>VWZF01005271.1:14038-37462 GCA_013396755.1 Sclerurus mexicanus | reverse complement strand
GCACCGGCACACCTGCACCGGCATCGCCGCACCTGCACCAAGCCGGCACACCTGCAGTGGGACATCTGCACCTGCAGCAGACCACCCTGGCACCTTTTCCTGCCACCGACTGGGCTGGCATTTCACAGGTCATCTCATTACACCCCCTGTCATGGGCAGGGATGCTTTCCCCACTACAGCAGGTTGCTCCACGGCCCATCCAACCTGGTCTTCAACACTTCCAGATTTGGGGCAGCCACAGCTGCTCTGGGCAGTGTCAAAGCCCTTCAGGTTTAAGAATGACTAGAACACTCACATATTTAGAAGATGCCATCCCCACTTAAGAAAATTCTCATGAAGTTCGCAGACGAAGTTGGTTGTCCCTCACTGTAGTACCTTGACTGTCAACAGGGGCTGAAGCTGCCATCATCACGTCCTCACACCCCTCGGCCCCGAACACTGCTAGCCCAGGCCTCTGTGTCTGCTTTGGTTCAGGCAGTCTTTCTTTGTGTACAACTCACCTGTCCTGCATACTTTCAGTACTGGCAGAAAGTGGTGCATGGACATAGCACTGCTCAGAGTAAAAACTACTCCCAGTTCTACCAGGGACTGCATTTCTGTTCCTGGCCAGCACCAGTTTGCTGCCTGAGTACGGCAGCTTCCCACTTCTCTTTTGGAAAGTCACAGCTTTCTCATCTTTGCAAAATATTTGAACATGCCCCAGTAAAATCACCTTCCTTCCTGCACACCGTGGGACCAGGAGATTAGATCAGCTCTTCTATTCAGGACTTTCACCTGAGAACTGCACCCAGCAGATTAACACCCAGCGGTGCCACAGTCCTGGCCCACTCCGAGCACCCCGGCAGTGTCACAGTACCGCTGACGTCTCTCCTCTCCACTATCCACTTCCCTTTCATTAAAAAAAATAGCAAAGGAGCTATATGGGCTACTGCAGGGGGAAAACCCAAGTTTTATTATTTTAACATCAATTTCCAACTAAATTAGAATTACCACAGAACTGCTTCAGAAAGCACTCATGACAACACTGCAAAAATGATTACAAATAAGATACATATCACAGTCAAACCTACAATTACTTAAAAGGTTTTTGAGTTGCCATGGAATTAGATACTAGCAGAGATATTATCATAGACAGTATTGCTACAGTGAACAACAGATAAACAAAGCATTATCTTTAATTTTGATGACATCACCAGACCTAAAGCAAATGTGGATAAAGATGGTTCAGCCCCTTTCCTAATTGCTCAAAATCACCATTTTACTGAAATCAACTGTAGCCCTAAGGGAGATTTGGGGGTGATCTTCGTGGTGCTCTACTGTGAAAGATGTGGACCTGTCAAAAACATTGGTTACACAGCTGCAGTGGCTCTGCTACCCGTCATAGCACACTCACGTCTCCAGAGCTTGCACTGTCATTACTGAACTGTGTCAGCAGATATAAGGCTGAGTTTTAACAGCACTGCCTACAGGTTAAAATTTTAGTGTTGTAATTGAGCAACCAAGTAACAACCCAGTGAAGAATTCCAGATGTTGACAACTTGAGGTACCCCCATACCTCCACCCTGCCCAGAGCAACATCACCAACTGCAGAACCAGAGGAACAGTGGAAGTGTGAGCATAACTTGAAGGAAGGGATTATAAAATAAGAAGTGTGTGTATAATGTTTTGGGAGCAATACTACTTTTTTCATATAACAATGAGATCTGGACTAATAATGATTAGACCTTTCAAATTTCAGCTATACTAAACTTAAATTCTTGGCTCTCCTCATACAGAGTGTGCATCCTTTGCCCACAAACAAGACTTAGAGCCTAACAGCACTCTCTGCTGCACCAAGGTCACTGTTTCCTGCCAGGGAAAGCAGCGCCTGGCACAGCACAGGGTTTCAGGCCAATTAAGCAACTGAAGATTAATTTCTGAGCTTCTGAAACAATCCCCAGCCTACTCCTACCCTAGCTCAACCTGCATTAAGCCATTCCAGTGAGAGGCCAGTATCTTATCTTGCTGAAAGATATGAACAGTGCAACCCTTTCACGCTGCAGAGCACCAGTGTCGGGCTGGCTTTTCACCTGGGAGAAGGAGAGCGGCATGGCTGGAGGGGAGCCGGGGCTGTCCCAGTTCCCTGACACACAGCTCCAGTTGGGGCTGCTAGGAGAACGGACCAACAGCTCCAGGCGGATGCAGCACCAAATCTAAGAATGAGAATGAATTCCTGTGGTTCTGAAATGCTCCTTGCACACTGTCCATTGAGGTTCAGGAACCTGGTTGTCAGGGTATGGGTAACTCCTGTTTCACTTTCCCAAATAAGTACAAGCTTTCCCTTCACAGGAACTGTGCAAGTTGATGCTGTTTGAACATGACTCAGCTGCAGATGCTGAAAGTGAAATCATATCTAGCATTTCCAGTCCTTAACAGCCAAAACTACAAAATGTTTGACTTCAATCAGTTATGAAAAAAATTATGAAATGCTGACCATCTATGTAAGCGCTGAACAGGAGAGCCAGTGCTAGACTATGGTGCTAAGACTGCTTGTTCTTTGGGAAAATGGGTTAAAGCCAGAGTCATCTTTTATAGATCCAGAACATGCTGTTCATAGCCACAGCAGACTTTCCACATGGTTTTAATGTTACAAAAACTCCATCTTTTGTTTTTTCACAGGTGTTTGTCCCATGTGTGTTGCATGGTGTTTAGGACAGAAGAATTTGTAAAAAAAGGTTTCTGGCAAATAAATTACTGCTTTAGAAGACTATTTACAATTGGAGAGAAACTGTTCATTCTTCCGCAATTCTGCTACATATACTGAAAAGGTGACACCTTGCTGCCTTGTTTATGTTAACACGCAGTGTGCAGACCAGTGTGAGCACTTTAAAAGAGTCACTGTAAGTAACTGAGAAAAGCAAGCTTACTGCTGGTAGGTTTTTGATTCCCATGGGGTCAACATCCCCACCGGAAAATATTAATGTGGCTGCAAACTGAAGACTGTATACCGATCCCAAAAGTACGTGTAGTCATTTTTTAAAATGTGGACAATAACAGAATAGAGATTTAAGCTGCTAACCAAAATCCAAAGTTATTTGAAATATTTACGAAAATTACTGTCGAAACTGACAAGAGGAGGAGGATACTGAAGTCCTAGCAGGATGCAGCAGGATTGAAGTGAGCCTTGGAAAGTTGCTTTATGACAATCCTACTGCAAGACAGCAAATCCTTTCTCTCGTTATTCCTGTAACCCTAAGACAAGCAAATGGCAACCTGGAAACATGTGGGCCTATGAAGGCAAAAAACTGCAAATCCACCAAACAATTTGATACTAAATTAAACCAGGTTGGTCTGCCTTCTTAGTGATGCCAGAAGGTGTCAGCCAAGGGCTTCCACCAAACATTCCAAACCAATTCCCTGTACAGAACCCGGAGTGAATAACCTGACCTCACTACGGCCATGCTCCCACACCAATGCTGGCGTCATGGCCAGGTGACAGCAGAGCATACAAGGACCTCCTTGGTAAAAAACTCAATGAATGAGGAGGTCCCACAAGGCCAAGTGCTGGGGCTTGCATGTGGGTCACAGCAACGCTTCATGGCACGGATGGAAGTTCATGTGGACACAGCTGCTCACCAAAGTGCTGCTAACTCTGTATCTCTCAAACATCAATATTGTTCTGTTTGTCCGTGTCTTGACACATAACTCATTACCCCACAGAAAGCTCTGTAAGTACAGGAGACCCAAATGAGACCCATGCAGGCTCAATCTTTTTCAAACAACCACAATCCTGATTTCTCAGCTCAGTCGGCTGCCTCTACAACAAAAGATCTATGCAGAAATATTTAAATTTAGACTGTTTGAAATACAAGAGCAAGTGAAGTATCTTAGGAAGATTTTAATTATTACATTATTTTCCATGCTATGACAATCTAATTTCTCAGTTTCTATACAAAGCCTGACTATGCAAGATTATTACACATGCAAATGTATGTAAATGAGGTGTTCTAACAAATTCAATCTGTGGTTTTGGGATAACATTTTGCTCTTCTATTTCAACAACAAATTGAGAGAACAGAGAATGGAACAATACTGTGAACTAAAAATATATTGTGTACAGAGGATTATTAAGAGTTTATTCTCCCTTACGCCACAAAGTACACAATGTCCTTAACTCCCACAGGGAGTGGAGTATCTCAGCACCACAGAATCAGACTCATACAGACCTCATATGGAGAACCATAATCATGAGTTAACATAACATCGACCTATTTACAAGCAAAGTTACAATAGCACCACAGTTCTCCACCTTTATCTGAAAGGGACTATCAACTAAACCTTGCTAAACTCCGGCAGCTGCCTGAGACTTAATCCCGTTCTTCACATAAACCAGTGCTTAAAGCAGAGGTTGTATTATCCTTTTGTAAGAGGTAAGAAAACCTCTTTTAAATTCTCTGAACAGCCTGAGCAGCTGTCGCACCTGAGAGCCTCAGTGCCGAGGCACTAACACTTCAGCAACCTGACCCCAGCACCCAAGGCCGAGCCTTGGTCCAGGGGCTTTGCAGAACAAACAAGGAAGACTCACGTCTCCAAAACTTTGTAGCATCCACACATAAAACACAGGGAGAGAAAAAAACTCCACCAACACCACCCAACCAACCCAAACTCCCTCTTGGGTTAATGATAAAACATTTTGAGGAGATTAACCTCCTAAGCTTTCTGAAAGTGTATTTATTAGTAGGGGAGGTTGTGTGTGTGTAATGGGGTTATAGGCATGAAAAGGAAAGGGCAGGTGTATCTAATCAGGAGACAGCTGAAAACTGACCCTGTCATGCAAAATAAGCAGGCTGCAGAAAGAGGAAGCTCCTGAAAAAGGAAGAGTGAACGTTTATGAGACATCTGACATGCCAGAACCTCTGGATTAGGAGTGAAAGACAGACATCGGCTGCAGCTATTTTAAAAAATGCAACATAAAATGACAAAACTGTGCCCAGCACACGAAGATGATTTCAGTCTGGCTCATATTGCTGGAACAAAGACATCAGGAAAAAAAGAAGTGAGGTGAAAAAATGGTGATATGACAGGAGCTTTCATAAGTTTAAACAGTCCAAGACAGAACAGAGGCAAGACAAGGTAATATCAGGACCATATCTCTTTAGCATCTTTTCCTTGCACACAGCACTCTGCATGTGAGGCAGGCAGGAGGGAACTCTGAGGAGCAGGATGGAGACCTGAGAGCTTTCCTGCTCTGAGCCCTGCCCTTCCACAGCTGTCCCATGCCCGTGTGGTCTGAGTTTCTTGGCATACCAGGGAATTTAACTACAAAATTTCTGTTTCACTTTTGCCACTTACCGTACCAACATGGCCAGGCTAATAAAGATAAGGTTTTTTTTCTTTTTCCAAACTGTATCTGACACAGCACCTATTTTTAAAAACAAAGTGTAACAGCATCCAGCACGACCAAATAAGCAAACAAATAAATCACAAACTTTAACTAAGCTCAGCACAGCATTTATGTAGGCAGAGTTGAGCATAAACTCAAATCACTGTGCAGCCTCGTACAGAAGGACGAGGATGAGGTCTTGACTCCATAAAAAATAGAAGATATGGAATAGTCTGGATGTGTTTAACAGGTCTTCAGCTTCAGTAGTAAGATAGACTGAAGCATGTGGGCTCCTGCTCATCCATGCCTCACAGAGAGACCTGCAACAGGTAATGCTCCTGCCACTCCAATAAGAAGCACTGACAATTTCACAGCAGCCCACAAAGGCATTTACAAGCCTCTGACAAAATATAACTGATGGCTAATTTCTCAGCAATCCAAGTCTGCTTCCTACATTTACACACAGCAAAACCTTCTGCAATCACAGTCAAATCTTACAAGCCTCGACTGAGCCCATCGCCTCCCACTTCAACATTCCAGCATGCAGGTACAGGGCATGTGAAGAGAACAGAGAGTCCATTACTGTTCCTAAGCGTCAGAAATCTGAACACGGGGAGTAAAAGAAAGAAAGAAGGGACAGAAGAGCAGGAATTTCTGCCACAAGAAAAGAGCAGTGCCGGCACAGTGATGGAGATGACGCTTTGGCACAGGCACAGCCCTGGGCAGTTCAGCACTCGGCACCCAACCCGGCAGAGCCCTAGAACTGCTGGCACACCTCCACCACTGACAGCAAGAGGCTGTGTCACATGACAGGGGAACATATCAGCAGAGCAAATGATGACAAGAAGACAGGAATCAGAAAACTGAGAGTTACACTGATTGACTACAAATCCTATGTTATGCAGTTTTCGTCATTATTAAATCACAACTTTTCCATTCTGTGTGTTGTCTCTTTGTTCTCTGTAGCTTGTATAGCCCATATGTTTACAACAGATGAATCAATGCTGTAGCTCAGTGACAATTTACTAATTATAGGTGGGTTTATTAAATTCTTAAATAACTTCACAGGAAATACTTCTTGCAGAGGCAAGGTGAGTCAGCATAGCTTCACTGTCAGCAGCAAACAACCACAGCCAAGGAGGTGAAATTGGTAGGGTTTTATTAAAAAAACCCCAAAGGTTATAAACTTATTCAAAAGACACAGTCTTGCACAACCCTTTTGTTATTAAGGACTGTTTCCCAGGGCACTCTCTAAACCAGTATCTCAAAGAAGCCAAAGCCCAACCTCCAGATATCCAAGGCAGAGGTTTTGCTGACCCCCTTCCTTACTTCACTAAGAAGTGAAAACTCCATCATTTTGTGGTCACTGCGCCCAAGGCAGCCTCTGACCACTGTATTTCCCACCATGGAAAACTTTTTATATCACCAAATAATCTAGAAAGATTTTCATTTGGAGTATTTCAAAGTAGGCTTTGAGGGGAGAAAAACATACAAGGGAACAAACTCTCTACAGATGCAAGGCGACTTCTAGATGGCTGAGGAGATTTTATTCAGCCTCAATCCATAACCAACTAGACAATAAAAAAGCTCAGAAAACTGTAGTATACAAAAACAAATTTAAAATCTATGTACACCTCAGGACCATGGTCAGCATCAAAACCCCCAGAATTCCTTCTCTTGGTCCAAGGGTCCTGGTCAAATCCTCCTTAATTAAGAGCACATGAACCAGACACCAGCTGCACAGTGCTTCCTCATCTTTATCAAAGGGCTTGTCCTCCAATGAACAAGCCTGCAAAGAATTTTAGGAAAACAGAGGTTATAGCTAAAGTCAAATCAGAAAGCTAGTCCTCAAAAAAACCCAAACAAAAAATCCCCCCCAAAACCCAAGAATACTTCAACTAAACTGACAAGAGAGAGAAATAGTAAAACAAATGCTACTTCTTGATATTACCAATGAGCTGATCTGCACAGCTTTGCAAGAACAAGTCACAGAACAGAGACTGTCATTTTAGTGAATGTTTTTCCCACACAAGCAAGACAAACTGAAGGAGATAACAGTGATCCCTTATCAGCAGAGCAGCCAGGCTGGTCTAAACCACATTCAGGCAACCGAGGACTGCAGGTCAGTCGTGGGCTGCAGCCCATGTGCCCCGAGCCTCTCAACAGCCTAAGAGACCAAGAGCATCATCCACTTAAACTGGAATTCTTTGCTTTTATAAAACACACAAGAAAATGAGAGAGGAATTAAAAAAGCCATCTAGGCAAATGGAAGGTTTTGTTGCAGGAACTAGCTAACAGTTGCCAAGGAGGACTCCTTTGGCTGCTGCTCATCCCATCACTCCTTGTCTGACTGTGGTGTGCCATCCAGCCAAACGAATGTGTTTCAAAAGTAGCTCTCATTTCACTGATCAAATACATACAAAATCAGCCACCTGCCATGTGAGAAAATGACTAATGCTTGCATCTTTTAAGCTATCTACTTCACCACTGAAGAAGCTTTTGAACACAGTAGCATTAGTGCTCACTGGAATAAACCTGCTTTCCAAAACATTTCAAAGGGCTTAAGAAAACATACAAGAAGACGTTAAAGATCAAAGGTAAATCTGATTGACTTACTGCTGCTGCGGCCTCCTCTCCACCAACATAGACAGAAGAAGCAATCTCCATCACAGACAAGTTTGTGGGAGCATCTGTAGTGGACGATGATCTGGGCCGACCTGACTGAATATCCTGGGCAGATCTTCTGTTGATCTGTGGGCTTCCCTTCGGGGCATCTCCCTTGCCCCATCTGCTGTGCAGACTCGTCCCTCTCTTCATTTTAGGTGGCACTCTGATCTGCTGAAGCACCCGGTTCAGAGCTGTGGGGTGGGTGGAGACACCATCAATTTCAGCACAGACGCTTTGGCTTTCCAAATCCAGGTCAGGCTCCAGCTCAGCCTGAGCTTGCTGCACATCATGTGGAGAAACAGACGACCTCCTGCGCTGATGCTGGAACAGGTGCTTCAAGCCTTGACCAATTACATTAATGTTCTCCAAAGCATTATGCGTTATTTTGGATAATTTTTGCTCTGATTCGTGCTGTTTTTTGGTCTCTTGATCTTGGGATTTGCCTCCAGGATCGGGGTCATCGCACAACTGTTCAGTGCCAGAAGGCTCCATTGATGACACCCAACAGGTTTATTTGACTATTCATACATGAATAAGTCCCCTGTCTTTAAAAGGCTTGTGTTTATTTTGAAAATGCCAAGATTGTCAGCCAATTAGGTGTGCAATTGCTTCGAGTGACTATACATGCAGCTGTGCCTCGGTGATCTCATGCTTATCTAATGTTAAACAAAAGAGTCATTATTACACAACCATGCAGCAAGTAGTGGGTTAAAAATCCAATGTGCAAAACATGCCATAAACAAAACAAACAGTTCTCGGAGCACCTCTCCATGTGGCATTAGCTGCATTTAGGCTGTGAGCAGAAGCCAAAGCTAGTGTGAGACAGGTCACTCATTGCCTAGGGGCAGAAGCCCAGCAAACAGGGTACGGTAAAGCAAGAAAGGTAAAAAAGCTGTTCAAGAGGGGGAGAAGCAAAGAGAAACCAGTCTAGTTTTGATTACTAAGAACAAGCCCATAATAACATCTAACAGAACATGAGGTGAAACTTCTGAAGAACATGTTAGTTACTTTGGCAGAATTCATTTTGCTCTTTGTCAAAGATCTTATACTTTGTGCTTTAAATGTAGTATTTGCTCTGTCTACCCGACTTTCCTGTAGAATGCCTAATTTACAGTATTTAATACATACAAGAGAACATTTCCAAAGGAGTTATTAATTTCCAAATAGCAAAAAATGGCTTATTACTGCTAGCATCCACTGATGGCACTGGAAACTAGATGTGAAAATCTGTCTTCAAGTAAGAACAGACAAGTGAAATGCTTTCAGCTGGCATAGTCTTTTCCATAGCTCTCAGAGAAAATAAGAATGCCTTTTAAAAAGAAGATTAAGCAATCAATGTGCAACGGATCAGCACCAGGTATGTGCAGTTCAGCCTCTGGCAGAGGAATTGTGCAGCTTTTCTCTGAGAACTCAACTCGAGCCATTCCCTGGGCTCAGGCAAGGCTGGGTTATATGACAGTGCAGCTGAGCACTTGTACAGCAACCATGGGAGAAGGTCAGCAAAGAAATGGGGAAGCAAGGGAGGAAGGAGGGACACAGTATCTGAAACAGTTTCACATCAGCACCATGAGATCACATGCTCAGAAGCTGACCACTGTTTTCTGCAGGAGAAAACTTCGATTAAGCTTCTATAAACACAGAAACCAACCCACAGAGGTCTACCTCAATCTTGGCAGAAAGCAGTTTGTGCTTTAAAAAAAATTATTTGAATTGCAGCATATGTTTGGGATTTGAGAGCATTCATTTCTATCCAAAAACAGCTGCAGAAACATAATGCATTTAGTTTACATTTGGAGCACTCTTGATTTTATGCCTGTGAGGCCTGACACCATAGGTTAAACAGATATTCCAAAATGCTTTCCAAACTGCCACCCAAAAATATCAGAAGAGTTGCCTCACTCTCTCTTTTTTTCAAGTGTCATTGCTATCAGCTGGAGAGAAGATGAAGCTCAGTGCTTACAGAAAACAAAACACCGGAATCATGCAAGATTTTATCTCAGTACTTTGAAGATGCTGTAAGTATTACGTCTAAATATACTCGGCAGTTTAATCAGTAACACATTAAATGCAAAGTTATACTTTATATCTGAGAGAAATATATTTACCCATATTCATGCAGAAATTGCATGGCACAGGAAAAAAAAAGTGCAAACAACATATTTACATACTTAACAAATTTCTGTTTCAGGGGAAAAAAAAATCACAAAACTAGATTTTAATTTTTAACGAACAGAACAAATGGTTCAGTGAACAAAACTCACTGTCTAAAAAACCAAGAGTCCCAAAATTATTTGCTGTATAAAATACAAACCTGACAGTTTGACCCGTAACTGCCTTTTCCATTTTAGCTAATTCACTCAGCATTTATCAGGATTCACTAAAGAACTGCAGTTATTATCAAAGGTGAGCAATATACACTCTAACTAGGATCTCTGTGATCTCCTGCATGCTCTCTATCCAGATTAGCACTGGTAATGCTCTTGGTCTTAAAGAACACCACTTCAGTCTAACTAGAGTTCCATGCCTTATCTGCTAGAAAAAATTAACCTGCTTACATTAACCCTATAGCAATTTACAAACCAACCTGAAACAAATCAGCCCACAGTGAGCTCACAAACAAGACATGGGCACCCCGTGTATTCTGGGACAGATTTCTGAAATTACACTGACTCTTTGAGAGGCTCCTAACAGGAGCTTTGTAGTCATCTCCTATTTCTATTTCCATAGGATGAGTCTGCTGTGAGCCTGAAAAGAGCTTTGCAAATTGCACATCTGGTACAAAGATCCTTAAAAGCAGTTATCTGTTCTAGTATCTACTTTTGGGGAGAAAACTACTCATGAATGTGAAGAACTGTGAATCTGCAGAATTAATTAGCACACTTATTTTCATTAGGATTCAACTCCTGTGTTCTTTTTTTCCCCCTCCACTTACAACCACCTTTATATTCTGTTTGAGAGAGGAAATATTTTATAGCATTAAGTTCAAAAACATACATTTCTTATTTGTAAGAGAATACTCTACATCAGGGACAAAATTCACCATTCCATATAGAGGCACACTGAGATGTAACATTATTCCATTCCAGAACACGCTAATATAGTCCTCCATTTGTGCAATTATTTCATAGGAGCACTGGGAAACAAAATAGTTCAAAAGGAAAAATTGGCAAACCCAACATTAGATAACTGTGGAAGGATAAACTCATACTTGCCTCCATTACTTGCCCTTTAGCATGGCTGATCCACAGCAGTCTCTCCACTGAACAGAACTGCAAAAGAAATTGGGTATGAGATACAATTCTGGAAATGGGAGGAAAGATGCACGCAAACAATAAAGTGAGTCCAACTTCAACATTTTTTTTTGTTATTATTTTTTCCATTGAAATGCAAATGCCCATGAAAGCTGGGCTATTTTAAATTCTTTCAACTCACTAAGAGACAAAAATATAACTGAAGTTAAAACTGAATCTTACAGAATTATCAAGAAGTTCTTGTGAAGAAATATTTTCTCTTGAGGTTCATGACCACCACCACGTGCTGAAAGAGCAGGGAGATGTCAGGACTCCAGCCTGCAAGGTCCGTCTGCTTCAGAAAGATTTTATTTTCTCCTCCTATTTAGTCATTGCTTTTCAGAAATGGTTCCAGTGCTTTGCAGTACAACCAACTGCCATTGACATCTTTCCCACCCCTCTCTGAACATTCAGAAACTCAGTGGTTACACTGTTGTCTGAATTGAAGCTATGAAGTAGAGGTCAAGACTTCTCCAAAGCTAATAACTACACAGAGGCATCAATATATATTCATTCTGGGTTTGCTATATGCTAGAAACATCACATGGAAACCAAACCAAAATGTTTCAGCTGTATTTCTATAGCTTGTGACCTGTTCATTTATTAGAAGCCTTTCCCAATTGCACTGCTGCATCTAGAGCTGATATTCCACAGAGTCTGGCTGTGGGGCAATGCTGCTGTGTCCACAGCTTAGCAAAGCTTCACCCTTGATGAATTTCTTAGCTACATCAAGTATTTCTAGGTTTATATTACCATAATAGGTGAGCAGTCTATGAATTCATGCTTGGAATGCTCCTACATGACACTGAATTACTATTACTTCCCTACTTTTCAGGTGAAAAAACCCACAGAAACATCAAGAAGCTGCCTTAAGGTTATGTGAGACTTTTAGAGCAGAGAACCAAACTTAAAATTTACCCTTATAAGGTTAATGTTATACCTCCATGATCTCTCACTTGCCACCTTTGGATTCATTTATGAACAGCACTACAACTGGAACCTACCAAAACCACTTGAAAAATATTCTTTCCTGGAAAAGGCTATATACAAGCTCTTGTCCATCAACTTAATAAAACCAGTGCTCAAAGAAAGTTACATGAATGTTAAAGAAAGATTTAACTAGACTCTTCTGATTTGTGGACACTCACAATTACAAACATCCTACACATTTTCTAGAAATTTTTCTGAGTGTACTTAGAAGTTCAGATACAACATTAAAAATGCAGTCTGCAGGGATTTTAAAAGAAAAACAAATTGGATGGATACAGGTATACACCAAGAATTGTTATAAAGACAATCGGCTTTACTAGACTCAGAAGGGAACTTGCAATTCACAACTGTGTGGTCTGCAAAGGGAGGGCTGACAGCTGACACTTCCACTTAGTTTAGTTGCCTGTTTCAGAGAAGCAAAGCCAAAGAGCAGCATTTCCTCAGGAACATCTCTGCTTTTTGCGAAAGAGAAAAAAGTTGCACCCATGTTTACATGTTCTACAAACCAGGCAAGTGTATGCTCTGAAATCAGGGCTTCACTGGAGGGCACTGAAGGGACATCTCCAGCCACAGTCCAAGCACAGAACTGAGGCTCTTCTTTATCGATACAAGGAATACGCCAGAAATAGCAATTTAAGGAATTTCCAACCTCTTTTGTTCCCTGGAACTTGTTTTCAGAACCACAGCATGGTATCCCATTTTAGCTTTTGCAGGCATGGATGTTTCACAGGGCTGCGATATGAACCAATAAAAAAAAATAACTCTTCTTTGAAGGAAAACAGAACTAAGGGAAGAATCTGACCATAGACCTGGTTATAACAACTTTGGGATAAGGCTAAAGGGAGGAAGTACAGACAGAGGGTGCAATTACTACAAAATGATGTTAACAAAAACCTTCTATCTGAAGCTATGGTCAGAACAGCTGGACAAATAGGAACTCACATGAGTTCAGCAAGGACTCATCAAAACACAAGTGATTTCTTTCACAATTCAAATATCACATTTTGTAAAGAGAAACTAGCTTCCCTAAGGGAAAAGAGTGAAGAAGTATTAAGCAAATATTCAAAACATGGGGTCCTTCACAAAGAAAACACTCCTGTAAATAATAAATAAACCAGTATGTCTCTCTTGCAATCCTGGTCAACATTAGCATCAGCAACAAGTCATTTTTCCTTAGATGCACACATGTAGTTAAAATATGAGGAGCAGAGCTCCCAACTCATCAGACAACAATAAAGATCTGCATATTAGTTGTGGGGATTTTAGTAACATGATTTAACTCTCTACATTCCAGCATACTGTAAAGTCAAACAACTGCAGTGAGATTACCAAAGATGAGAGTGGGGCAAACACAGCCATCAGTCTCAGGTGCAGAGCCCAGAGAGGCAGCAGTGGCTGGGCCCGTTCCATTGCAGGGGGCACGCTCACTGCAGCTCAGAGCCCTGCAGCCCAGAGCATGACCAGAGGGTGAAGACAAATGAAGATCTGAGACATTCTGGAAAACTGTATAGGGAACAGAGAGAAAATGTGGTCACCAGCACAATCTGCTACACTCTCTACTCAGAGACGGGGAAAGCTCCAGGCTCATGTGGACCATGACAAGGAAAAACTGCAGCAGCAATATATACTCCCAAGTGTCTGTCTCATTTAAAATGCAGATTGAAGCACTGAGTCCTGTTTGTCAAAACTAACCTTGGTTCACTGGTGGAAGAAACCATTTTTTTAAGCTGCCTTATCAATTTTCACTACTGCAAAGACATACAGCAGCAGCAGAATGCTGCAGCAGATGCCACTGTGTCACTGACATGGTTAAGATCAGCTTTGGAGGTATTCATGTCACAGGCAGGAGCCTATACTGAGCCTCTCCAGAGTAGCAGAGCAACAATAAAAGCCTACCTTCAAATCCCAAATGGATTCTACACGTGCAAAGTTGAAATCTAGTAATTCAGTTTCTTTTAGCTTCCCCCTTTTTAAATAGATCTTTCACTGGATTGGATTTAATTCCTTGAAGCATCTCAGATGTTTCTGTGGTCAGTTGCACTCCTACTATCAGCTTTTTCTATTAACATTTGCATTATCTCGATCTGATTCTTCAGTCTCTGGAAAAATGCAACGTTACTAGGCCACGGCAAGCATTTTGGCAGGACTTTCTCAGGAGAGAAAGGGGTAGGGGACAGAGATCAAAGCTGCTCTTATCTCCTCACTGCCTGTCTGCAAAGAGATGCTGCCACTTTCAGGGTGTCAAAGCTGACTCAAATGTCAGGGATGAGTGAACCACGAAGTGGAAATACCAGTATTTTCATTCCACTTCCAAGGGAAAACAAAAGGTTATACTGTAGCTATTTCTGGCATTAAAGAGAGACTTCTAAGCATGGTAGTCATAAAAGAAGAGATGGCCTCTCATTTTAATGCCTAGCAGATTTATCTGTGACAATGCCAGCACTAAAGCCAGCAACATTTAGCACCTCTAGTTCTAAAAGAAGGTTTATTCCAGGCTTGGAGTTGTAAGCGGGTTAAAGCAAACTAAATTAGCAGGCTTGTAAAGAAAGATATCATCTACCACCAACCCACACTACGTGTGATTTTAACATGTGCTTTTAGCCCTGAATTTTGGAAAGTATTGTATTTACAATGACTTGGGAAAGAAGAAAGTAGAACTAACCTGGCACAGCATGGTAAAATACTCCCCCTGATGACTCAAAACCAGCATTAATTCTCTGATCTTTGAGAAGTGTTGACTCAACTCACCAAGACTAGAAGACAAATCAAACAAAGTTTTCATTTATCTCAGCAGAATCACAATGCCATTTCTGCTGATTCAGTACTCTGGGTACTGGGCATATAAAAGCCTTCCGCCAATATTTGGCATCAGATGAGTTACCATTTTCAAAAACTAACTCAGACCATACTCAGTCCCAAAATGGGGAAAAGTCTACTAAAATCCAAACCACTGAACCATCTCCACACTGCAACCCAGATCTTTAACAGGTCTTCCTACACAGTGCACCTTAACCACTCTCTGCTAACATTAAATCCTGGACTCAAAGGAAGCACCACACATCTCCTATGTGACGGTTCCCTCCATGCTGTTGAGAATGATACCCAAAAGGCTGCATGATCTGAAGACCACTGTTATTGCAACAGTCTGCTAGCAGGTTGCAAAACCTGACGGCTCTTTGCACCAGTATTGTTTAAAAGTGACACAAATCAGGCAAGACAGAAATTCTGACCAGAAGTTAATAGCCCTCATGAATGGCTTACGCTGCCCTACCACTTCCAAACTGGCTTTTGTAATTCATGATATGACAATTTCATCCTGATCTTCAGAAGAAAACTCTCCTTAATGATCCTTCTTCAAGAGAAATAGGCCAGGAAGCTTTTAATTAAGTGAAATTTTTAAAAAATTATATTATTATAAGAGTAATGGCCTTAATCTGGGGTTGCTTTGTTTAAATGGCTTTTTCTAATTAAGCATTAGCAAGTTCCTCCCTGCAGTGCTACAAACAAGATGTTCAGGTTGCCCATCAAGGACTGCTTGCAGTTCGTCAGCCAGCACCCATAGGAGACTGGGAGGACCTATCAGTGAAAGACTATGTCATCCACGCATCCTTACCTGCAATCAGTGCTCAGAACCTGCTACCAGCTGCCAACAGAAATAGGAGACAGGCATACGGTGTTTTTAACTTGGGCCATTACAGCCACTTCTCTGAGTGCCCTGTAGCCCAAGCAGAGCTTGAGCCAAAGAACAATAAAACCGTGTCCATAGGTACCTTAACGGGCAGGAACAGCAGCAGCCTGGCCTATGTGCCTCAGGGACACCATGCAAGATGAGCCATGGACACTTGTCCTGTGGCACACAGATACACTGCTGGGGTTCTTCTCGAGTGCCAGGGAAGGAGTCCAGCACAGCCACAACTCCCTGTTCCCACAGAACACCATTTGGAACAGGAGCTGCCTTAGTTGTCCATCAACTGCTACCACACACAGCTGTGAATTCCCTACTTTTCTCACTTTTTGGATTTCTGCAATAAAAATACTGATGCCCATCTATGGTCCTTTTCTTCTATTAGATCTAATTATGCATTTTTAGAGAGAACACACACAAATTGCACAAACACAGCACAGCTAAGCAGTCACACTCACAAATATGCTGCTCTTCAATATCCACCTCCACATCCAGCTGCACAGAGACAGTAATTTGGTATAAAAAAATTAGGCTTGCTGACTTGCTTGCCAATGGGAATCAAGTAGTCACGCATTTAAAACCTCAGCCAAAATCAGAATGTTTCCTCCCACATTCATGGCAGAGTCCACACGAAAAAAATCCACAAAATCTTTACCTAAAGCAGCATAAAGAGGGAGCATATTTGTTTGAAATAAGGCTGAAGTTTACCTACCAGTGAGAAGGTGCAGGCTTATAATCAGAGTCAAAACCAAGACCCAAGTTAATGCCTCCTTACAGAGCCATTGCCCAACCTGGGTGCCCCCCAGAACTCCCCAGCTCCTTGCTGCAGAGCAGCTCTGCAGCTGGTTGGGCCCCCAGCACAGGTATGCAGGTGGTTATACCAACTGTTACATGGCGTTGGTCCTCCCCTGGTGCAGGGCTTTGTCTTTCCCTTTGCTGCACTTCATAAGGTTCCTGCCTGCTTATTTCTCAAGCCTACCCAGGTGCCTCTGAACGGCAACACAATCATGAGGTCTACCAATTCTCATATCAGCCACAAAATTCTTCACAGTGCACCTGGCCCTGTTATTAGGCAGTCACTGAAGAGGTTAAACAGTACTGGACCCAGTACCTCCCCCACAACCTGGAAATTGCATCTGAAGCATTTAAAGGACTTTGGTAAACCAGAACCAAATCTTTATCTTTCAGCACAACAAACCAGCTGAAAACTAACTCCCACAGCAAAAGTGTGACCAGCATGGGAACTGTTCTGCAGCGCAGCAAGTGGCCACTGCTAGAGCCTCCCAACCCCCTCTACTTTAAGGTGCTCTGCAGCCCAAGCAGTCAAACTCGTCAGATATTCAATGTGAACACATCAAGTTCTTCTGTTACAGAAAGGTTTATGTATCCTGTACATCTTCCCCAAAGATTTAATGTATTTAAAGCATTTAATGTAAATCAACAGCCATCAGAGCTAGAGGCTGCCCCAGCTGAAAGTCAACACAGGGAAGGACCACAGCACCACACACCCTGAAGGCACTGGCTCCCACCAACAAAGCTTTTGCCTTACTAGTCAGTCAACCATCACTGGATTGAATGAAGTATGTCCAGTCGTAAAAGATTCTGACCCAAAGTTGCTTTTTTTTTTCATTTCTCCCATTTTAACCATGATTCAGCCCCAGGAAAACACCAAGGATACTCACTGCTCCTCACAGAAAAGTGACACCACCCTTTACAACTGTGACCCACTAAAGCATGAGCCACTTGTTCAGCTGGCAGTGAAATACAAACACAGAGTGCTATGGCTGAAGCATTTCCAGCAATCCCAGAAAAGGCCACAGTCCTTTTGCTCCAAACTAGTATAACTGGGGATCATGAAAAACACATTTATTTGCTATCAGGATAATCACCATGGAAACTGGTTTCCAGGAAAGTAACAGCCAACAACTTCAGGACAAAGGCCACTATGGGACTTGCTAAGGACACCATCAGCTTACACAAATCCAAAAAATACTAAAATTTGCCAAACTTATCTCTGAAGAAACTGAAGACACCTGCAAACTTCCTGTCATAACCCATAACATCAGCTGATTCAATGGCACTACCATCCATGTCAACACTGTAGTGCCCTTTAATGTTCTTTGAACTTCTTAGACACCCTGTAGGGTAGTTTTAGGGCAACATTCTCTAATGTACACGATTCCATTTTTTGGACCATTTCTTTATATCAAAAGAAAACTTTATCTTATACTCAAATTCCTTATCACTCCACACATTAGTATTCACTTTTAGTTATATGAGTTTGAATAATGAAACTGCAACCCTTAAGTTATGTTTTTCATGAAACTGAATGTTTTACAGAAGTAGGTCAACCTCATCTTACAGTTAAGGAAATAAAGATTAATATTCTGCTTAGGGATATACACTCAGGGAGACACGGAGTCTATGTATTCTTACAAGTTTTCAGACATAGTGCAGGAATTGTTCTATTTCAACAGAACAGTAGCTTTTATTGGAAAATATGCACCATATATGACCAAGGTCATAACTTATTTACATACAACTAAAAAAATGCACCAAATTGGGTTACACAATCCACATCCCTGGCACACTGTGTAAAGGACTGCTAAGGTGGTAAGGGGCAGCTCAGTAAACCACTTCATTCCTGGTATGTTCCTACAATTTCCATGAAACCAGGTCACAGGAAAGAAAACCACTTTTCTCCCCAGTGCTATTTTAGCACACTGCCACAGCCAAGTAACACTGCCCAGGTACACTGCGAAACACATTTAAAGTGTGCTGCATTTGTAACAGGGAATCTCACTAATCAGCCAGCCCTTGACTCCAGCTCTGCTTGCAGGGGAATGACAGAGGAATTCCTTCAGCACAGGTGAGGATCCCCTTCCCAACCACAGCACTTCGATGCCAATCACAGCCCATTCTGCCTTCCTGTTACAGGAACAACACCATCAGGCCATTTTAAGCCAGACAGCGAGGTAGGTAGGTCAGATCTGTGTCCCTCCAGTATTGTCTCAGCTCTTAAGAAAAGTGGGTTGTCTGCTAAATACATCCTGTACAGCAATGTGGCATGCTGAATAATTCAGTCAGGTAGCTACTTTCAGCATAATAATTTTCCTTTTTAAACAAAGCTCACTAATAATATCTCTTCTGGAAGCCAGTGACATGCATGTTTGGCTGCCTTTCACTCTAACCCACCATTAACTGACCAGACCACTACTGCCCTGGACTGTTGGCATCTGCATCATGGGATGGATAACCATGTCCAAGTAGTTTACAGCAGGAACAGATGTTATCAGTGCACACTGACCTCTCCTAAACCCATTCAAAGGAAGTTAGCCAACTTCCTCATTCCACATTTAGAATTCAATATGTAAGGGCAGCTAAAAAGCCTCCAGGTAAAATACAGTTGTGGAAGATGGTGACTTTCTGCACTGCTGAAACAGTCACGGTTGTCCATCTTCCATTACTGGAGTAGGACAAACTTGCACAGTGACAAGGCAAAGCCCACCCGGCTCTGCTACTCTAGTACATCACAGGCACACTGTCCTATGAGACTGCTGATTTCTGTGAGCAGAGCCCTGTGCTAGCACCTGGGCCCAGGAAAGCAAGCAAAACCTCCTTCTTTCCTAAACTTCATTCCAGATACTTCCCAATTGGATGCAGGTACATTGTAACTTCATGTGAGCACTTCATCTAACCAAACAGAGCAACCACCACGGCCTCCCAAGTGCACTTCACTAACTACTAAAGGTTGGTCACACACTTCGAAGAAGAAAATGTCTGCAGACCTTGGTGGCATTTAGGAACTGAATGCATGAACAGTGAAGGCTCAGGTCATACAACCAAGCTCTTCTCAAGAGAATCTTTTGAGTACTCCCACAGCAGGTTCAAACAAATCCACTCTCCATACAATGCCAGCTGGGTATTGTGGTGCTCCTACAGCCTTACTGTGCACATGTATATGCTGTTGCTAAAACCAGGCATAAGGGTGCACACCAATCTGAATTTAGAAAATGTACATCTCTCTCTTTGCCTAATCAGATGGCCTTTTCTTTCCATGTGTTCTAAGTCATAGCAGGCATACATACCTCAAAACTGCCCAAGGTAGCTTGTCTCTTTGCATAGATATGCTCACAGTTGTAATCCAAATATCTTCAACAGAGGTCTAACTTTAAAAAAGTTTAGAAGTATAAATCCCACAGGAAACAGGAAAGTCAGGGGAGGGAAGGAGATACAATTTATCAGCTTCTACATTAGTAGACATCTGCAGTCAGTACTGTAGGTCATTTTCAGAGTAAGCCTTGGCAACAAAGCTTCTTCGTGGAGGAGAAAGACCTGCCAAAATTAAGAAGCATAGTAAGAAACACCATTAATACCTGATAAACAATAAAAACAGCGCACTCAGATTCAGTCCCGTTCAGAGAAAAGAATTAACTAATTTGAAATAATGTGTTTCTGCCAACTTTGATGCATTTGAAATCAGAAGCAGACTCTGAAGTTACCTCATATTCCAAGTACTTTAACCTAATAGATGATCGCAAGGACAGAAATTTCTAAGCATTCAAATAATATTTGATCATATCAGAATATGCAATGCTATACCACATCAGGGAATTATTTGTTTCAGACAAACCTTCCCAGCTCACCAAATGCCTTAATGTTCACCATATATTTTCACACAGGAGTGGTTGTGTGACCAGTGTCAGAGTAAAGAATTAGGCTGCTGTCCAAAACAAGGCCTAACACGGAGCATGACGGAAGCTGCAACACAGTGTGTACATAAGGTACACACTTGGTGAGTTCCGGCACAGCACAAATGTTCACCAGTGTTGGAAAACATCTGAACTTTTCTGGTTTGGATTTAGGTTAACAAAATGTAAACCCTTTTGGGGCAGGGACCTTCTATTCTGCTGTTGCATTTCACATGGTATGTCAGATCTAGCTTCCAAATCAAAGCTGTTCAATGTTATTGTGATACAACTGTTTTTTTACTTTTGGTACAACAGTAGGATTCTTCTTTCTAAGCAAAAAAGGGCAACTAGATCTGCTTTATCATGAAATGCTTCTGAAAGTATGAAGACATTTCATTTTGTAAAAAAGACAATTCACTCCACATAATCGCTTGTTTCCTTCTTTACTTTTTCCTTAACACACTTGGCTGGAGGAACAATTTTAAGAATTTGGAGTTTAAATTCAATCTTAAAGAATCAGCTCACTGTGCTGTGGCACTATCCAGGGTCTTGACTGCTTAGGGGGGGTTATGAATTTTAAGTATTTAGTCATAGCAGAATACTCAGTTTCTAGCAGTGAAGACAACGCATGCCCAGCCTGCCATCTTCACGTTCCATTTCATTCACCCATCTTCACTCCTCATAAAGATGTCAGTTTATCCACCAGGAAACATTGCGCTGAGTTCACAGACTTGCTGAGGTTGGAAGGGACCTCTGGATGTCACCTGGGCCACCCAGAGTTTGTTGCCTACAAACCACTTTACCAAGTCTCACTGCTGAGATACCACCCCAGAGAGGTAACACAAGTCCCTGTGAGGTGCAACCCTCATGGAGAGTGCACAAACTTGCTCACAGCAATCGGCTCTCACCAGCCCTCAGCGGACAGGTAGAGGGAGAACCACTCCACATGCTTCAGGGGTGAGGAGACTTGAGGTCCATAAAGAGGCAGCCACTCAGCCAGCTCACCTGAGCAACAGCCTACACTTGGTGAATCCAGGTCCCAAAACCCAGCTCTCACAGGCAGAAGACAGCTCTGGAACTGACTGAGAACACACCACACCAGGGAACTGCACTGGGGAGCCAGCAGAGAAGGGAGACTCCTCCCCCAGAGCTCTAAGCAAAAATTTCTAGAAACCAGCCCAAGATATTATCACACCAGCTGGTGTGGTTCACAAACAAAATGGTTCACAAACAATTCTCTGAAAGACCAGACAAGACACTAACACAAGGTTTGCCTGACTGCAGTGCAGCAATGCCAGGCACAGACCATTCACCCATGCAGAGGAGAAGCTGCCTTGCTAGATACAATGCATCTCTTACAGAAAGCACCTCTCTAAAAACACAGAAACAAAATCTGTAGTCCTCCAATGATTTCTCTTTTGTATATGAATTAGATGCCAGTTTTAATTACTGGAAATTTAGCTATGATTAAATAAGATGTGAGAGCGCCCAAACCATGACAAGAAGACTGCTTAAAAAAACAAACTCAACAACTTTTATGTGGTAGATAGACAGGGGAAACCCCAAACTTTATATAACCTTAAGTTCCAATTCCTTTCTAGTGCAAAATCCCCACAAAGCAGATCTTACTCTATCTTCAGTTTACTTCCATAATTTGGATCTTCCAGATCAGCTGGGTGGGTTTATCAGGCAGCTGGACTGGACACAGCAATTACAAAACTCCATTAAACTTGTCTGTTTGGTGCAGGAACCTTGTGAGGCTGTGGAGTTGCTGAGCAGCACAAGTCCTGCGAGCTGGGAAGCCTCACTGTCCCCAGACAAAAGAAGGGAGAATCCCCCAGCACAAAGACAGGAACAGTCCTCCCAGCAAGTACAGTGGGCTTTCCTTGCCTCTGGACCCTTCCAGATGGACAAAGAACCTACCCTAAGAGGAAGGTCGTCCTATGACCAAACATGGAGTCACCTGCCATGTGTTAATCTCGTGTAAGGCAGGGCCAGCAGTGAGCAGTGGGGAGAACAGCACCTGCTCCCTGGGCTCAGGAGAACTCTCTGACACTGGCTCAGGTCAAGGCATCACTATTTCAGTAGCCCAGATTGTTACTAAGGGCTTCCATCTTGCAGAAACGCCTGATTTTAAGGTTTGTGGATGATGGACGCCGTTTTTGATGTTAGTGATCTTCTGATGGTAGTTACATTACCCTCCTCCTCCTCTAGGCTTCCACTCAGATCACTGTACCTTCAGTTCACACCCTTACACCTTCTGCCCACCAAGAAGCCTCCATAAGTTTCCTTATTGATAAGCGTCTTGCCGAGAAAGTGCTGCTTCCACCCGCCATACCAGCTTTGCTGGCCACAGCGTTTGTCACTAGCGCACATCTGGTGCTTCTCTATCGCGGGGGCAGCAGCTGCACCAGCAGGTCACACACACACTGTCAACTCCAAGTCTCCTGACTTTTGATACTTGCAAAGGTCTGAAGCCGCTGCTTTATACCTTAAGTTCTTCACTTTTAGGCCTTGTCCCTGACAACCTGCTTTTAAAATGGCAAAATCTGAGCTCACTACGAAACGATTCGTATCCTAACGATCTCGTCAGAGACAGCCAAGGCGGGCAGGAATCGGTGAAGCGCACACACGCCTCGGCCACCCCCGGAGCAGCGCGGAGGCCGCGGCGGTGCCTCCCGACCGCGCAGCACCGGGCCCCGGCGGGCGGGGACAGCGGGGGGGACAGCGGGGACAGCG
>VWZF01005271.1:0-14015 GCA_013396755.1 Sclerurus mexicanus | reverse complement strand
GGGGCCTGCGGGGGGCACGCCCACGCCGGCAGCGCCTGCGCAGTGAGGCGCCGCTGCCGCCGCCCGCCCCTGGGCCTGTGGCCCCTCCCGCCGCGCCCGGGCCGGGCCTGACACGGCCGCGGTATCGTCTGTGGTACCGTCATACAGCTGTGGTACCGTCACACGGCCGCGGTACCGTCTGTGGTACCATTATACAGCTGTGGTACCGTCACACGGCCGCGGTACCGTCTGTGGTACCATTATACAGCTGTGGTACCGTCACACGGCCGTGTCACCCTCAGACGGCTGTGTCACCCTCAGAGCTGTGTCACAGCCCTGGAGAAAGGGCTCTCCATGGTGGTGGCACCATGGAGGGGCTCTGAGAAGGACTCGGCTACAGCACTAAGTTGCAAACTGATCTGTCTTCCAGCCTGCCGTATGGAACTGGGGCTGGGGCTGTGGTGCTGTGCGTGTTTCAGAAGGCCCCTGCCCGGCTGCCTCCGGCTCCCACCCGTGTTCCCGTGGAGCAGTGCCAGGTGTGTGCTCTGTGCAGACACCACTCACCTCAGGTGCCGCATCAGCCACTGGGACCGTCCCTCTGTTGCAGCAGCGTCAGCTGGGGTGACAGGCTTGGGTATTTTCAGACGGCTACCCCCTTTCTGGAAGCTGATTCGATGAGAAATTTGCCTTCATCTGTATTTGTCTGATGCAATTAATGCATTTGGCTTCAAAAAAGTTTGCACTTACACAATTCAACTTTTATTTCAAAGCAGTACTCATCACTTCTTACATTTTTTCACATAAAGCTCAAGAATTAACTAACAAGAGCCAATGCCTTTCCCCTCAAACTTGTCTTTTGCTGAGCCCAGCTCTCTGCTCTCTTCCCCCGGCCCTGTGCCAGGTCCCACTCCAGCAGCCCCGGCTGCCACCCCTGGGGCTGTGCAGGGAGGCACCAACTGTGTGCTGGAGTCAGGCACTGCCACTGGTAGGCACAGCACAGGCGTGCCGGGAGGACACAGATCCTGACAGGCCAAGAACACCTAATGGCAGGACACGGTGGACCTTTGCCTACTGAAGTGAACCCACATCACTGACAGCACCACTGAGGAGATGCAGGGTGATGGTTGGATCACCTGTCCAGGACCTCTCCCTCCTGACCCTCCTCCTGCTCCAGTGCTTCAGCCGTCAAACGTCCTTATGCCTTTCCATGAACAACTGGTCATCTAAGGCCTGGCTGAGTATTGCATGATGCCCAGTTTCTAGGAAATGAGGGCAGTTTATTTAAAGTTGATGGGAACTTCGCTCCTCCCTCGACCTCCTAAACCAACACTTTCCAGAACAAGTACAATCTTTTAAAACTTCTCTTTAAAGTACTTTTTGCTTCCCTTCTTTCCAAAGCTGAGTAAGTAAGCACTGGGATCTCAGGTGAGCATATGGGAACAGAACGTGGGACTGACAGAAAGCAGCGAGGGAACCCACCCAGCCCCATCTCCCCAGCTGCCTACAGAGCACACACAGCAGAAACAAGCAGCATACAGGGTGGCTTCTACATTCACTTTTATTAATTCAATTTTTTAAATTTATTAATAACAAATATCCAAGTAAGTAACAGATTCTTAAGAGTTAGATCTCCAGTTGACATTAAATTTGGATTTAAACATGTAAGTCTAATAACAACAACATGATTTACACTATCAGATTCAAAAGTTCACAGGAAATCTGTGGTTCTAGACAATACAGAGAAATGATTAACCAGATAGCCATGGAAGTAATTAAGAGCACAATTATCACTCTCTGCAAGTACTGGGTGGTGATATTTTGGCTCAATTATATACTTTCTAATAGGACTTTCTGCAATATATTTCTACACATTTGTTTAACTCATTTTCAAAAAATATTTTATATTCACTAATTCAAAGAGCAGATTGCAAGGCTACAAATACTCAGGGAGTGGCTGTTCTATCACAGTTTTGTAGCACCTTCCCTGTTTTTTTTGGTTAGAATGGTGAAACATCTGTCCTGATCTGACCCAGAAAATACGTATCTTTTAATTCAGCATCAGCTCTCAGGGAGGCCTTATAGCAACAACCACAAGTTTGTTTTGTGTGCTCCTGACATTCAATTCACTTTACACTCTTGTGGGAATTTCATCCTTGTGACAGACTGAAATGTTAATGGTTAATGACTCAAAACAATTGCCCACTTGTGGAGGTGGCAGGGTGCTTTGCTGAGGCCAGGTGTGCACCCCTCCGGGGGAGGAGGAGAGTTTGTGGGTGTGTAGTGGCAAGCCTCTGGTCTGCATAAGACAGAGGGGGTGAACAATCACCACCCGAGGCTACAAGCCAAGCTTTGAGGCTGGTGAGTGGCAGATGTTGTGAGATGGGATGGTGCTTTTACCATGCCAATTGCCCTTACACAAGCTCAGCTGTAAACCTCTCCCCTGCTCCCCTTGGGAAAGTCTGATGGAGTGTAACTGGCTCAACTGCGCTGATGTAAGAGGCAGCTGTCGTGTCTTAGTAGGTGTCATAAACATCAAAAACTCCCGAAGCGCCCCCAGACTCATTTCTGAGGTCTTCCAACCATAAGACTGAAAGCTTCCTGCCATGGTGAGGTATGTGGGCATTCCCACCTGACCTTAAGTGTGCATTAACCCACTGCACTTTGTATTCAGTGCATTTCTTCCCCCAGCCCCGACAGATCAAAAACTCCGACCATCACTTCAAGCAATGGACATCTAAATTACAAGAATCAAGTCTTGTCACAAGATCTATGGGTGGTGATATGTTTCTAGTCTTTTTTTTATTTCCTTCCTGCCTTCCCTTCCTTCTCTTCCTTTCCCTTATACATTTTCTTAAGTGATATTTTTATGCTTTCATATTGCTATATTACTATAGATAATAATAACCAAAAATGGCTCCATACCTGCTTTCCATTGCAAACAAATTATTCTAAAAAAACCCATATATATATATATATGTATGTATGTATGTACAAACCAAGTTCCAGGTGCCACCACATTTCTGACTCCAGCTGAGTTGAGTATTGCATCTCACACCCATCAGTGACACGGGCTAGTCACAGACTGCAGTGAGAATATGTGCCCAGCTCGAAGACTAGTGAGAGAGTAGGGGAGAACTACAACATGTGCTGTGTTTGGTGCAGAGCAATGAGGTCCTTTCACTGTGCTGTGAGCAAACAAACCCTACCAACTACCAGCCAGCACCTGGCTTGTAGAGGTCCTGAAGGCAGCAGATACCTTCAGCTGCAGCAAACATTTTCTCTGGATACTTTGTCACTTTTGTTCCTCACGGCTCAGAAAGTAGAGCACAGACTCCCAAGGAGCGGGGAAAACCCACCTTCCACTGCCAAACACTCTTGGCTCTGACCCCTGTGGCAAAGGAGCAGGAAAGGACAGTGATGCCAAGGTTGGCTCTGAATAGTTACTATGGTTTGAAATGTCCTTTAAAGTTACAATCCATCTAGTTCCAGTGTAGCAGTGACACTCCAGCCTGGGCTATTTTAGAGGAATAGCATATCCCCAGCTGAGTATTAAACGGGCTGTAATTTGATTTTCTGACTCCTCTGAGTAAATTGCTGCAGCTTTGCTCTCTCATAGTCCAGAAATCCTAGAGAGCCTTCAATGAAACTACAGCTTGTTTTAACTTGAAAGATACACTTTATATAGATAATGGTGTAGTGCAATAATACGATGTAAAATCTACTTCCATTTGCAAAATGTTCTGTCTTCTGTAAGTGCTCCAATGTAGCCAAAGAAGTTAATAAAAGCAATTAATGCAAATAGTAAAAAAAAAAAAATAGTCTTTTCCATGTGCCATTTCTAAGCAAGTCAGCTGCGTATCACTGCTCTTGAGCTAGATAAATATGATCAACCCCCACTGCAGAAGGAGGTGCTGTACTAAAAACACCTTTCTCAAGTTACAGGTACAGGGATCCTGAGGCTCAGAGGGCAGGGGCCCAGGCCAGCACAATGCTCAGCAGCAGCAGGGAGCACACCTGGGCCCCATAGCTGACCTGTGTGACACCTTGCTGTGTGCACCTACATGTCCTTTTCTGCGACTGGATCGCCCTGGACTCCCAGCGCTCTGCAGTGCACTAGAATGAAACCCTGGACAGCTCTTCCCCTTGGTGAGGCACAGCTGCTGCATGGAGTGTGAGCATAAACCGCCTGTGTGCAATCTCCTGCCATGCCAGCTCCTCACAGCACCCGGGCTTACTCGGTCTCACCTCCCTGGCCCGGGCCCGGGCAGCCCGTGCTCCCGTGCCCAGCAGTGCCCGCCGGCCGATGGGCACCCCCGGCAGCGGGCGGGCACCCGCACCCTGGAGCGCACCCCAGGAGATGCGCAGCAGCCAGAGCCGCGGGCAGACTGCTCCGCACGAGCCGGCTGAGCCCCGGGCAGGGCGCGCAGGGTGGGCAGGGGGCAGCCCAGACGGGACCCAGCCGCAGGCGGCCCCGCTGTGCAGGTGCGGCCGGCAGGGGGCGGCAGCGCCCCGGCCAGGGGACCGAAGCTGCGACACTCCCACTCATTAGGGCTGAATCGCCCGTTTCGTATCCGGTGTCTGGGCTAGAATTGCACACTAGTCTTTTACTGGGTCATACAGACCCACACCTTGGACTTGAATTAGATAGATGCAAGTGTTATTTTCTGTAAAAGCCCCCAGGCTATTAGCTGATCTATAGCCATTACGGACATTTCTAACAGTTTTATTTCATACTGCTGCTGCACTTTTCCTTAGTTTTGCATTTTTAATTCAAACTTCATTGAACTCCTGTCTGAGAATCAAGAGAGAAATGGTTTAATGCTTCTGTTGTATAAAATGGGAAGAATGCCTGAACTGAGGAGGTGGGGAACTACTGAAACCTTTGGTAGCAGGTCTCTACTGGAGAAGTGGGGCACACAGCGTAACTACATCACAGCAGAGGCTTCAGAGTCCCATGTGGGACGGATCTGCAGGCGGAATAAATCACAGCATGTGTCTCAGACTGGGTAACCAAGCAGTGTCCCCCTCTCAGGGAAAGGAATGGGTCGGCACTGGCTCCCGCTGCTGTTCCTGGAGTTCATACTGCCCCTCTAATGAAGTACTCGGCTACATCATGACCAGTGACAATCAAATGTTAGTACACCACTCATTAGTCTGAACTCCTGTGAATGTACCTGGCAGCACTGCATCACTGAGAGTGACTGTGTTCATCCTTGGAAGGACCACAGAGTCTTCGCTGCCTGTTTGCACTCTCTTGTCAGCAGCTGCTCTTGCCATCTACACGTCTGTCCTGCTTTACACCTCATGTCCACGTAGGGGCCACAAGGACCTGAGCTTGTAACACTGAATTACACACATGGGGAGGGGTTAGTAAAAGCACGGTTTTATTCAAACCGATTTAGTGCTAAGATGGATTTGGGAAACATGGAGAGATTCAGGTCAGTTAGAAATCAATCAAACCTGACTATTATAAATTCACAAATACACTTCTGCGTAATTTTTTCCCTACAAAATTATTTTCAAACTTCAGCTGAAAGACCTCAGAAGATTTTATCCACTAAGATGCTGACATACAGCTGAAATGTGGAAACTGCAGGCCTTTGAGTTATTCAGGCCACATGAGCTGGTTCATGGAACAGACTGTGAAGGAGAGAATTGTACTGAGCATGTTCTCTCCGTTTTCAAGAGACTGCTGGGGGTAGGCTTGGCTCTACTGTGTGAGCTGAATATTCCATCTGCCTAGAAGTACAGATCAGGCTGGAAAAAAAAAAGAAATGCAAGAATGCAGGAAGTCCTTGTTTTCTGCTTTTTCCCTTCTTCCATTTTAGTGTCTGTATGAAAGAGAACAAGGGAGTAAGACTGACTTGAGAACTGTATTATGCACTGTGTGTCCTGAAGCGCAGAGTATCAGGGAACCAAGAGACAGGCTGAGGTGAGCAACTGATGCCGGACTTCGTGATGAATTCAGGTTATTGACTTTCGATATGGATGGCAACACCTGAGTTTGGAATATTTAAACCCAGAATTAAAATCACATTCTACAGACAGGAATGAGGTGCTGGTACCCTGCTTATGTTAGGGACCAGTCATGTTTAGGGCCCTGTCATATTTGGTCCGTGGTTGTGTTTGTCAATGTGGTATGAGAAAATACTGCATAGTTTCACTGTGAAAAACTCAACCTTCGAGAAAGAAACATTGGTGTAACTTGGAACTGCTGAGAACCTAGGTTTTAACAAAGGAACAATAGATAATAGAACGGTTGTTAGCCCACAGTCAGTATCTTAAGCTGCTGCAGCTTCAGCTAGTGCGCTGGCCACACACGAGCTGATGCTGCAGCTGGCAAAATTCCATTCCAGAGACAGGAGATGTAAGCTGTGGAGCTGGGCTGGGGGGGTGAGGAGGACCAGATGCACATCATTTTGATCCAGGGGACGCCCTGAGGGTGCACTGCCTACCTGCCCCTCCTGCTGAGTACCGTGGTCCATCTCGTTCTCCTGCTCAGCGGCTTGTTAAGATTCCAAGGGTTGCTGTGTAGGATTTTCTATCACAAGTAACAGGATACATTTGCTTTGCTACCTCAGTTGTGTTTTAGTGTCTTTTATTTTGTGCATGAGAATCTGCCTGAACCTGTAACACTTGCTGTTAACTCAGTTTTCTGTATTTCTAAGTAGCAATAACAAAATTTGCTTTTGTAAAAGGCAAGATCCTCACATAAAAGCTTTAGAGAAACACAAGTGGTTGTTCCAGTAGCATAAAAAGGGCTGGTGACAGTTGCATTTCTAGACTAAATTAAGAACTGCCCAGAAGCTCTTTTAAAAAGTTGTCTACTCCACTTTCAACCTTGGCCAGTTTACAGCATCTAGGGATGCACCAAGTTTTAGAGCACTTAACTGGCTTCTATTCAGATTCCTGCACAAAGGCTATGCAATACTATCTAGTTCAATTCCATTGCATAAACCTAAAATTACCTTTGACACACTCCAATTCATTAACGTCTGTGGAATTAAGCTTGGAGTAAAATAACATTGTAAGAACAGAGTATGGAAACGTGTTGTGCCAAGCTCAGTTCTTGACTTGCAGGTAAGTAACGTACTACAAATTCACTTGCAATTGTTTTAAAGCATACTCTAACATTTTTGCCTTGTGTTCATTAGAGGTAGTTTACCAGCATACAAAGACAGCTCATTTATAATACAGCCACGAGGACAAATTCCCACCTGACACTCTTCCCTCAGAACAAAATGCTATTGTAGTCTCTTTCTTTCAGGCTCCAAGCTATGATCTAAGAATGCAGCTTTGCTTTCAAGTGAAGAGGGCTAAGACAGTATGAGGCCAGATCCATTTTTAAATTTTATTTCTATAAAGCTTTTTCTGCACTACCATTACAGACTTATGTGTTTACACTTCTAAGGCAGATCCTAAAATTTCTTACTCTCCAGGTGTGTAAGTGTGCTAAAACCATTGAAGCTGGTGAGAAGCATCAGCTTTTACACGTTTTCAAAGATAGTTATACTAGATCTTACAGAAATTTACAGCAAATACAGTTGGTTTTTCTATAACCACATCTAAACAAGATGAGACTTGTATCACCAAAGTAGTATAAAAAGAAGAAACCACATTCCTGAGAAACCTAAGCAGCCCCACAGAAAACCCACAGCCTTGTCGGACAATTTTTCAATGACCAACCTTTGTGAATAACAAACATGCAACCAGCCTTGTCTACCAGAAAGATTCAAAAATAATTTAAGATTACCACAAGTCTAACTCGGGGTACACAAGTGACAGAGCACCATTCTGTTTTGCAACTGCTGCTTTGAAACTGTCTGACTGCTCAGAACTGTTCTCATCCCTAAGCTGCATGGACCTGCCTAGCAATCACTTGATATGTAACTGTGGTTACTGTCACTAGACCTGATCCTCACCTGTGGACTGATGCTCTGGCTGGACCTTATCACCACCAGCTGCCCTGATGCTCTGGTTGGCCCTGGCTGCCACCCTCAGCCCTGCCCTGTGCCCTGCACACAGGTGTGCACTCAGGTGCTGCACTGGGAGGCCTCTGCCCTGCTCACCTCCTGGTCCTCTGTCCCTCAGTGAGCCCCTGGACTCACTACTCCCTGACAACTTTACTCTGAACCTCTGGATGAAAAGGGGAACTTCGATATATTTATCTGTATTTCTGCCCCAAGCAGGTTCATGACAAGCATCCCATAGCCATTAGGCCTGACTGACTGTGACATGGGGGGGAAATCTCCCAGCCTCGGTGTGTGGGATGGTCACATGTGTGGAGCTCACATGGACATTCGTTACAAATGCTCTGTATCCGAGGCCTCACACCATGTCCTGGCTGAACCCCACGTGAGTGGGAAGGGGCTGACAGCCTTCTCACCACCACAGCAGGTTACTGCACTGGGCTCCTGGTGAACAGCAGGTGACACAGAGGTGCCAAGGCAGGACAGGAACATGCTGCAGGAGGCCATCAAAGACATTATTGATCCAGTCACTGGAATGAGATGTCCCAGAGTAATTATGATTAACTGCAGAGTTTACTTAAGAACAAGAGATCAATATGCAGACAGATTGGAAGGAATGATTTGGTGGTGTAATGAGTTTCTCTCTCTGTGACACCAAGCGCTTAACTCCCAGTTCTCACAGAGTGGGAGAGAAAAAACATGTTTTCATGTTTTCCTGTAAGTAAAACCTGCCAAGTTTGCTATCTTTCTAAGGATGCATGCAGAAAATTAAGGTTGTGGAGGAGACAAAATGGATTCAAGCAGTGAGCAGTGCGCTCAATTGCATTTCTCAGACTCAGTGTTTTCAGGCTTCACAAGGGAAGTACAAACCCACATACACTCCTCCAGCTCAATTTACTGGTAAGAATCTTTGTGAGAACAAAATTGGAGGTTCTTACAAGAAGGAGGCCAGTATACAGAAAGCAATTGAGGAGAAATGCTGGAAGGAAGGACAACAATAATGATGAGGCTGAAAATTTTAAAGACTGAGTAATGTAAGGTGACCTATTTGATGGGACATCCTGAGAAATTTAGGTTCATCAGACCTTTTGTTCTAGATCCATGTATGAAATAAGAAATGGGAAAATGCAAGCACAGATAGAAGCTAAAAGCAGCAATAAAATCTGTAATTTCAATTTGTGCTAGGAGAAATGAAGTGTCATTAAATAACTCTTCTTCAATTTCATTGTTCCTTTCTCTCGGCTCAGTATGTAAGTAGCAAAGAGGGATTCTGACTGAAAGGGATTGCTGTTTGACATTAATCCACTTTACAGAATCACCGAATCAGCTAGGTTGGAAAAGACCTCTGAGATCATCAAATTCAACGCATGACCCAACACCACCTTGTCTACTACACCATGGCACCGACTGCCACATCCAGTCTTTTCTTAAACACCTCCAGGACGGTGACTCCACCACCTCTCTCCACAGTCCATTCCAATGCCAACTCACTCGTTCTGTGTAGAACTTCTTCCTCATGTCCAACTCAAACCTCCCCAGTGCAGCTTAAGACTGTGTCCTCTTGTCCTATTGCTGGTTTCCTGGGAGAAGAGACCAACCCTCACCTGGCTACAACCTCCTTTCAGGGAGTTGTGGAGAGTGAGATGATCTCCCTGAGCCTTCTCCTTTCCACTGGAGCTCCAATGAGCAACTCCAAGATCTTGAGCAGGCTTGCAAAACACTGGCACATACTGGCCTACATTGTAGAGCAGATTCATGTCCTGATCAAGTTGCTCATGTGCAGGGCTGCTCCAAGTGAAGTAGTTTGGAATTAATGCACATTTGGCACAGACAAGACTGCTACTCACTCCTGCAAAAACAGTTCCTACCAGAGCTCCTTCTGAGTAGCCACATGTTCCAGTAGGCCAGATGCTGATCTCATTATACCATTACAGGCTCTGAGAAATATCTTATCTAACTTATTAAGACCTACTGGCTGGGTGTGGTGTTCAGTCTTGAAGTTCATCTAATTGAAGAGAACTAATAAAATCACTCAAGCCAACAGAACCAGTTTCATCTATCCCATGGTAAGATCTGGGGCAAGGAACAGGAGGGGCAATATATGGGTGATACAGGAATGCTTATATTCCTTAGCAGGTTCTGGAGGGAACTCACGGAAAACAGAAGTAGTGTGCCAGCCAATACTGAAACTATTCCCTTGGCCATGGAACTACACTGCAGTTAGGGCTGGGCAAAAATCAGGATTACTTTTGAAAAGGGCAAGGATGCTTTTTTTCATTTAGACAAGAGTCTGGAATCCACAGCAGTGGCTTGAGGCTAACCCCACTAGAAAGTGCTGAATGATGATAGTGAGCTACTATCACAACTGTGAATTTATAAAATGGTTCTGCATTTGAAAAAACCTTTTTGTTGCAGTTTACAACTAGCAAAAGTAACTCAGGAGACAATTTGTGAGAGCAAACAATCCAACTCTACCCTCACTCATCAGCCTGTGCTTGTAGTCATGAATACTCACAGAAGACAGACACAAAAATGTTTTAATTGGGGATATATAATTTCACCAGCTTTATTCAAGCCCTTCCACTCCCACTAAAAAAAGTGAAGTAACTATGCCTCGAGTTTCATGATGCTGCAGCTTTTCTCAGCAAACACTTCATTTTCTGTAATGGAGTATATACCTACTTGGAGTTCAAGATTAAACGATCATTTACTCTAAGTGCTATGTAGTACAGACACCTTCAAGTAATTAAAGACGCTTTATGAAATCAAAGCAGAAAGTAGACAAAGAAATAGTGAACACAGAACATGAATTATCTATATAGCCCAAACCATAAAGACATTGTTTATTGCTTTGTTTTACAAAGATTGCAAAAATTTGTCATGCTTCATACAAGAAGCTTTTCCTCTCACTGACTTGGTGAGATGTTAAAAAGGTGACATAAGAGATTTCTTCTGGTGTCATAAACATGACTTGCCTACAAAGAAGTTTGTTCTACGTTAGGTACTGGTGGATCAATACGTAAAAGGCTGAAAGCAAATGTAACCTACCAAGAAATAGACAGATTTTGCAGGAACAATGTGTTGTCATTAGGTATAATTGGGCAAATGGTGGTGTGATCTTCAAAGCCTCAGTGGATCATATCCCTTGAGTGCATTATCCAATGAGGGGAAAGGTGCATTAGCTATGCCTTGCTTTATTGTACTGTTGAAGTGGAGAGCAGGTGTGAGAAAACAAACAAGTTTGTAATCTTTGCTTGCTTTGCAAATCAATTCTTAATCACTCTGGCTCTTATTTCCATGTAAGATCTAACTTTTTGATATTTATGAGAGCAACTTGGCTGCTCCCCTTTTGTGGCTCAAATGAGTAGTAGGTCCTTTTAATTCCTAATACTAGTACATATGGTTTATTTGGTGCTTTTCTAAATAAGCAGGTAATAGCAACCCCACCCTTGACAAAATAAGCAGAGATCAACAGCACAATTTCTTGCAACCCTAGAATTACTTGCAGTGAGCAGGTCTTATTACCTCAAGATGAAGGCAGAGTAGCATTTCAGTCTTTGTCGTGGGAATGCCTAGCCCTGTGCCAAGTTCTGACCCTTCTTGATCCATCTGATCTGTGTGCTAAATTAAATCAGCTGGGGTTGAGCAGTCCCTGCAATTTATACAAGTAAGAATATGGAGTGGTATGGACAGGAAGAAAGAGGAATGAGACTGTCTTTTCAGTGATCACATGCAATTAGACCTCATTATGGTTAACAGTAACACAGAGGATGCTGGACTAAAAGCAGCTGCCCCAATTCCACCCTCTCTGTGCCTCCAGCTATGTGACTGTGCTCTGTTCTTGCACCAACTATTAGTTCTAAAACTAGCGAGTTCCCTGAACCAAGAAAAAAATCCAAGAACTATCACCAACTGCTGCTTAATTACAAGGTAACCAATGGAGTATTTTAGTTTTACCCCCAGTCTTTCTGCTCCTCTAAAGGCAGTTTGTTCACTGTGACAGATGCCTGCAGGAAAAACGCTCTTCTGCTGAAGAGCCCTGGTGGAAGTATATATGTCACCTGGCCAAACAACTCAATTAAACTTCTTTTTCTGCCCTTTAATGGCTAAATTAGGAAGTCAGAGTGTTCTTGTTTTCAAGTCTCATATGAGATGCAAGACTTAATTTAAAGACAACTTGTTCAGTCAGAAGCATCTAAACGGACATTGATTGTTTTTCCTTAGTTGGATATATGAGTCCCTTTAGAATACAAACTTTGTTATTTGTGCTCTGTCCCTGTTGCTAGACAGGCTACAGGGTTTGTGTCAACATTACTGGAACAAGAAAAATAAGAGCCAAGCCTAAACTCTTACACTCCTGAGAGCCAGGAAAATTGCGAATGAATTGAGATGAAGTTGCTCAGGCACAGTCACTTAAAAGCAACTGCAAGGACCCTGGAGGAAGCACATCTGGTTGGAAAATTTCCAGCATCATTTGAATGGTGAAAATTCAATAACACAAGCACAATATTAATTTATTAATATTAAAGATAATAGAATAGCTCTAGCTCCCCTTTGCTTCACTAGGCTCTGAACAGCACAGCAGCACTAGCAGGTACAACGCTTTGAGCAGTGCTAAGGAAGCTTCTCTGTCCGACCATCCAGGAGCCACTCTGGCAGTCACTCTGGCACCACGTGAGCCGGGACTGAGGCCCCTCTGCAGCTCTTCCCCCCGTACTCAGATGTCCTGATCCTTAAAATAATTCAATCTTGGTGCAATAACTAACAAAATAACAGCTGGAGCTGGGTGCCTCTGAGGAGGGATCCCAAACAAAGGAACTCCTGGGCTTTTACACCCTCACAGTCAAAATGAGGGAAAATCTGGGTCCTTGGCTCCTGCTGTGTCCCCAAGTGTCCCTCACCTGGCTAGGCCACAGGACCCTGGGCCCTTTGCTATGCAAAAGGCTGGGAGCTCACAGCCTCTTGCCTGGGGCTCTCACCCCCAAAGCTCAACCTGCAGCTCCACTGCAGCTGCCAGTCAAGCCATCTATACTCAAAGGATTCCTCAACGGCAGTACCTCCTTAGCTCTGTCACCTGCCATGGCTGTCACAGCCCAAATCCTGGGAAGAAACACCAGTGAACAGAGTTGTTTCTGGACTCCAGACTGGACTAGAAAAAATTAATAGACTATTTCCTATTCATAAGCAAGAAAACAAACAAACAAAAAGCCACCCTATACTTCTAGCCTCATACTACTTAACCTTTAATTATTTATTTTAAAAAAAGCAAATGCATCTACAATATAATGCCACTGAAATTATTGCCTCAACCCCACCCGTGATTTAGTCTTGAACATGAAATCCAGGGAGATTTGACAGGGAGAAATTTGATTCTGCTTGGCTACAAACCATCGCTGGTGCCAGTTTAAACTAGAGGATTTGCCAACTGCTGCAGCATCCACTGAAGATGCTTATAAGATAGTTATTTGAGAGGAAACTTCTTTCAAGGTCTTCAAAGCTTCATAAAGCAGTTATCTTTTTAGCATCACAATAAAGAAACTTACTTTTGAGACTAAACATCAACTTCATTTGATCTGTCCTCCACCCCCAAAATATTGCAGCAAAAATAATGGGCAGCCACTTCATGAGTCATTTGTTTATCTCAGTGTCTTTGAAGAATCGATGTGCTCAAGGACATTAATATGTTTTCTGAAGCAGATAAACACTAAACAACCAAAGACCTTTAGCAACCTCTGGCGATTTCAAATAAGATGACACAACATCACTCACTTAACTTCATCTTTTCACTTGGGTTTCCAGGAGATAGCACCTAAATTCTATTAAAATCACAGACTTATTCTAGATCTGTACAATTTCAAGGGCTGAAGTTGATTCACATGCTATAGAAGGGCTCTGCTGCTGCACAGAGAGGACAGTATGATACCTAGAGGCTGCCACTGTTACATGTGTTGTCAGATCTTCAAAAGACCAAAGCGCCCAAGACAAGGACTACTTGACCAAACCTGGCTACTTCATGTCCAAATGGGAAAGATAATACTTTGAAAATGTCTTAGTTCAAAGGAGGAC
>VWZF01005269.1:1477746-1490845 GCA_013396755.1 Sclerurus mexicanus | reverse complement strand
AACCCCAACTCTATTTCTAACAAGAACAAAAAGCAAACAAAAAATATTTGCCACCTTGGAAAGGCTGACATTTGTTTTATCTGTCCCAGATCACTTACAATTCTTCATGCTTTTTTTTTTTTTTCTGAGACTGGGCTGCCTGATGTGGTGAAGATGACATTTACAGTATCACAAGACGGTTTGATGATCCACTGTGGTACCCACAATCCTACTGTAGCCTCTGGGCACTCTCTTGAGTTCTGGGCTCTGCTCTTCATCCATGACTTGCAGCCCTCATGGTCACAAAACTTACTGATCTCCATGGGATTCTTTTCTTCTACTGGAAAGCAAAAAGCATGGTATCTGGTCCCAGTGGTGACAAAATAGATTACAAGCTAAAGGATGGGAGGTCTAGGAAAAGATCATTAGAGGAAACCAATCTTGGAGCCAGAAGTGACCTGAAATCGCTCTTGCATGGGAATGTCTCCCCCAGCCCATCTACTGCAATGTGTCCTCCATGCATGTCATCAGCTCTGTCACTTTCCTGCAGGGAATTACTAATGGGTTGGGATCTTTTCTTTTCCCCCTCTGCCCTTTCAAACCGGTCACGGCCATCCTCATAAATCTGCCAGGATGCTGACAGCCAGACTGCAGCTCACGGGGGCTCAGGGGACTTTGAGTGATATTCCTTCTGTTTCAGCTCTTTCCAAGACAGCCATTGATTTAGGAGGTTGTTTCCTTTTACATGTTTGAATAAAATAATAATAAGAAAAAGAAAAAGCAACACAGGGAGAGGAAAAAGGGAATAGGAAAGATAGTGGCACCACGATTTTCCATCCTGAAGTGACTGCAAGTGCGGGATGTGTCCCTGGAGAAATAGGTTTTCCAGGCAGTGAAAGGAGGAAACAAAGAGCAGAAAAAAAAATGGACCAGGGAACTCGACTATTTCCCTGTGTATTTGATAGAGTGCCACACATGCTTTATCTCCAACCAATGTCTTGTTAGTGAAAAGCCATTTATTTATTTTAGAACATGTTGATAATGAATGCTTCTAGCAGATAACACAGTCTCAAACCAAAACAAGGTTTTCTGTTAATTCTAATCGCCTTGGTTTCATTTCAGCAAAGACTATCTGTAGTATTCTTTTACTTTCTTTACAAGTGAGCTGCTGCCACCCTTAATCACTGGCTCACACCAGACTTTATTTCTATTATCTGGCTGATTCTAAACGACCCTGTCTTCAGCATTGAAAGGCAGCTTGATGTTATCTGAGGCACCACGGAAAGCCTACACACATAAAGGCAGGCTGAGCAAAAGCCCTGTGTGCCACTATGGGCTCGCTCATCACATGAAAGCAGCCTAGAAATCGGTATATAGATCTCTGGTTCTGATGTGAGTATAGGAGATCACTGCTGCATCACTCATAGTAAATATTGTGATAGATGAATCTCCAAAGGCTGAGAGGTTATGTGTGGGTGAATTCTCACATGCTTGCCCCTATCCAAGTGTCTCCTGAGGGTGCAGAGCTGGAATGATAACTTTTCAGAAATACACACTTCAAGTGTACATGGGTGCTTTAGAGATTGTCCACACTTTAACAACAGGAGTTGCAGAAAGAAGGCAAGTTGAAATTGAGCATTTCTAGGCACAAAACTAGTTGGTTGCATTGAAAATGTATGGGAAGATTCATATTTAAAACAGTAATATCAAGTATTATAACCACTTTAGAAAGGCTTGAATAGACAAAAGAAAATGGGAAAATAAACATCCTGTATTTGGCAAAATGCAATTTGCCATGGCAATAAGCCAACAATCCTAAATTATAAGAGAAAAAGCAAAAGTGGAGCTGTTTGGTGGCTCTTAATAGATCATCAGCTTGGACAGGTAATGAGAAAATGGGTTTTGAAAGTACTTATCTGTAACATGTGAACATATGGGGCAATCTGAATACAACAGAATGAAGTTCTTAGGACAACAACTCTAAAACAACCTTTGCATTTTTAAGTGGAAATTTTCTGACTCAGACAGTAATTAATTTAACAGCGGGGATTTTTTTTTCTGGAGCTTCTCTTGACAGATAGAACAGAACTGGGAACTAGAGAGACTGTTTAGACAAAAGCAACAGTGATTTAGTTGCCCTTGTTTTATGCAAACAACATGAAGTACAAAAAAAAAAAAATAATATGGATACTTGATACTTTAAAGGGAACATTTCTCAACATTGACAATGGTTATGAGCCCAGCTGACTTGGAGAAAGAATTGAAACAGAAAATTGTTAAAAATAATCAGGAAACACTTGAGGATATTGGCTTCAGAAACTGCAGTAAACAGAGAAGGCTCTACTGCTTAAAACCCAAATATTTCAGAAGGGAACCAAAAGCAGATAGACTTGCATGTAAACTAGCTACATACAAATTAAAGTCTAGAAATGGCAGAAAATTATTAAGGAAGAAAACTAAGTCTATCACAGTTGAGGGTGTGGTGAAGAAACAAAGACAACATTTAAAACACATATTTAAAAGATGGGATCCTCAAACCAGAGATGAAATAAATCCATAAAAGGCTTGAACAGTGAGCTCTCTAACCAACTGAATGTCTCTTCCCATTGCAGGACTGGGGAAAGACCAGTAAAGGAGGCTTTTAGACCTCTAAGAGGGCAAAAGTGCTACATATTAGTCACTGTTTCCACTTCTGATGACAAATTTTCAGAGAGACAGACAAACTGATGAGGCTTCACAAAAACTGTGAGTAGCTAAGAATTTGGGAAACATGGTTTTAATGTGAAGGACTATTTAAACTAGTCATTTAGGCGGAAGGAGGTGACAACTGAATTCACTGTTTCATCAGCAGTTACAGATACCTGCAATACCAAAAGCCAGAGTAATCACCATGACTACTTATTCCTAATCTTCATCCAGTGACTTCAATATGAATCCATGATGCAACTGCAAACAGTGCTAACTGAGGTGGAGTCTCTTCACTGGATGTTTTTTTAATCAAACCTGGAAATGTTTTCCAAGGTCTGAGAGAGAAGTCACTACTGTCAGGAAGGCACTGGACTAAATTTCAGAAGATACATATGGAACTTTACATATGGGAGTGAGTCACAAATACCACACTTCTTCAGTTTTAATGTGATAGTGCGAGAACCAACTTTTTTCCAACTGGACTGCAAGGTCTTTTAGGACAGTTCTATCTTTGAATACGTGCAGAAAACAGTTCAAGGAGGTCCTGGGCTTCACTGAGCTCTCTCCAGACCACTGGAATGTAGAAGCAACACAACAAACTATCCTTTCATTTATGCACTCACTCAACTGCAGAGGTGGGAAAAGCCACCTCTTCTGCAGTTCCAGAAGTCATTGCATAGGCTTAGGTGTGTGACTTCTGAGGAAGCCAGTTTTCTGCAAATGTCTTGCACAGCACAAAAGCAGACAGGTAACAGCTCCCACTGGCTCAGAAGGTCCCACGCTAAGTGGCAATGAGTGCAAACTCCCTTTCCCCCATAGATATATATGCACATATATATAGCTTTCAACAAGTTCTGTTGAGAGACAGAAATGCAGGCAAAATCCATCACATTTTTCAGCATGCTGTCTGCTTTGTAATGGTTTTACTTAGCTTACACCATAGTAGCACAGACTGCCCTTTAAAGCAGAGGGATGCTGGGCTAGGGATAGCTGCCGGGGTCAGACAGCCCTATAGTTAAAGTTCAGCACGAGTATGGCACAGAAAGTATGGGGCTGAGGGCAGGCCAGCTGCAGCACAATCCCAAGCACAAGCTGTTTATTAGGGTGAGCATAAAGCACTCCAGAAGGGCAAGACTCAGTGTTCTTCCTTTTGATCCTATTATCATATGACAACATGATTAAAGACAGGGTAAAGGCAAGGCCCTCATGGAAGAAGCACAGGGGTGTCAAACCACTAATGGAAACTGTCACGGAAGAGACGGAAAGTTTAAAGAAAACATGGCCCTCTCTCCCCCCAGGGCAGGGAGTGAGGGGGATGCCAGTTCCAGCAGAGGCTGCACACAAAGGCAGAGCAATAAAAACAAGAACATAGGACAGAACTTAGAAAAGTAAATGTAGTGTCAGCTCCTCCTTTGTCATCTCTGTGTCCTGGGAAACCAGATGACAGCAAAAATTGTCTACATGGTCCTTCTGGACACATTCCTTGCACACAGGCCTTATTTCCCCAGGACCTAAACTCCTTTAAGTTTCTTTTTTAAGCCTTCAAGCCCACACTTCAACCTAAGCTTCTCTACCTCCCTGCATAGAAGAATGGCCATGTACAAGAATGCCTGATTCAAGCAGGACACTGGGCATCAGAGTCCAATCCGAGGACAGTGAAGAGGTCAGTTCAGATCCCTAAGAAATGTGTTTCTCCCCACACCAACTGGTTTGGAGCCACTCAGTGTGCAGCACGTGATACCCTCTGATGTAGGGCTCTAAGTCCAGTGCCCCTCACCACATGGCATGGGGCTGCACTGGTAGGACAGTGCAGGATATGGGGTTTCAAGCTACATTCAGTGTACAGTTACAAAGTGAGACCAGGACAGGCATAGCCTAAATCCTCCCTCAGTCCCAGTTCTGTCATGGAGGCACTTACTTCTCATGCCTCCTCTCCCCTCTTATGTGCCTACGCACACCTTTGATCAGTAACTAGTGGTGCCTTGTCCCCTCCAGCAGCAAGTACAAGGCCATGCAACACCAGACTTCACCCATAGGCAGGGGTGCTGAGCATGGGGTACTAGTCCCAGGCCCTTGTTGTGCATGGGGAAAATGGGCTGCAGGTGGTCACTCAGCATACGTGAGCTACCAGCTCAGCAGCAGGATGGAAGGAGAGGGCATTGGCTTGTTTGTTCTGAAACAAGGCACTTAAAATCCCAAGACGAGTGAGCTTGGAGTATTAGGAGAAACATTAGAGGGGAAACAGTACCATAAAAATGTGATTACTTAGTAGAGTGCCCATCCTTCTCTCTTTCTGTGTAATGCAGCTATAATGCCTCTCTCCTCTTTCATCTCCCATTCCCTCTGCTTCCTTTATTTGGCTACCCAACACCTCATTTTCCTCCCTTCCTTTCCTTTTGTGTTCAAATCCCTTTCTTCTATCTCCCTACCCTCTTTCCCCTTTCTGTCCCACCCTCAGTTTCATCCTTTGTTTAAAACATTAGATAGATTTTGTAACTTTCTGTTGTTGCCATAATTGTTAACGCTGAGGCTGCGAAGACTTGGATAAGTTATTCTTCCTGGCTATGGCTTCAGACAACTGAAGTATAGGAAGACACTGGAGGTTACAGGGAAAAGACCCCGGCAGTGTAGGTGAATGTCAGCCATGTTTCTGCTACCTAAGGCTTCAAGGGAGCCAGATCTCTGCAACACAACTATCAGCACTACACCCAAGAGATCAGCTCTCACCTGGCCTCTCTGGTCACAATGAGTTGAAGACACCTGAGCTCAGGAGGTTTTGGGCTCTGACAGCTCCTTCCCCTTGGGAGCTGGATGTGCACTTCTGTGACAAATACAGCATTACTATGAACTGGTGTTTCCTTAGGTGAATGAAACAACCAGTTAGTGAAGTTTGTTATAACAACCTTGAACTACCAGTGGTAGCAGCAGCAGCAGCATTGGGGGGGNNNNGGGGGGGGGGGGGAATGGTGTAAAGCTGTCAAAAAATTGAACATTTTTAACATAAGATATTAAAACAGTATCTTAAAAAGTTTAATAGGATTCTCCCTCCTTAGCTCCCAAGAGTTCTATTTCAGCTGAGCCCTCTGGAGCGAACATCAGGATACTCATTTCTCTTTTATTTCCCACTGGAGTCTTTAAAACTCAATTTTATCGTATGAAATACAGGCTATTTTGTTGAAATGCCAAGATAGGACTTTCTCTGTCCAGTATTCACATATTTACTTCAATATTTCTTCTTTTGTCTGTTGCACTTTCCAGAAGATGAGTGGTTCCTGATGCCAGCAGTGTCTCAGATACATGGAAAATATGATTAAATAACTTTGCAGTGGAGCACTCCATGAACCAGGAGCATAATTCCTCTTCACAGGAAGAAGAGGACTGCACTGTCCCCTCTGCTATCTAGAAAGGGAAGGGGAGGGAAGGGGAGGGGGGAAGGGAGGAAGGGAGGAAGGAATTCGGAATTCGGAAGGAATTCGGAATTCGGAAGGAATTCGGAATTCGGAAGGAATTCGGAATTCGGAAGGAATTCGGAATTCGGAAGGAAGGAAGGAAGGCACTGTTTCTGCAATTAAGCTGTATTTCAATTGTTCTTTCATTTATCTGCATCCCAGTGTTAAAGATGTGTCTTCCAACATTCTATCTCTTTGGATGGAAAACCTGCTGCAGCTACAGGAAAAGCACTCTGCACCCACTGTCTTTCATTTTCCAGAACTTGCTGGTGTGAAGCTCCAGGGAACCTTACTGAAGGTCTTATTCAGGCTTACTTCTGATGCCACTGAAGGAAGAACAGATTTTCCATGCAGCATCCAAAATAAAGCTGTCAGATCTGCCTGTCAGATCATACAAGAGTTCCTTGAATCCATTTTTCAACTAGATACAAATAGTATTAAGGAGACACATTTCATTTTGAAAAGACTTCATAATAAAGGAAATGTGGTGCTAGGAAAACAGTTATTTCAGGAAAATCTGGTCCCAGAGTCACATGGTGTGTCCCCAGATGTAATCAACAATATATGTCAGACTGAACACCCTGTAAGCAGTAAAGCACTTGAAAATGTACATATCTCATTTTTTTGGTGTTGCTTCCTTTGATAAGATGCTGCAAAAAGGAGATTTTTGTTTCTAATATGCGTAGTTCTGGCATAGGAATCTGGCATCATGACAAAGTGTAACAAATATTACTGCTCACTAATACCTCTTTTTGTGGTGTATTTTTATGATTTTCTAAATTCTTCTTCAGAGGGAGCTTGGCATCTGGGACACCTCTAATGTGGTATAACATAACCACCGATAGCTAGTGAAAGCCTCCATTGAAAGCGTGACACTTCGGGTCGCTCCAGCATGTTCCTCAGTAATATGGGGAAGGCTGTGGCTGACTTGATGACAAAACGGCGGGAGCAGTGGCTGATTGCATAAAGCCCGGGGAGAAAATTTGGCTTTGCTTGGCAATGTGCTCATGGCTCCTCAGGCACACAGCTCTGTGCGCTTGGAGTGAGGAATCAGTGCAGGGGCATTAGGGTAACCCTTCACACGCTACTTGCAGGATTAGAGGAGAGATGTGATGACAGCTAGAGCTGGGATAGATATTTTTAGCAAGCTATATAGTCAACATGTTTTACTTCTCTTCCTACTCACAAATCGTCTGTGAGGATTCCTTGGCTTTTATGATTGTGTCTATTACCAAACTCATTCAGTCACTGCTCTGAGCACATTCTGGTCAATACGTGACTGGAAACTATAGTCTGAGCATGTACAAGCTGTTTTTTTGTTGCAACTGCTGGGGAGGTTGGTTACCACAGCTACATTATATTGTTCCCAGACTAGATGACTTTAGCAAGTGTCCAGTGTGGTGCATGTGGGTCAAAGATAGGAGGGTAAGAACAAGAAGTGAAGGCTAAGAGTAATTAGCCATGCAGACCCTGAAAAACTAAGCAATTGTCTTAGAGTCTGATTTGAAATTAACCTTCCGTCTTCACATTCATGTTGGGAGTTTCTGCTTGCGCAGTCTCAACTGCAAAATGTTCTGCCTCATCTTGCCTGCCCCCACCGACTGCCTCCCTGTGTCGTCACCAAGCAGTCTGTGTCACAGCTCGGCAAGGGAGCCCCAGGATGCAGACTGGCTCCTCTCCCCTGTGAGGATGGGTGCAAAATCCAAGCCCATCAAACAGCCCATTCACTGCTTCAACTGAGCAGGGACCCACTGCTGTCCTAAAACATTGCTCCTCATGCCTACAGTCAGCAAGCTTTTTCTAACATACATCTCTCTTAATGTACAATAAATCAATATCTCTCCTCTATTAACCTTACATATCCGAGGGCTGCTATTACGATCTCCCTTCAGACTTGACTTTTCCAAACCTATTCCATTTTCTTCAGCCCATCCTCATAGGTTGCATTTGCTTGTCTTTACCAGTCCTGCTGCTCTCCTAAGGACTTCTACTTTGGTTATGTCATTTTTTTCAAAGCACAGTTTTATTATCTTTCTCCTTTTCTTCTTCAAAAACCAGTTCCCTTCTCCTATGACCCAGATCACAACAGCCAGAGCACAAGACACTAATGGAAAGAGAGGAGAGGCTACAACCTGCTACAATAAATTTGCCCTAAATGCACTGTATGTATAAAACTGCGTGTATTGTATGTGTTTTGTTTTCCAGGATTTGCTGTGCCCCTAAGCAACTTGTCATATATTCCTATATGTGATAAATACAAACCAAAATAATTTTTAATACATAGATGTAAAACACTGAAAGTTGATTAGCAGAACCTACACGCTCAAAGCGTGGCCTTTAACAGGACTATTTTTTAATTTTAATAAGCATGCTTGCATTTTTGCATCTCTGATTATTGTGGACAACTGGCATTGAATGCATAGGTCTAATGCATAAATAACTTTAGTGCATAACCTAAATTTCTTTATGCTGGGTTTGCCTCCTGGAAAAAAAGACTTGATACAAAAATATTAAAATACCAATTATTGCAAAATTCTTCCTAAAAAAAAAGTGCAGAAACTGGCCCTTGCTCATTCATTTTGTTTTCATTCTTCCCTCTGCCCTCCTCTTGAACTTTACATGACTTTTTTTTCCCCTCCACTTTTGTCAGTGATGGGAAATTTCTAATCCAACATACAGGATTCGTCCCTATTTGAAAATGAAAAGGAAACACATTTGCACTGAGATACACTGAGGGGCATTTGTTAAAGCCAAGGCAGAGTGGCAAAGTTCATCTCCCAGCAGCAAGACTTGTGGCAAGAGGTAAATGCATTTGTCCCTTTTCTCCCAACGGCTCATTATGGCTGAGCAGGTCAGACCTGCCAAACATCGCCCCTTTGGGCGGTGCGGGGGGGGGGGGAAAGAAAGAAAAAACACGCTGTACTTGGATGCAAGGGCTGTGCATCCCTTGTGCTTTGTCTGGTGCAACCCTTTCACAGAAGCACAGACATTGTGAAACGGGGTCAGGAAGGTAGCAAGCCAGCTGCCTGACATCCTTTCGACTGACTCCCGTGACCGAGGACAGAGCAGTGGCTTCAAGAACCTTACAAATACAAGACAAGCGCCTCACAGGGGAAAATCCCAGTCACAAGCCCGATTTTTGTCTTGCTGCAGGTTGGAGTTTAGGGTGCTTGTTTGTTTCAGTGTCACCTTGGGGCTTCAGTGGGCCTGCTGCTGTTTTCATGGCAGGATGGAGGAGAGCAAACCCAGGCCCTCTCCCCTGCTTCAGAGCCAGCAAGCCCGACCCTCAGCTGGTATTCATCAGCCCAGTGCCACTGATCTGGCGGCACAGCACGACGCGGCACATGGCCTCCCCCCAGCTGGCCGTCTGGGCCAAAACTTGCCTGGAGCCCAGCAGCTTTCAGCCCAGGGTAACTCCACCAAAGTTGGGGGGAAGCTTTATGCTGGTCGAACAAAGAACAGAGACAGGCTCGGCAGGCCTTAATGAGCTGATGCTGATCATGTAACTGTCTTATTGAATTTGCATTTCATTAGGAGAGTTCATTTGAACCACAGCTGTGAATATTTGAGGGCCTGATTGTGTCTATGGATACTAATTTGTTCAAAGAAGACAAGGAGGATACTGAGCTGCAACCCTGACCCTTTTCGCATCGATCAGACAAGATAGATCCTCCTTAAAAGTAATGTCAGAGCTGTACCAATAACATGCCTTATACCCTGGCTGCTACTGAGCTGCCTAAATGCCTTTTTCTGAAATTCATCCCTCCAGGGGATGAGGAGGTAAGCTGGACCCCAGAACCCTACTCAAGTCTTCACCCGATGAAATTTCATTTTCGTGTACTGTATCTTAGTGAATCTGATGAAACCCATGGAATGGGAATATACCATCGAGGGAAAACATCCCGCCTCCAAAAGGAAATGCCATCATTCAAATACTGACTTCTTATTTGAGGCTTCATGATTATCCCTGTAGCCATGTAAATCAGATTACCATACCATAATGTTCTGTAGGAATTCCACATCACTTAATCACGGAAAGACTGCAGCCAGCAGGAATGAAACAGTTAAAAGCCAAGAGTTGTGATAAGCAGATGGCAATTATTGCCACTTACTGGTAAAACCTGTTTGTATTAAAAATATCTCAGTGTTTCCATTGGAACCTACCAATTAAGAGATTAAACTGTGTTTCATTCACATACAAGTGAGTGTGAGCTCACACACACACGTGGCACTTCCAGCTCCAAATTCCACCTAGAGGCTGGCTGAAAATATACCCACTAGTTGTCTTCTGTTTGCATCTGTTTATTGAGTGGGAATTCATTAGGTTTGGGTTTGGGTTATTTTATGAGCTGTCAGGAGTAAGAAATTTTCACCTTATTATCAGGAGAAACAGGAAGCTGCTGGCAAACAAACACAGCTATTTTTCAGAGAATTATCTAACTGGGGAGTGGACCTTTAGTGATGAAGTTACTTGAAGCCCAGCCAGGCCTGAAAGGTACGTCGCCAAGATTTTATTCTCAAGATAGCCTAAGCAAGATGATTTGGCTGGGAATTGCCCTAAGTAAACATGCTAATAGGATGGAAAAAGTTAGCCCCTTTGCCTTCTTAGCCAACCAGCCATTTCCCCTCTGCTGAGGGGAGTGACTGTTGGCACTAAAGGGTTTCCTGCATGTAACTGGTCAGTCTTTTGCCACAGTCCCGGGAGCCTTTTTCTATTAAAAGGGAAGCCAAATTTCCTTCACGGATGCTGCCATACTCCAAGCATTGCCTCTGTCACTCAGGGGCTGTAAGTGGATCTGGACAACTCCCCAGAGGACTTCCATGTTTATAAACTAATAAAGGATCTGATGTTGCCGATCTGAAAGCCAGATGTAGCTGTTGCTGAAATAGGAGGGTTTTCTGTCCCTTCTCGCTTTTCATGCCTTGACATCCAGAAGGGTTAAGGAAAGGACTTGGTCCACGCTCCTTACACTGCCATTCGCGACCATTTCATAGGGTGGAGTAATGGCATGTCCACATAAATTACAAGCTGTGATTATAAGCAGGCCTTATAGGAAGAAGTGATGCCCCTTGCATTGTCATCAAGCACAGGGTAACTACTCAGGTGAGTGCTGCTACCTAACAAAGGAAAACTTCAACTAGTTCAGCTGACCAAGTGTTGCAGCTCTAAACATATCTGGACATCCTCAGTCGGAAAGGTCTTGCATAATGCACTTTCCTAGGATATTTTCAGTCCTATCTGGTACTGCAGAAATCAGTGACAGTGCAAGGACAGTGTTTGATTTAGCTTCTCTGTGCTTCCATTTCTGCTTCCCTAGCTGAAATCAGAAAGTGCAGAGACCTATGTAAACAAGGGGAAAAAACAAACAAGGGGAAAAAACAAACAAACAAACCAACAAAAACAAACAAAAAATCCCCACCATTCCAGTGCTCCTAAAAAAGTTCAGTTCAAGCCTGATCAAGGACTTGGCAGAAGCTTGGTACTAGCTTTTGCTTTTCTTGAACCAATCCCAAAATCTACCACACAGAAAAACTCATCCTCTAATGAGTGTTGTTTTTGAGAGCACATGCTCTGAGATGTAGGGATGGGGAGGGGGGAGAAGAGGTGTCTCAGCCTGTTTTCCACCCATCCTGCTGCTGCTCACGGGGGATTTTCAGCTTTCTCAGTTTGCTGTTTGCAGGAAGGGGCTGGCAGTCACCCAGAAGACCCTTGCAGGGCTCCCCCGAGACTCTCTGGGACAACCAGGCCTCTGCAGAGGCGACACTGGTGCCGTTCTCCAGTGGGATCTGCAGGGGAGGCTAAAGTAGCACGACTGGCCACAGAGGTGCACTGGCCTGGAAAGTTCCCAGATCCCCCATCGCAGCCCAATCAACCAAATAAATAAATAAGTGATGGCGTGCACACCCACCCCCTGCCCCTTCCTCCCCCAGGTCTGGTCAGAAAGATGTCACCTCTGCTCAGGCCTGCTGCCACCGGAGGCTTGCAGAGCAGGACAAGCAAGCATTCCCCTCTCCGCCAGTGCTACCTCCGATGGCCCCGCTGTCACCCGCTTTGCACCTCTCTGTATCTTCGTAATCCATCCCAGCACCTGCCAGTGCCTGCTCCTAGGACCTGCACAGTGGCCAGGCAGACATGCTCATCCTCAGGACATTTTTGCAGGAGCAGAGGCACTGCCTCAGCTTTCGGAAGAGAGGAGAGGTGGGAGAGCCAAGCCTGGGGACACCATTGCCCCATATGGCACCTGGCTCGCCCCATGCAGACCCTCTCCGCTGCTCCTGGAGGAAACCCCTTGGACTCCCCAGGGCTTCCCTGCAGCCCCTTGGACTAGATAACCAGCAGTCCCCAAGGGAATTTTTAACACTCCCCCCCCACAGCCACCACCCCTGCCATGTTTACAGTCACTTGTTCAGCTCTGGGCAAGCATGTTTTTTCCTTCATCGTGGTGGGAGGGTTTTGTCGGGAGTTTCTTGTTTTTATTTTCCTCCCCTCCTGCCCCTTCAGAGGCAATAAGATACGCAAACAAGCTGCGCATATAGGTAGCCAAGAGCAGAATGAAAGCAGCCCCTAAATAATAAAATAAAGCAAAACTTTTAATAAATAAATAAATAAATAAATAAATAGAAGAAAAAGCGGGGTGAGGGGAAGAAAACCCACCCCGTGCTACCGGGGGCCCCGTTGGTTAAAGGCTACGGCGCAGTCACTCTGAAGTGAGGGTTTAATGAAGTAGCCTGTGAGAGAATGGAGGGGATGGTCCCCGCTGCACAGATGGCTCTTTGTCACCGCTGACACCTGCCATCTGCTTGTTTGTCTAAATGATGTCGGAGGGGCATCGCGAGCCTCCAATCTGCTGCGCCGCCTCCACCAGCTCGGGGTGACCCCCTGACCCGCGTGTCAGACGGGTCCGGAGAGTTTGTTCTTTCCGCTCAGTGGGCTCGTCCCCGGCCGCGCTGCCGCCTCTTCCCCGCCGGCAGCCCCGCAGCTG
>VWZF01005269.1:1408778-1477694 GCA_013396755.1 Sclerurus mexicanus | reverse complement strand
CCCCCACGCCCGCCCCACCGCCCGCCAGCCCCTAAATCTCCTCTTCTTCATGCATATGAAAGGGGGAGGACATGGAGAGATTAACCTCCCAGGGCATGAAAGGGGTACAAAAGTTTACACCGCCGGGCAGCCATTTAGACCTTTCGGGGGAGATGCAGTTCGCGCTGCTCGGGGTTTTTTAACACCATCTCCGCGCGATGCTCAGACTCTTTCTGAGGTAATTAAGAAGCCAAATTACCCCAGATGTAACACCGCTGATATCAGGAGAGGCAATTAAGATGTTTAGAGAATACCGCTTCTTTCTCTTCCTCTGCCATGAAGACACAGTGGTACTTCAACATCAGCTGTAAATTTTAGAGGTCTCTCTGGTTTAAAGGCAGGGTACAGAGGTAGGATCTGCTTTCCTGACAGCAGTCACCAGCAGACTTTTGAGATTACACTCCAAAAAAAAAAGGTTATATTACTGTAAGGGCGTCTACGGAGCGTTTTTTCCCAATGTATCACTAAAGAAAAAGAGTATCTTAAATACATGCAAACGGGCTTCTCAGTGTATGAAGTGACTGACAGCTATGGAGAGGGTTATAGCTTCCAGATAGACTTGTTGAAGCAATAACTGTGTCCAAGAACCTAACACTGAATTTCAAAACAATCATTAAAATCTAAAATAGCCTAAAAAAAAATCTTGACTGGTTGAGAACCCACACTCCTTTTTTTTTTTTTTTGTCTTTTTTTTTTCACTCTAAGCCCACAGAAACAGTATGCTTTTGATATGACCTCAGGTCTTTTGTGTCACCTCAAAATACTCAGGGTGAGTGCCTAAAAGGGACTTCTTTCCCAGCAGAACCAACAAGCTCATGGCTAGGACGTCTCAGAAGAGACTGAAGCTTGCTGTTCATAGCACAACATAAATTGCATTTGATGTTATCAGTGATGTCAGTGTACATGGAAGGTGTATAATGGATATTAATTATGACTGTTATCACTTATGACTTGTGTAGTGCAGCCAGGTATGCCTGAATACTTGCAAACACAGCGGCTTTTACACGTGGCAACTCATGAAATGGAAAATGGTCACTCTGCACAGCTCTAATGAGGGCAAGGGTGATTTAAGCTAGCAGAAAGAATCATAATTACTGTAGGTTCAAAGTGATCTTGAAGGAGAGGAAGTTAAAACAGGGTTGGGATTGATCTACTTTCATGCTTTACTCAGCCCATTGTTTTTAATGCCTCACTTTGAACTACAAACAAATGGCTTCAGCTGATTTGCACAGTTTTCTGCAGATAATTCCTGAGTTTGTTCTGGGCAATGGTGGAAAGTGTGCACAGTGCAAAAGTAAATGGCAGGGGAAGCTGCAACAACAGCCCCTGCCCTCTGTATTCCGTCCAAAACCAGTTGAACTTAAATCCTGGATTCAAAGCCATATCAGAGCCCAGAGGAAAGGGCTTCAAGGTTTGCAGAGGACCATATGCTTACAGGGAAGCTGTTCCTGATGTCCGGCCCCAACCAGGCAGCTTGGATGATGAAGACCTTCCTTCCAGGGGAAGGCCTGGCTCTGGGCCCCTCTCCTGGATCACAGACAGGGGGGACCACCAACCTTCTCACTCCTCCAGGTCTCTGCCAGCAAGGCTGCCATGGCCTCCAGCTCCATGGACTCTCCTCTCCTGCAGTCCCCTGGCTAACAGCACCTGGGATGAGACCAGGGACAGCAGGGGGAAAACAAAGGCAAAACCCAGGGACTCTTGGAGAGACACAGAAAGACTATGTACCCAGCCTGGGAAGCCTCTTTTTCCTCCCTGTCTTTCATGACAGTGCAATTTCTGAGCCCCACCACAAGGCCACTACTATTACTATTGCTGATGGAGAGAGGGGAGAACTACCCCAGGGATCACAAGTGCCAGGGAACACACCTTATGAGGCCAGAGACAGCCACATCCCATCCAGGAAACAATTCATTGCCTCAGACCCCCTCCTTTTTCAATAACATTGGATGATAATTTGGGATTATATATAGGAAAAAGAAGGGGAGATTTTTAAAAAGCCCCTAAAACACACGCAATCTTTTCCAAAGTCTGAGAGATAAAGGGTGAAATCCTAGCTCAGCTGATTTCTGTGTGCTTTGCTTTTAAGTTCAGCATGGAAAGGCTTTTACCCCTCCTGCATCATCATAAAAGAGATTAATTTTTTTTCTTACCTGGGATGCTTTTTGTTTATTGGTGTGTATAAAAATGTCTCATTGTGAAACCCATTCCTGACACAGGTGTTAAGTGTCTGAGATCTGCCCAGCTGCCTCAAGACAGGTACTTTTCTTCCTTCAAACATGCTCCCAGACCCTCAGTCAATTAGCAGAGCCAACACATCATATTCATCTTGGCAAAACGAGCCAGTCTGCATTAAAATGAGGGTCAATGGAAAACAAAGAGAACGAACAAAAGTTCCTGCTTTTCTATATTTTTGTCTGAAAGCTAAAATTTGCATACTTTTATGTTTTCTGCCAGCCGACCAACTCCGGAAAGCACCTAGACATCCCCACAACAGGGTTCTGAGATGCTTCAGGAGCATTTCCTTCAGAGGCTATGACAATAGTAAGCTTTCTGTACCCAATGACTTCAACATAATTCTATTTTGATGAGGTGAATTACAGTCAACTCCCATTAATTCCTCCCTACCAGAAGCTAAGGTTCTCATCATCCAGCAGAGGCTTGGTTTTTCTTCAGATTTTTTGACTTTTCTTAGAGGAACCTATGAAATGATAAATCCCCTAAATTGCCCCTGAGCCAAGCTAGTATGTTTTCCTCATTTAAGGGTGGAAAGGATGACAGCATGCAAAGACTGTCATCTTTATTTGTACTGAGAAGACTTCTCTTACGAGATCTGTCTAAACCCCTGTTTTAAACCAACTGTTGTCAAGAAGCAACTGAAACTGCTGTTTTATTTTGCCTCATCACTGTCAGGTCAAAGGCACTCCAGCCTCCAGCAGGTCTGATTATGGCAAACAACCCTTAATGACGTATGAAGGGATGAAAGTTGTATCATAGCACTACAACCAGAGACACTGCCTCCTCAGCTTAGGTGTCCACTCATGATGGAGTAGGTAGATCCACCTTGTGACAGGGCAGTGGCAGATGATGGCATTTGTTGCTAACAGTCAAGATCAATAATGAACCTCAAGCTGTGGAACCACAGGAGGATAGCAGACCTGTTCTGCCATCCATAGCCCCCCAACCAAAATGCCTGGCTGATCTGACCTGGTGCATATGTGTAAGCACTGGCTGGGAGGGAAGACAAACGGGTCCAAGCTCTAGCTCTATGATGCTGATGTTGAGCCCAGCCACTCTAAAATCTGGAGGTAGTTGCCCACAAAATCCCAAGTTTGATTATTTATATATATATATATATATATTTACATTTATGTTTTTATAAATTGGACCTCTGAAAATGTTTTTATTGTCCTCCTTAAGTGAGGCTGGCAGAGCTGGATGTGGATTTGTATATACAAAATTTCTTTTTTCTAGACTGGAGATGGGATTTTCACTGTATCCTTTCCCTCTGGAGCTGGGCTTTTTAGTATCAATCCCAAATAATATCTCCTGACCATCATCAGCTCAGTCAGCCTGCAAGCAAACTCATCAGCTCTCTACATAAAAACAAAATATTGGCACAAACCTGTGTTTCTCTCAAGACCACCATGGGTGGACAGGTATTGTGGCACTTGATCACTCTGTGTTTCAGCATACAGAAAACCAGAACACAAATATTTTGATGGGATGAGGAAACTATCCTGCATACATTTTTATATCAATGCAAATGCCTAATCAATTAAACAAGATTGCACCCTGCTGTAGGCATCTCCTCAATGTCTAGCCCTGCTAGGGGGCCACACTACCATAGCCTTTTGCTTGTGTGAAGCAACACTGGCAAGACAGAGGGCTCCCCTCTGGCAAATTTCTTCATGTGACAGAGGCCAAAGTTTCTATGTGTTCTCTGAAAGCATCTATGGCAAACAGTCAATTCAGCTAAACAGTCTTGGCCACAGTACATCTATGCTTAGTTTTGGCTTAGCAGAGCAGAATAACACATGTACTTCTCTCTCTGTCCCATTCCTAACCTAAGATAGTGAGACAAATAGCTGAATTACAGAAGTACCTTATGAACAGAAGTATCCTGTGACAGTGCAAAATCTGCATGACTGGGTATTTCAGCCAAAATGAACTCACAGACCCACATGATTTCCTCGTGAGCTGACTTTGTGGGGAGATGTTTATTTTTTTGCTTAGTTCTTGTTGCTGTTGTTTTGTTGGCTTCTCAGATCAATACCTTCTACTGATTTCACTTCAGACATTTTTACCAAATTTTTATCCAATCAAATACATGAGAATAAACAAGAGCCACTAACAGAAGTGAGGACACTTCCCACAGGTCAGTGCCATATTTATAATCACAGTTCCATCCTCTGACCCTTCCTCTCCACTTCTGGAAGAGGCACCAGCACCCAGTGAAATGGCAGTGCCACATAGCCAGTGTCATTGTCACTGCTGCTGACAGCAGCAATGGAGGCATTTCTTCAGGTGTCTCGATGCCTTAAGAGCTGAAATCCTGTTTTCCAATGGGATTTAAGGGTCATCAGCATTGCTTTGTGTAGACACATATTGTTTGTTCCACTGTGCACCAAGATGGATCAAAAACTGCATGCCTGTATTAACCTGGGCTTAAACCAGGTTAGGCAGCCCAGGTGTCTAAGGCAGACTCTGCAGCTCCTTAACACAGTCACACCAGTTTGCTGAAGGTTCTTGCGAAGAAGGGCAGCACTGCGATCCCCAAGGCAGCACTACCAGCCAGGGCTTCAAAGCACAACAGAAACACTGCTAACAGGGTACCCTTCCCCAGCTGCTCAGCCTTGTCACACAGGTTCCAGCATCTGTGGAGGCAAATCCAGTGTCTGCAGCACTGCAAAGCCATGATCGAGGCTCCAAACTCCCAGAGTTCATAAACTGTACACAATGTCTTTCAATATTTCAGTTACCTCCTTTGAGGTCAATTACATCAAATTTGCCATCCCTTAGTTCACACTCTACAGGCCAAGGGAAAGACACATTGATTAGCTTGCTCTGTGTTCTTCACTTAATTGAAATGATAACACACATCTCCATCACTTTTTATCTCCTTTTATAATCTTTCGGTAGTAATAGCCTCTTAGCAAAAAAAAAAAAAATTCACAAAAACATACTAGTTTTAGCAAACCTCTAAATTTTGATGGAAGCTTCTCTTTCAATAGCCTATTTCAGTCTTGGTTTCCAATTAATATTTTCCAGCATTTGTTTTTACTTTTGTTTTAAAGACTTTTTTCTCCTGCACTTGCATTGATTGGTTTGGTTTTGCCACTGCAGACAGCTTTTTAGAGTTAGCTATTTCTGACAATGAAATGGTTTCCTTTCCAAGAATGAAAAGAGTCCATAAACAAATTTCAGCAGAAAGTTTAGTTTTATCATCAAGAGAAATAAAAGTTACCTTCCAAGTCACAGAAACTCAGGCAATTCTAACTATTTACTGAACCAAGAGTGGCTGAGACATGATCATATTTGACCCCAGAATTTACATCTACACCCTGGATTTGAAAGGAGCTTGCTTCACTTCCCTACTCTTACACAGACTTTCAGCATGACTGTGGATGAAGTCCTTAAAGCATTTAAGGTATTTGGCTTTACAAAACAAAGACCCATACAGCACTGTGTATTCAAATTATCGAATGTCTAGCAATGCAGTCAAAATCTTTGAAATTAAAGTGGCAATTAGCCCAAGCAAATTGCAAGTTGTTCAAACATGCAGCAGTGCTTGGCAACCCAACATGCACACACCGGCATGGTGGGAGGGAGCTGGACTATCTCTGACCTAGAGCCACCGAATGTCATGGGCCAGCACTGAAGTACCCAAAACTGTCTGCTTCCTGACTTTTAACCTGCTCAAGCTTCTGAGCTTCTGCAAACTGAAGTCCAAACATATGCTACCCAGTAATCAAGGTTCACTATTGATTTGTTAATCTAACAGGGTGGAGCTGGATGTGTTTTCTTTTTCTTGTCTTTAGTCATATGTTTTTTAAACAGTTTTTACTGCCATGTTTCTTTTTCTCAGCTAATCTTAGAGCCAGTGACATAATTTCACTGAATTATTAATATTTCAATCACATTTGTGTCATCTGAACAGAGCTCTATGACAAGATAAATTGCATTCTGTATTGTTCTAACTCTCTTAAAATATCTCTTTGTAGTTCAAAAAAAAAAAAAAGAAAAAAAGAAAAAAATAAGAAATTAATGCCTGGACTATGCTTGCATCACCAAAAGTCAGTGTTCCTCTCCAATTCCCCACGAGAGCACACATAAAACCAGTGGCCATGCGTCACTCCTCACCAGGTGGTACAAGCACTGTGCACACAGCAGTGCTCTTATGGCTCCCTGTGGCCCTTGGACACACAGTGGAGTAAGCCGGCCCTAGAGAGAGGGCTCACAGGTGATGTGCTTTTTGCTCTTCCCAGGCAGACTTCCGCCAGCAAGGCTGGACCCTGAGGGCACGGCTCTTCAGTAGCTTGCAGCTCGGTCTACAACCACAGGTCATGGCATTTCCGCAGTGGGAACAGAGAACAGACCTCTGGCTGGTGCCCACTTTGAAGGGTCCTGGACAACCCCAGTGACCACCATGCAGCTCCAGGACGCTCCTCACCTTGCCATTCCCAATGAGCAGTCCAGCCAGCACGCCGATCCCACGCGAGGCTGGTGTCCCTCTCCCAGGCTGTTAATTGGCTCGGATGAGCGTCATGCAGCCAGGCACACACATGTGTCCCATAACCTAAACCATCTGCGAGCATTTTAATTAACCGATCCCCAGCTCCTCTGCGCTGCCATTGAAAAGATCCCGCCCTGGCCCCAGCCGAGCCTCCCCTGTGCAGCCCTGAAGCTCCCCTCCCCACCCAGGAATTCACAACCACAACTGTACAGCGTGGGCCCCCCCGGCCCTCCGCGGCCGCGCGGGAGCAGCCCTCAGCAGTCAGCAAGGAGAAGATGAAAAGGGGTCCCTCCATATGTGGCTGCCAATGCAGACCTACAGGGTAGGCTCCATGCACAATAGATAACAGGAGGCCCCTTCTTGCAGCTGTTCAGCTGTAGGGTCTTCCACGTCACATCATACGTGCAGGCATCAGACACCCCTTATATGAAAAATGGCTGGAGAAAAAAATTTCCTTCTGTGAAACCACACGCATGTACATCAACACAGAATTCAGCCTATTGCCTGCTGAAAATTGCTGGAAAAATGCAACCATGACAGGCCCCATGTTCTCATTACTCTCTGGGGAAGTGGCTTTACTCTCTGGCTGGTTATTATATTGCAACAAAGTGAAGTTTGCTGTGGAAGTACTCAAACTCCTCTGAGTTGCTCTGGAGGCTGAAGAGAGATCCAAACTCCTCAGGGCCTAACAAAGATCTAGATGAAGGGATTTGGGAACTGTAAATGCAACAAGGCTCACAAGCAACATTTTCACTGGTGTGCTAGGTTTGTAGCTGGTATAAATGAGCACACAGCTCATTAGCAAAGAATTTGGTATTGCCTGTCCAGAGGCAGGACACCATCACTGGAGGGTTTGTTCCTCCAGAAGTCACCATGACCATGGTATTTATAAATTTAACAGAGGTAGTAGTGCAAGGTAACCCCAGAAAGCAAAACCTCACAATTTTGCTAACATAGGGGCTGCTCATTTCACAGACTATTGCAAACTATCTTTAATCATATGAAACTCATGCCATTAAGCAGCACTGTGCTTTCTCCAGTCATCTGGGGGCAGTTCTTGGCAACTTTTCTGTTGCATCTTCCACTGAGCTCTCTCAAAATAGTTTTATGTAGGAGATCACCAGTTTCACCATTTTATAGGCAGATAAATTGCACAGAGTAGTGAGAACACCCTTATATAGGATGCAATATCGACAGAGTTGTGTACTGTTCACCAGAGTCCCAGCCTAGGGCTTGAAAAAAAATTGGCTTAGATCTACTTGATCACAAGGAGGGTTTTTTTGCATGTTTCATATGATGGGAATCCCACAGCCTCTCACTGGCACCAAAGATCACTGATACACACAAAGCAGGAAGGAAAATTTTCTAATAAATGAAGCCAGGATATCAGTTTGTCTGGATTTCATTTGAAGTCTGGCCCTCCAACTGTGACCCTGCAGTATCCATAAGACTGTGGTGCATTTGGGCTTCAGATACTTTACAGGTACCAAACATGGGTCTGTGCTACAAAGTTCATCCTACTCCTGTGCTATCTCAGCACACCCTACCTGCAGTGAAGCAGGATGAGACCAAAACAGTCAGCCTCCCTACTACATTACCATCCCACAGACTGTAAATAAGAGAAGCAGTGGGGCCAAGCAAGTGCTCCTGCTGCATTCAACAGCAGAAGTAGAGTCCCAGTTCCATTCACTCATGTGCTGAAAGCCTCTTATGACAGAAATATTTTCTACTCTAGGGAAGCAACAGTTCAACTGTGTGCAAGTGTGGAAGACTGTCCCCACCAAAAAAAGGGGCTTTGATCCCTGAAAAGAAGCTTAGACTGCTGAGGGCAGACTGGGTAGAACAGTTCATCTCTCAGTGTGCTCAGCCAGCTCTTAATCATTCAACAGCCCATCTTGCAGTCCAGTTGGTTCTCGAGTCCAAAGGTTTCTCACAAGAGAAGTCTGCACATCTCTCCTCAAAATCAATGACAACAGTACACTGGTTTCACACTGAATTAAGTATAAACATTGCCCTCAAGGAGTTAAGTCCTTAGGTTTCTCTCTGATAAACACAGGATACATGTTTAAGATCAACATTCCCAGTCATCCTGCAGCTGAGTTTTGTGTGCGTGTCTCATTTCTATCCAGTGAGATTTCCAGATTGACTCAGAAGCTTCGAGTGGAGCTCAAGGTTTTGGAATACAAACTCATTTTCATGCTTCCACCTCGCTCACTTTGGCTTTCTGGGCTGTGCATGCAGAAACTTTGCTGTGCTGTCAAAAATGCTTCTGATTCACAATGTCTAACAAAAGCATGAGTAGAGCAACATCATGAATTGCATAGCTCACTGGTCACTGGGGAGGGTTCATTGGCCTGCTAATCTGAACTGTCTGATCCTAAACTTCCACTTCCCATTGCAGTCAAATGCACTGCTGACTTATTTGACTCCAGCACAGACTCAGGGATGTTTTTCTTGTCTTATAGTTTTGTACTGACTGAGCTAACCCACAATATAATTATTAAGGCAAAGAGCCTAGCGGGATCCTAACAAGGATTAAACATTTACATGAATCATTAAAATATTCCCAGTGCCACTAGTTGGGATAAAAAATGTATAAGGATTGTGTTATAACACCAGGCTGCAGCCCAGAAATCCGTGTGAAAGGAATCCATAGAAAATGCGGCTTGAGGATGCCAGAGCTCCACATACTGAAGTGCCCGTTTCACTGGAAACCCAGCCTGAAATCCCATTGACTTGGCGCATCCTTGAAGTCAGGCCCATATGGAAACAACTGGCTCTTGGGACAAGATTAGGAACACCCAAATAACCTGCTCCAATATATAAGCACAGCTTCAACCAATTATGGGACAAGCCTACACCTTGACCAAAACTGAAGAGGAAGAAAAGGAGGACAGGGCAAAGAAGATTCAGGAAATGAAAAGCAGAAAGAAAAAAAAAATAAAGAAAAAAAAAAAAAGTAAGAGGTAGGTATTGTGCCCTTTTACCCAATGAGGTTTGAGTACCCAGTCAAATATGGGTAACATCAGTGTGGATCACTCCATCATCTTAAAGACACCAAATTGACGCTTTTTTCTGGATGGGGCAGTGCATGCTCTGCCAGGCTGCAGCAGGTTCAAGGGGAAAGCTGTTCTGAGCCACTGCTGACTCTACTTGCTTGCTCTGAATACCTGTCCAGGGCTTGGCTGTAAATACTCAGCTCTGGGTACATGTCATCACTCCTGAACTGGAAGTCTTTCTTGTTTGTCCCATTGCTGCTGAGCATTTCGATGTGCTATGCAGAGTGGGACAACTCCATGTGGGAAAGTCACCTTCAGCTATTCACTATCAGATGGAGTGCCTTTGTTACAGAGAGCACATGTGGGAAGACAAACAAAAAGTACAATTATTTGCCCAGCCCTACTCTTTGGTGTCGCCACTATGCAGGAAGGGGCAAGGATACTGAGAAATCTCTATAAACATCTCAGCTTGCAGGAGCATGCCTGTTATTACATCCTCTGCTGAGTAATTGCATATTTTCTCCCACAGCCACATGAATTGAGCTAGTAAGGAGAGTAGCGAGGACAAGATCCCACCTCATCCTAGCTTGTGAGGTGCATCATGTTCATAATGACACCCAGGAGGAGTAACCTGTGCTGGGACCACAGTCTGTCAGGTGCCAAGATGAACTGGAGAAAGCACATGGGTGTTCTCGCCTTGCAAGGAATAAGTCGGATTGGTTGGACCCTGAGAAGACCATTCTTTTTCTCAGGACATGTCCTCCATTATTCTACTATTATATTATACTATATATCCAGTATGTCAGCATTAGTAATTTTGCACAGAGAAGGATGGTATCCACAGAAGATGAAACTGAGCACTTAGTAAGAAAGAGAGTTAAGTCAGGTGGGCGGGGCACAACACTATTTGCTTTTGTTGCAAGCAGAAGATCACGCTTCTCAACATGGCAAAAGGATGCAGACTCATACTGCCAATGTTTTGGTGTATCAGGGTTGCAGTTGCCACACAGCAGAGAGCAGCAGCATGGACTAGAGACTCCATCCATTTGTTTTAGTTTGGTTTTCCAAGGACATAGTGCGTGCAGTATCGTTTTCTGCACGTATGTGTCTGTTCACCTGTCTATCTGCACTCAGTGGTCCTTCACCCCCACCAGTAACTTTTCAACCTGTTGAGCAGTTTGAAAAAATTTTGACAAACAATGAGAGGTCTTCAAGTATTAAATTCCAACGTGTTTTATGGAAATTGGCAGCTGGTTAGAGGAAAAAATTCTCAATTAGTGCCTCCATGGAGGTGAAGGCTGCAATGCAAAGGTGACCCTTATTAGGCAGTGAAGATCCTCCTGGGAAAGAGATATTACCAATGTTCACAGGGGAAAAAACAGATCAGCATTTACATCTTCTTAGACATCAGAGAATCTGATGCAAGCCCCCAGCAATGTCGCAGAAAACCACCGACTTCATCAGCATGCTGCTCACAGAATGACACTTGCTTGGCCTCCAGTTGGGGAATTTTTAGCTCTCTTTACAGAAAGGCAGAGATAGAACTGAGGAGGGAGATGGTAGGCTAGGGGAAGGAGAAAAGCCTTCATCCAACAGCTGCTGAATGCCTGCTTGGATCATCTCTTCCAAATGTTGGAATATGGATCCCTCTGGATCTTGGGATCTTGCATCACTGATCCCTCTCAACCCTCTTCCTCCAGCTGTCCTGAGGATCCCATGATCCCTTCAGTCCTTTCATTTCCCCCTCTTTTTTCTTTTCACTAACCAAATCATGCCTAAACAGCCAAAGATCTTCACTGCTGTACCTTAGCTCTCCGCCCTCTCACCTCCTTAGAAATGTCATTTGCTGTGGCCACAAACTAAATGCACAGTTTCCAGGACAGTTTGCTCTCATTTTTGAAGCAGCAAATTTAGTTTTGCCTGCACTGCTGAGAAACCTTGAGCCAGCTCTAGAGTCATGGCACAATGAAACAGGCAAGGACATTTCATTTACAAACTGGGCTTGTCCTCAGGGACAAATTCATCCTTCTTATAACCTCCCTCAAGTCACAATAGAGAAAACATACCCTTAATTAATCCAGCCTGCTTGCATTACAAGAGATAACATGGCCTAGAGAAAAGCATCTGACTCGGATAGTCAGGAGGTTCATGGTCTTACATCACTTTGTATCTAACTTAATCACTGCTGTTGAGCACTTCCTTTAGCTACATTTATAAATTCAAATTGTAAGACTTATGCTTCAGGGTCCAAATTCTCAGTTCAGATGAGCAACCATGTGCAGGCTAAACTTTTGCAACTAAAGCTATGTACATCCACACTGGCTTCACTAGTTTGCTGCTGAGGAGTGGAAAGAACTTACATTGAAACACACTGGATGAACTGTAGGCTCACAGTAACACAGATGTCCTCCAAAGGTCTCCTTGGCTGTCCTTCAGCTCCTATCCCTTGTCCTTCCTCTGCTTCCTTGTTATAAATCATGCACAGCTCCAGCCCTTCCCTCCATGCTCCTGTTCCTGCTTTTCCCCTCCCATCCCATTCCTCAAACAAAAAAACAACCAGAAACATTAAAAACCATTTAAAATCATAATTTACCTTTTTAAATGAGAAGAATATAATTGAATTCTATGAGGACTAGAACAATACAGGAAGGCAAGAGAGGAGCAAGCCCCACAGGAAATTATTTGGAATCTCCCTCCTGATCTCTGCATAAATATTTAGCCAAGTGGCATTTGCGATGGAAATTTAACTTGTAGTAGACTTTTGATAGCTGGTCAGACAGATAGGTAGGTAATTGATCACAGATATGTTTACATCTACTTAATTAAGTATGCATCCAGTTAATTAAGCAGTGAAATATTTGAAAACTGCAAATTGTGCAAAGAAGTCACATCTGGCTAACAAAGCAATTCTGATGTGTTACCAGTGAGTGCTCTGTTCAGAAACCTTTGGGAATTTCACATACTGATGTGCATGTTACCCAGGAGAACCCAGTGGCTCATTATAGTTATCATAAGATGAAACTGCAAGGATTTCAAAGAACCTTTCTCTGCGGGTCCCAGCAAACTCTGGGACGCAGTTACAGTAGTGATGTTCCTGAAGTGAACTGAGAGATTTGTGTAATTCAATTGAGAATGCTCCAAGAAAATGCTGCTGTCACTGCACAACTCTCATGTACCCACCAGCTGTCTCCATTTGGAAAAGACAATCTTCATTTTCTAAAAGCAAAATATTTACAACTGTTCCAGTCTGCCCCTCCAGAATTCTCCCCCTGCCTTGCATATGGAACTTCATGAAGCTACAACACAAGGAGCTGATGATCTGTCCAACCGTCTTCATAACTATATGTCAGATGTTGGCATTCATAACAGTGCGTGCTTCTAGACACAGACTGACACCAGTACTTCAGTTGACTGACTTTAAAGTCAAATACACATGGTTACATACTAAGACTTTGGTGGATACAAATAAGCATCCTGGAAAGGCCCAGATGTCTTCACAGAACTAACGTGTAAATCTCATAAGCGCAGGCTCCACAGCCCTTCTGTGGTTCGTGAAGGCCAGTGTGTTTGCTCAGACTATTAAAGGATGAAGTCTTATCTCAAATCAGTTTTTCACTAGTGTGATCCCAGTTATTTCATTAAGGTTGTTCTTGAGTAATGACTCAAGGCCATGCCAAGGAGGAGTGGATTAGATTCCTTGAGTTTCATTTTGGCAAAAAACAGGAACAAAGAAAACCAACTACATACATTTTCAGAGCTTTAAAAACTTCTTTTTGACATTCAGTTCTGGAAGCAAACAAAAGTTTGGGAACAAGCTTCTTTCTTCTTAGCCATTCCTAATTCCCTTTCTCACTCCCATCTTTTGGTTTTCTGGGCAATTACCTCACATTTTCTGTCAATCCCTCATCATATCTCTACTCTGCCCTACCAGTTTGCTCCTGTTTTTTTCCCTAGGCTATTTGACGTATGCCATACCCCAGAGAGATTGTCCTGGTTTAGTCATCATTTCTACATGTACCAAGCTTTGACATCCATCCAGGAAGCAGTAATGTTGCCATATGGATTGGCTGGCTGATCACAGGCCAAAAATACCATATGTTGTTACTGAGGAGCTCTAAGGGCCAAATGCCCAAACATATTCAGGCTCCAAGGACAAATCGCATGGAAGATGCTGCTACCTAAGACAAGCCTTGGGAAGACTTAAGATCCTGACCTCCAAATCCATCCTCTTAATCTGATATCCAGCTCTAAAGGCACTCCTTAGTTTGACACAACATTTCCTTTTGCACATTTCTCACAGTACAGTTTTCTGTCCACACACGGGAAAGCTATCCCATCTAAATGGTCTCTGAACTTCTGAGCAAGCCCAGCTGGAAGCAGATTATAGGTAGCCCACTGTCAAATTGCTTGGGAATCTCAGCTAGGGTAGAGGTAGAAAGGGTCTCAGAACAAGTTATTTTTTCAAATAGCATTAATTCATCACAAAATATTCATCTCAAGTAGGTCATGGCTACATTCACTCAGAAACTCATGCCGAGAAGTTCCCATGATGAAATAAAAATCCACTAACTTCCATCAGATTGTAGTAGTGACGTTGAACCACCCAATAGTTAGAAGCCAGTTCTTTCACCTAAACAAGAGACCTAATCACCTGGCAGTATGAAAAGTTTCCTTTGTGTTTTATAAGAAGATGGGGGGATAAGTTAGGTCTTCCATACTACAAGAATATAGGCAGACACCCTTAGGTAAAGGTTTTTTCCTATCCACATTCTGAGCCAATCTTAGATGCTGTATCTCAGACAATAAGTCACTTATGCCAAGCTAACAAGCTATTGAATCTCAGCAGAACTTATTAGGAGCCCTCTGATATGAACAGGGCAAACTTGAATCTTTCTTGTCTTTTCAAGTCTAAAGACATCAGTGTATGAATAGAATGCATACACTAACCTTTATTCTTTTGCTGGACAATTCACAACAAATAAAAAACAGAAGGAAGGATTGGTTGCTAAAACATTCACAGAGAAAACAAACAAGCATACTTTTCTCTGGATATTTCCAATGGAAAAAAAAGTTGATCTTTCTCATCTGCAATGAGGGTGGCATTTAATCTCAAACTGGAGCTGTATATTCTGGCATTTGCTCTACAATACTGGGGAAGATGAAGGGCAGAGAGAAGGGAGCCTGTTGATGTTGAATGATCACATATTGACAACATGGCATTGTTGTGTTTGGGGAGAGGCAGAATTATGGACCCACCACTGGCGCTGCTAGGCCTGGGCTGCTTTCTGGCCTCCCAAAAAGTGCCAGCAATGTGGTGGAGCTGTCATTTGACTGTGCACAAGGTCCTCACAAGTGTCTAATAGTTCTCTGTCTCCTCAGATGATTGCAAATGCATCCATTCTCCTCTGAGATGCAATAAAAGCACAGACTGACAGGGATCTATGAGAATCCCTTTTGCTGTGACACCCTCTCATTTACTTTGTACCGCAGGGCAGACTGAGGGAAACATCTTCATGCCAGGTGCAGAATTAGGAGACCTGCAGCACTGTAAGACATGCGTGTTTGTACCTCATTATGGTTCTAAACAAGGGCTGGCTTTGTTTCTTATTTTACTATAAGCTAGCAAAAATGATGTGTATCTCCAGCAGTGTGTCCTGCAGTGCGTCCCAGCTACATGGTTTGCCCAGCCAAGCACTGCTGCCAAAGCTCTCCATTGCCACACTGTGCAGCTTCGGAATGCCATATCCTATGGCCTTGGCACCATGCATGGGCAGGAAAGCCTCCAGTTAAAACTTCTTCCAGTATTGCATGCTGTGCTGGTGTAATGAACTCTGTACCAGCTTTTCTCACCTACAAAATGTGTGAGAAGGTGTGGTTGCATTCAAGCTACGGCTCCAACCAGTTCCCAGACCAGTGAGGAGGATGTCCAGCTGACACAGCTCAGAGCAACTGCAGGCAGTGGCTTCATCATGTTCTCAGGTTGAGGCAGAAACTTCAGTGGAAAGCAAAAATAGTTAAAAGTAATCCACAATGTTCCTTCTCACAGCATGCTACACTAGCTGGTGCCACACTGAGTGGGGAATAGAATTCATTTCTGTATTATTACAAAAATCAAAAAATAGTTAACAATAGATTTTCTTTTACATGTGTGTTAAAGAAATGTGATGAATACAGAAGGAAGAAAAACCCTCAGACTTGAGCCTTGGGATAACCTTTACTTTTAATTTTAGCACCAACCCAAAAGTATTTCCACTTGAACTGTCTGAGGGCTTAAGAACCAGCACTCATCTGCAGTAACTTCCCATCACACCATGAAGTCAAGCCAGCTACTATGTTTGACACCATCTGAAAGTCTGTCTCCTCGTGGGACATCTCCTGGTTTCTCCCCAAAGAGGAGAATACATGAAGGCAACTGTCATTTGATATTGCACACCACATTTGCTAAATGAAACAAATGCAAAATTCCCAGGCAAGTGCTGGCAAAGCTGTCATGACAAAGAACATCACCTACCTGGATATGAGATTCTGTATATGTGATACTGTGACTTAGAAGTGCGGAAAGCAATTAAGTGGGATATTTTTTCCCTCCCTGCCTCCCTTGTCCATATATTAATCTGCTGCAAGCAGGGAGAAGAGCTCCAGGTGTCCATCAAAGGGAAAGAACAGTGCTGCTATATAGAATGCAAAGCTCCATACCAAGTGCAGTACAGCTTCATCAATTTTAAACGAATTTTTAACTCTGTTTTATTTTAGCATGCTGCCGTGAAGATGTCTCTCTCCTTTCACATTTTTCTTTGAGAGAATAAAAGGATTCATCACTGCAACACTGTCAGCTGTAATAGCCTTACAGTAACAGTTAAAAAATCAGGTTGCAGTAACAGTTCATAGGAACTTTAATCCATTGATGAGAGGGACGTTGTGCTGAGAGGATATGAAAGGTTTCCTTTATACCTTCTCAAGACAATATTCCTTGAATTAAATCCTCCTGCCACCACTATATTTCTTGCTTTGTTACCTTTCAAGGAAAACCAAACAATTCTACCCCAATTCCTAACCATAATTTTCAAGTTAAATGGTTAAAAAAGCTCATATTGGCTCTTTTATAAGAAGACTAAGCTTAATTTTTTGACAATCACAAACTTTTTCCAAAGCTGTTAGTCTTTGACTGTAACTTGTGGCATAGCACACAGTATTCTCTGAGGTAACAGGCTACAGCACCAGTGGGACTGAACTGTAATTTATTACTTTCCCAGACATGTATATAACTCCCTATGGGTCATGGAATTCTCTATATGTGCATATGCTGAATGATGTGTATATGCAGCAGCCTGGGACAGGAATTAACAACCTTTCAGACTGAGAGGGTGATTTCTGCGTATCTCTATGATCTTCAAAAAGGAAGCCCTGGATGGAGATTTAATCACGTTATGTTATGCATTCATAAAAAGATGAACAATTATGGCAATTGAAGAAAACCTATCATCAACTGAGAGAAAAAGACTATTTTTCTGAATTATGCAAATTCAGTCTTTTATGACAAAATGACTACTTAAGACTTAAAACTAATTATTACCATTTGCTTCCCAAAATATCCACCTCCCTTTATCTGCATATTCAACTGAAAACACAAAGCTCTTGAAATGTTTCTGGTCTCTGAAGGGGCGAATGTTAATTTCTTCCTTTCCCAATTCTGCAGCCAGGTAGTGGGGGCACCATTTTTTCTTTCGGTATCAAGCAAGTCACCCTGGGCACAGCTCGACCCTGAAGGAGCTGATCAGTTCCTGACCGAGGTGCTGGCACAGGAGCATTGATGGAGTACCCACACACCCCTTCCTGCAGGGCCATACAAACAAGCCCTCACCACACCCTGTCGTCAGGAAGGTGGTGCTAATGAGAGACGGTTTTGAAGGTTTAATATAGCTTCTGCGACACCTTTCAGAAGAGGAAAGGGGTGCCCAGCTTACTGCAGCTGAAAAAACAAAGAAAGGAGGGAGGAAAAAAAAAAGCTATTTCCTCCAAGTTCCTCATTTTCATTGCACTTGCCAGCCACAACCAAAAGGTGCCCTGTCAGAGGGTGGAAGGGAAGAAGTAATTCAGCTCTCTGCTGCTGGGACTTCGTTTGCCAGGGCAGCTCAAGGCTCTGGGCTCCGGGCCATTTCTTCTCCTTACTCATGAAAACTGCTTTGGCAGGAGATGCCTAAGCTTGGCCAGGCATCCAGGTAGCTTCAGAAAGAAGGCAGCCTGGAAGCTCTGCCTCCAAGCTCTGTGGCCTGAAGACAGTATCAGCATGTGTTTTCCCTGTTTCTCCTGCCTCTTCTTCCATCCTCTACAGCATGGAGCAAGACACATCTGCACATCTCTTTTTTGCCACCAGAATGACTGGATCCCTTCTAGACAGGACAGATAAGGAGGCTGTGTGGATGTGGGTGTGACTGTGTGTCACTCTGTGTGGGGCTGTCCAAGTGGCAACACTTGGCTTTTAATCCCTCTCCTGTGACACAGACCAGAGCAGTGTCAGTGCACATCCAGGTTGCATTCAGCAGCGAGGCATGGCCAATACCTGTTTCACTGCGGAATCTGCTACCCAGGGATGCCTCTTCTGTGCCTCAACAAGTCGTCAGGCAGCAGATTAAATGGGTTTGCTGATCAGCTACACTCTACTGCAGAGCTGCGCCAAGGCCACAGAGCAGGGGTTGGGGCTTAGCCCTCACCTGTGTCTGATGAAGCCCTACAGAAGCTCTCAGGTACAGCAGCAATGGGGAGTGACAGCAAACTGCTGTGCCACATTACACTCAACATACAAGGACAACACCCTCTTCCTCTCTGGGCATCAAACAGCTAAGGACCCTCAATTATTAACTGGGTTTGGTGAAAACAAAAAAAAAGAAATTATTGTACTGGGAATCCTAAGCCGCATCAGGCACAATTAAAGGTTTAGCAGCTTTTTTACTAAGCTAAGAACTCCCTGAGTCAGTGCACACCAAGCAACCAGAACCCTCCCTGGAAGCATTGTAAACCTCGGCTTTGGAGAAATAGCAATGTCAAAGCGAGCTCTCTTCTCCATCTGAAGCTCTGCTTTGTTTTGCAGGGAGGTAGGTTGCCATTCCCTCTCAGCTTCAGCCGTGGCCAAGCAAGCCCAGTTGAGCCTCCTCAGCTGAACTTCTGGTTCAACACTTCCCTCAGGATTTTGTGCTGTAAGGTTGCAAGGGTGGGCTCAGGAGGATATGGGTGGGACGCAGTGGCAGCAAGGAAACCCTTGTTCACAGCTCATTCGAGGAGGAAATGGGCACTGATCCCAAGGAAATTGTTTTGTGTTCCTGAGCAGCCGTGGGGGGAAGTGGCGGTACTGGCCAGCCCTTTCCCGCTGCTGCAAACGGCCAGCGCTGCACCAGTGCGCTAACACAGACTCAACCACATGGGTTCCAGGCTTTCATGCCTGGATACTCATGCTGCACTGGAAGTGCCACCCCAGGGACCTTGAACAATCAGCCCCCTTCAGGCTCCATGGTGACAAAACCTAGTCTCAGCACAGGGAATAATCGCAGGGGTCCCAGCTAGCCCTTCTCTTCTCTGAGCATCTCCCAGAGGCACTGCTGGACACCCCAAAGGCAGGAGGGAAAAGGGGGACCTGCCCTTTGTACAAACCACTCCACTGCCCCAATTGGATGTGCTGGCTCCCATCCCTTCTTCCCCCACCACTCTGTCCTTTCCTGTCCATGGAGGTGGCTTGGCCACACTCCTGATACTGAGCCAGAGATGTCACTGATACCCCATGCAAGCCTGAAGGCACAGCCATCTCTCAGAGTTTCTCCTGGAAATAAACTGGGGCACATGTTGTCACTTGCAGTCTGGACTAGGCTGCAAAGAGGCCCCGTGACTCGCTCCAGGAGGCATTAAACATAACCTGCAAGCCCACAGTATGTAGCAGGGAACAGGGCGGGAGCTCTCAAGGAAATATTTTGCTGAAAACAAAACTTTCAAAGCCTTTCAACAGCAGAGTACCGAAAATAGACTTCAGACTCTAAGGGAGGGGGAATTGGAAAAGGTTAGGAGCTGGGAAGAGAGAGAAATAGGGAAAGATCAAAAGATCGACGACAACCCTGGGGAAATAGGGGGCACAGAGGTTGCCAAAGATTTTTTAAGTCCATTTCCTGCAGGAGCTGGAGACGAGGAGGGTCAGTTTATTGCAGTTTGGCTTGAGCGGAGAGCTCTGCAAGAGGCTCTTCAGGCTCACTCCAAACACAGCCATTCATTACCCGCTGCTGCATCCTTCAAAACAGGAAGCGTTGCCAGAGCATTAATTTATCTCTTAATCGCCGTCCTTTTGTTGCTGTGAAAAATGTTTAGTCATAGATTTAATTCCTCTTACTCCACCCCCCTACATCCCGACCACCTCTGATCACAAACACCATGAAGACACAGGGCTTGACAGATTTTCTGATAGTTTTACTACAATTTAGGTTTCAGGAGATCAGCTAACTTGTGTACGGATTCTATTGAAGAGCCCTGCATAGCAACAAGAGAGCTGCCCCTGGCTCAAAGTGGGAGTGTAATTTTTTTGGGATTTCGCCTTGTCATTATTATTTCTCGCTCTTGTTATTGTCTTCAGTCCATCCTCCCCAGCCCCAATTTACTTTAAACAGATGTCTTATTTGTTCATAGCATGCTGAGGATTTGCCCTGGCAGAGAGATCTTTTTTTGTATTTTGTTTTGTCTTTTTTTCCCTTAAATGTGTTTTACATTTTGAGAAGAGCCCATGAAACAATAGCAGATGTGTTGTAGCTACAATTAATTGGATAATTAACTTAATTCATGTATTGCATTTTAGGTTTGTGTTTCTTACGCAAGGGAGTGTGTGTGCTAGAACCTGGGGTGGGCATGAACAGAGGGGAGGAAGAGAAACATGTCTTGGGGAGGTACTTTAGGGGGTCCTAGCCATGGGTCCCCCAGAGAAGGTGCAAGAGGAGAAGGGAGAAGAGAGTGAGAGAAAGCGGCCACATGCTTCAGCAAGGGCCAAGTGATTAAAGGTGCGGCCAGTGGTGAACACATCAGTTCATCAGGCTGTTTTCCTGGGGGTCTGTCCCATCAGGCATGCTCATGGGGAACTGCGGTGTGTGGGCAAGGTCTGGGGGGCAGGGATTCAGATCCCCGAGGACTGACTAAGCCTCCCCTGCTCCTCTTGGAGGTCAGCAGAGGGATGCATGGATGACCGGTCCATACCAACAGGGCCATTGGGATATACCTGGGATGGAACTGCTCCTCACATGGCCCCAGGCCAGCTCAGCATCAGCTTTCTCTATGTTCAGAGCTTGTATTCCAACCTACCCAAACCCTGGTCAGGGAGGCAGGACCCTTCTGCCTTCATGTACCCCACCAGACACCCCCCCCATCTCCCCTGAAGCCATTCATCATTGAGTGTCTGCACCATGGTGAACAGCCTCAAAACCTCCGTGACCTCTCAGCTGTGAGCTGTCTGCAGAGCCCAGGATGCCAGTGCTGCCACCCAGGCAGACCAGCCATCCTTGGACATGATTATTGTTCCTTGGTATGAAGCCCTGCCAGGCAACACAGTTCCAACTGGGTTGCACGCCCGCCCACTGAGAGGGTCAGGATCTGGCCCTGAGTGTTAACAGCCCTTCATGTCTCCTACTTAAAGCTTTTTTAAAGTCCTCCTGTGGCTATTTCATATTGGTCCTTGGCCTGACGGTCATATTGGCCATCGTTCTTGCTGTGTAAATGCTCCCAGTACCTTCAGGGGCAGCTGTGTCTACAAGCCACCATGGTATATTCTGCACCCCTGAAAGTACCCTTTGGGACACCCACCCTCCAGCAGACTCAAAACGTTTCACAAATACATATTCCTAATGACAGGCACAATGCCCATGGCCATTCAGACCAGACTTTCTACCTTCAGTTTGGTGGCTTTTCTGCTCTTGGTTTTTGCTTGGGGTTCAAGAGCAGAGGCTTCCATTTCCACGTGGGGTCAAAGCAGCATGGTGTCCAGTTCTAGTTCTAGCTCTGAGTAGCTAAATGACACAAGGAAGAACAAGGCTGATGAATTTGAGACAAATTTGGACGGTATCCTGCATCAGGCTTCTGGCAGGCAGGCAGCACCCACCCAGATCTCCCCAACTTGCCAAAGCTGCCCACGCTGTGCTCAGAGCAAGACCAAGACTTTGGCTCTTATTTATAAGTGCCTAAGTGTGACCTCAGGTTACTAACTACACTGCAAGCATTTTTGAAACTTAGGGAACTTCACAGCATTGGTAGAAGCACCCATCTTTTATGCACTATTACTTACAGCTACCAGAAGAACAACAACAACAGAACCATATTTTTATTATAAAAATAGATTTTTTCCATAAAATTCGCAGTAGAAATGCATCCCAACAAGTCATTCATAAAAACACTATAAGAAAACCCCTTAAACTGCTCAGATGAGGACAAATGATACTGCTAATTGCAATGTACAAATGCCAAATATTGGCATTTAACTCTAACTGTGCTAAATGCTAATGTCAGCTGGAATGACACAGTCCGGCTTCATCACCCAAGGCATAATTTTCAAGCCAGGCTTAGACGGATCCAAATTTCCTACAGTTTTTTTTTTCTTTTCTTCTGTGGCAGCAGATGAGGGCAGAGAATGGAACTATTTAGCCTTCAAAAAGGCTGGGAATGGGAACCCGCAGAGGTCCTGGTTCATGCTTGACTAACAAATTACGGTAAAAACACAACATCACTAGTAGGGCTATTGGAAAGAATTATACCCAGAAGAAGTCCTTAGAAGAGGCTAAAAAGAAAATCCCATTTAAACTAAAAGGGAAAATGTTATTCAGTGCAGCATTTTTCTACTTATTTCCTTCTGGGTTTTTTTTTTCTACTATATTCAGTTTCTGCTCTTCTCTTAATTTGGGGGCTGCAAAGTTGCCAGTTACTCTTTTTTTTTCCCTTTTTTTCCCATCTACAATTTCAGCAATATTTAGTGCTTTTCTGTATTGCAGAGCATCCGAATCAATGGGAATAATTAATATTAGCTGAAGTCAAGCAGGGAAGAAAGAGGCATTTAGTCTTTGTGGTGGAGAACAGAGCTCAAACTTGCCATGTACCTCACTGAAATAGTTATACCAGTGAACCAGGCACAGCCTCTAAGGCTCAAGAGCCATAAGCAGCTAAGAGGAATCCGAAAGCTTTAATGCTTTGTTATTGCACATTATGATTTTTAAGGCAGCTGCAGCAGCCAGAGTGGGAGAGAGAGAAGCTGAGCCATGATTTATGAATACTTTGGGCTCATATTACTGGCATCATTAATCACAACTGCTGATAAATTAATCCACCTTCTAATTTGTGTGCAAGATGCTCAGCTGAAAATAGAGAAAATATCAATATTTCAGATAAGGTGCTCTTATAGCTTACTGCAAACTGCCAGTTTTTAACCTTAAGCTACCTGGTAGTTTCTCCTGACAAACACAGCCAATGGTGAGGACCATCCAGAAAGTGGCTGCTGTCAAAAAAAGGGGTCCCAGGATGTGAAACCAAGGAAAAGCATGGAGCCAAGCACAGTTTAACACTACAGTGGCTAATCAAAAACTCACCTCTGACCCGGACTGAATCCTGTACTCCAAACAACCACATTTGAACTTTTTCCAAACTGGTTTCCTCTAAATCTCTGAAGGACATTCCTTAAATTTTAATGAAGGCCACAAGTTTTGATTTCTCAAGTACTCAGAGACAGAATGAAATGACCACATATGGGAAGGATAAAAAAAGCAGTTGCTCAGCCAGAGTGAATTTCTAATGATGAACATAGACAAAATGAGAATTTAGTTCATTCACAGACCCTTAATGATAGCTCTATATAGAGAGAGGAACTTGAGATGGCTTTGAGAAAACTTTTCAAGCCATATTTTATTCATAAAGATAATTTTATATAATTTCAAAATATTTTAATAGCTCTTCCTGAGCTCTAGAAAATCACACGTGGGATATATAAATTGTCTGGCTTCATAAACAGGAGGAAATAAAAAGTGACTAGAATATGTTGATTTAAAATAAAAATAAGCTGTCCAATGCAACCTTACATGATTATTTTTCTGTTATCTTTGTAGCCTATGCAGAACACCTGAAAATATGGCTTAAAAATTCCCTTGAGCTTTAACATTGAAATAGAAATGGTTTTTTACTTAAAGGTTTCAGTAGTTTCAGATCTTAAGTCTATGGCTAATTCCAAAACTCTTTTCATCCATCCTCCAGTTCAGAATGAAAAAGTGCTATACATGGAAAGACAGACAAAAGCATCTATTCTGACAGGTTGACTTGCAAAAAGAATGGTGGCTGTTTGAAAATGATCGGACTTTTTGATGACTGGAAGCAGTCCCATTAGGAATGCATTAGCAGGCGTAGTGCAGCTGAGGTGGTCAAAGGTGCATCATAAAAGCAATTTGTCTTATCAATATCACTTTCACATATATGATGTCTAATGTTTGCATACCTATGGGTTGTCTGGATATGTGTGTGAGGTGTAGAGAATCAAGTCCAGTTCTGCTTCAGTTTGTTACTAAACAGCTATTAAGATTGCTAGTTCTGTGTAAACATAATTGAAAACAGAAGTAGACATGGCATGCAACTCTCTCAGAATATAAATTCAATTGTATGAGTGCCATAACTTCTATGGTATCCCCTTGTATTTCAAAACAGTAAGTTGTAAGTTGTCATATATATAGACAGATGGATAGATAAATCAATCAATTGATCAAATGATCAATCTTGCTTTCTTTTTTGTCATCCAGAAAGTCAAACTGCTTTTTCTCAAATATTTTCCACTCACTGACGCCCTCCAACTTGAGGATGTGTCAGTGACTTGAGTCTGGTATTTCCTCAATTAAGAATATCTAAAGTGAAAGCAGAGATGACCCTGCTGCCATTCCCTAATTCTGACTCTGCCAGCCCAACCTTTTCCCCTACACCCTTTCCTGACTACTACAGTGGTGCTGGAATTTATAACACAGTGAAGAGGAGATGAAGCTCCTTTCTGTTCAACTATCTTATATTTAGGCCTGCAAACAACCAGGTACCATTATATTCATGTGCTTGCTTGGGACTGAAAACACATTGCCTTTTCAAGAACATGAGGTTACTTAAACTTTGTCATATCCCCTTCTCTGGTGCTGATGCACCAAGAGATTAACACAGGAGTGTGAGGATGCAAGTCTCTTCTATGAGGATGGGATTCACCCAGGGACCCTTCTATAATGCAAACTCTTCATTTGTCATAATAGCCAGTTAAATATTCATTCCTGTTTTTCATCAGCAAGGGAGAGCAACATGAGGTTTCCTTTGAGCTCTGGGACAAAACAGTTATGGAACTTGTCAACACAGGGCAAGAACAGTTTTAATAACAGGCCAGGTCTTAGAGACCTGAAATGCCAGGGTTTTTTTCCCCTCCTCCCTCTTGGCTTGCAAACTCTCCTCCATCCCGTTTTATCAACCCCATGCAGGCTGTGCTGGCCTTGCTGGGCTATACAGGGACAGTTACTATGCATCTGGAAACTCCTTTCCAGGTTCCCAGGATCTCAGCAGTTCTTTTAAAGGAGCTTCTTTTCATGACTTGAAAATAAATAGACATAATTTCTAATCCCTTGAGCTGCAAAGTTATGGAGAGTTTAAAGCCTGCTGCTCCTTCAGCATGTTTTGCAGTCCATTAGAAAAGAAGGGTGTCCCCAGTTATCTGACCTTTCAGGAAATTGAAGCATCTCTTCTGCTGACTCCTTCATTGCCCCTAGAGAGCCACTGATGAGATCCGGACGTGAAATGAAGGAGTAAAGAAGAGCTGTGATTTACTTTTATTATTCCAGGGAGAAGAGAGACAGGCAGCAGAACTGCTGGAGCTCTGTGCCTGTGTATGCACGCTCTGATGGGGGTCCAAATCACTGTACAGATCAGTCGACACCAGTTCAAGCTAGCCAAGGACCTGGCTCTCTCCATGGAACTGAGATGTGAGGCTGCAACTCAAAGGGAGTAGGAGAGAAGGGAATAAATGTCAGGAGTGAATCTCTGAGGGCTGTGTACTTTGCTCAGGCTGAAGAGAATGACATTTGGGATCTGCAAGATGCAGGTACAGTAGTTCTCCATCTGCATTGGTCCTGGAGGCATTTTAACATGCTGTTGACTTCTGCCTCTTCTGAGACTCTTCCACCAAGACAGACACAGACTGTCTTGCTGACTAATATCACCTGGCACAGCTGAGCTATTCTAGACAGAAGTGAAGGTATTCCTGCCTATACTCCAGCAAAGCTCTGCTGTCATTATGCCCTTCACTGCCCATTCTCTCTCCTTCTTTGCCCAGGAAGAGAGACCAGTTTAATCCACAAAACAGAACTGAGTATCAGTCAGAAGACTGAAGTCAGGAATGCTCTTGCCCCACATTTCTCCCATGCTTGGATATTGAGGCTGAGCTAAAAATCTTGCCTTCAGAAACCCTTTTTGTTGATTTAAAAGGACTGCTCCTGCCAGCGGATGTTTTATTTAAGAACAGTCTGGTACACGATAATTAATGTTAAGAGGCCATGTTTCCCTGCTGAGCAGTAGCTTATGTCAGGAGGGGTTCCATTTCCTGCACTGGGAGAGCATGGGGATCAAGGCACTGCCCTCCAGGAGTAGGGAGGGTCAGATCCTGGCCTGGCAAACACTTCTGCCAGGCTGACAAGGAATTTGTCATGGGACATCGTTACTGGATTAAACAAACACTAGCATCAGGGTAAGAGAGGCACAGAAGAAGACCCCAGTCACTGAGGGACACTAGTGGGTGCATTTATTAAACCAACATTGATAAAACTTCCGACTCTTGAATATCCCACCCTGAATAATGCCTGCTGTCCCAAGCAAGCTTACTTCTTTGTTACTGTCTCACTTCCCCATGAACTTCTCTCTTCATTGTCCTTAGCTGATGTTTGCTTTGCCACAAGGTTCATGTTCCTCCCTGGTTCTGCATCTCTGGCTTAGGGAATGGACATGGAATCAGTATACTGAGTTTTATCTCTGACACCTATAACGTTCCCACTCAGCCACATTTGAGGGACAAAAGTGTCCCTCTCCGGTCACATTTTAGCTAGGTAGGACACAGAAATTTAGCCTGAGCCCACCAGGTAGTCTCCTTTCTATAGAGAAAACTCTTGTCCAAAAAAAGATTCACTCATCCGAAATCAACCCTATGGTCATGCTCACACATCCACACAGGAGTGCACCACAGTGAGCCACCCTCCATTTGCACCCATCTGACCTCTGCACTGACACACCTGTGTGTGCCCACGGTCACTCTAATCCCCTGCTCAAGTACATTTGGGAGAAAAAAAAAAATGGATTCACAGAACATCAGCTAGCCATTCTGCAGAGTTGGGGGCTTTATTTTTGGGGTGCTGGAGGACCTAAGTGCTATTTTTAGCAGAGTGAGCACTAGACAAATTCAAGATAGGGATTTCAGTGCAAGTGGAGTCAAATAAACATTACAAGATTATGAAAAGCTCCAACCAATAAACTCAGCATGAGAGGGCAGTAATAGTCAGAAGAAAGTATAGCCGTTGCACCTGTATTATTCTGCTGTATAAACATTCTACAAGGCCTGGTACCAAGTATATTAAAAATGATGCCAGATTCCCAGGGCCCTTTGTCCTCTCAAAGCCTCCTCCCATTACAGCTGGCTCTTTTGGCAATGGTTTCAGCATGGGTCTTTGCAGGCACCACAAGGAAGGATGGGCTAAAAACACCCCCAAACACCCACACTCTGCCCCAAAAGGAGGGACAGGCAGCAGTCAGGGGAGGTCGGTGGGATTCCAGCTTTACCATGCAACCAAGAGCACTATTCCTGCATTGCAGTTGCCCAGAGGCATTGACCCCTCCCAGGAGATTAGCTCAGATATTCAGGTCTTTGTCTCTTTTTCTCTTAGATGTAAAGACACGTAGGAACCTACAGAGAGTCAGAAGTTCATAGACCGTCTGGTACTTGCTTGAATTGATGTGAACCTCTGCTGTGGAAATTTTTCTAGGACAACATGCTTTCTCATGAGCACGACACACTTTCAGTCTGGGTGAAAATACCACAAGAATAACCTTTCTCATGGTATTTCAGTATTTATTTTCTGGTTCCTGTCCAACCCTAAATCAGGAAGTGCAGAAGCGTGAGAAAATTTTATAAAAAGAAAAAAAGTTAAATAATGAGTTTTAAGTCTAGAAAAAGTTTCTGTTCTGCTTGAGCCCAAGGCAAAAGTTTGTTCTCGTTTTATTCCAACAGGTTCATCCATTTTTAGCTGCTTCTGAAAGAGCTGTCACATCACTGTGAGGCCATCAGCAGAGAGGCCAAGGGAAGCACTGAGCCTTGCTGTTGACTTCTGATGTGCTACAGACTCCTAAGCCAAGTCACTTAGGCACTTTGAGTGTCTGTTCCCAGCCTGTCTATGAAGATAGCTAATATTTATCTTGCTGTGTGAAGTGTTTTAAGATTCTTGGGTGAAACCTCCTATGCAACTGTAAAACCTTTTTCAGAAAATGAATATCCCTTTGTTTTTTACCCTGACAAGTGTAAATGAGCCTGTATGTATCCCTTTAAGTCTTTAAACAGTGGGATCCTTTCATAGTGACTTAGGATATGATGTAATGTCTATGCATTGTTAACGGGACCAAAGTGTAATAAACATTCATTTTAATGAACAAAGCAAAGAGATGTAACTCAGAAGACCCACGGGGAGATGTGTTGTATAGAGTTGCCATGTTTGCATACATGCTTTTCTGACTGCAGTCAGTTTTAACAAGGGTAAAATACTACTGATGTTAAATCACATGTGGTTTTTTGTTGTTGTGGGGGGGTTGTTGTTTTTTGGCGTTTTTTTAAAAGAGACTTAGAATTGCAAGGGTGTTCCTGAAGACATAATGGCTGCATCTGTACTAATAAGCTAAATGTGTCCAGGACTGTGTGGTGGCCCCAAGGCCAACTGGCATGGAAAAGCCTACCTCCATGCTATTGAACTCTCCTCATCTCCAGAACAGCAGGGCCACATCCAACCCACCTCCTGGGAACCGGCGCTGGCTAGCGCTGGCTCCAGCGCCGTGCCAGGAATTGTTTGGGAGAGCATTAGCTGGCACCAGGCTCGGCCATGCCAGAGACCATTCGAACAATAAACAGTGCAGACATGAGAGTGCCAGGGCCTGGCATCATTCCCCGTCACTGCTTGATTTATTAATATCAAGTAGCCATGTGGCCTGCAGAGCCTTTATTGCTGGTGACAGTACCAGGAAAGGAGAAAGTTTGGGTTACTTTTGCAAGGCTGGCAGATAGAAAAAAAAAACAGGCAGCTTGGGTTCTTTGCTTGTAAACTGCACATGCTTTATATGGAAATTATTAAGATACAATCAAAGCTAGGGCCTGCAATGCTGCCTTGGCAAAGCTGCTTTTCAGCCTTGTAGTGTTTTGAAAAAGACTTCACACTCAAGAATGCTCAGTGGTAAAGAATACCTGGTCAAAGCAATTTTACGAATTTATATTTCTCTAAAGTGGTGTAACCAGGACAACACATTGTTCTTACAAGTCCACCCAGCCCCATGAAGTCCCTGGAGCCTTATGGCACCATATTTAAAGCTTGTTGCAACTAAATACCTAGGACATCTGATGCTAGTACATGTGAATCCTTTATAAACAAAATGCCTTGACTAAACTCCTGTGCTCCACTGTTTTTGGATGATGTTAAATTCAGAGTCTTATTAAATGGTACTCTAAAAATCTATGTTCTTCCTTTCATGTTTTCTTAGAAAAAGTTTTTAAGAAGTGGCATGGAAATCAGAGGGAAATAATTGTATCCTCACCTAAGTACTAAGTATTTTTTCCAAAAATTTCCTAGCATTAGAGAGAAATTAGCACTATCATTTGTGTACAGCAGAAGCATCTGTCTTTGATGTATGATTTACATATCTAGCGAGAGCATTAGGTTATCACATGTTAAACAGTCCTTGATAACTTATAAACAGTTGAATATGAGAAACCTGCCCATCCAATACAACACTTCACATCATTAACATATAGAAATTTCAGTTTTTCTGTTTCTTTCCAGAAAAAAAATGATGAATCACTCAAAAGAGAAATTGCTTAACTTTCTCTTGTTGGCACAGCAGTGGATTGACAGGCTAAACAGGCTTCTGAACACTTCCATCAAAAAATTATGTCAAGAACTGATGGTCCAGGAACAAACAGCCATGACAGCAGCTTCGTCTACTTTTTTCGGTGTATGACCCACATTGAGAGACAGCATATGGTCCAGGACCCCATCAAAATAAATGTTTTTCTAATCTACAACTTGTAGTTGCCCCAAGGAGCTCCTGCTGGAGCAAGGTGCTGATGCTGGTTTGGGAGACCTGGGTTCGGCTCCTACTATTGCTTGCTAGTTTATTTCCCTTCCTCCCTGCCTCTAGGCTCAGTTCAGCAAAGCAGCACGTGCTTAACCGCTCTGGATTTCAAGAACAATTTAGGCACTACACCAACACAATGCTTTTCTGAATAGGCACATGTTGTTGGTCAAGCCAGAGGCTGTTCCATACCTGCTTTCAACCAGCAAGAACTTCTCAGCTACCTGAACACATATCTAAGCTTGAGTTTTAGCCCTTATTTGGAAGAAGAGCCAGGCTTCTAGAAACTGCAGACAGTGAGCTCTTTTGTTGGGTTTGTTTTCCCTCTGCTTTCACTCTTACCTCTTTCTGCTTTTCTCACTGAAACCTTCCTCAGCCCTGGTCCAGTCAGCACAGGGGGCCTCGTGAGTGGTGCTGGCTTTGGCCTCACAACCAGCCTCATCCCACTTGAGAGATCCCGGCAGTACCAAAAAGCACCTGGGCTGAACTTGATGTTGTTTTGGAATGTCAATCTGAAAATCAGTCTACTTGAGCTTGGGTATCATGGTATTTATGGTCTCTTTTTCCTTCTTCATCTAGGGCAGGCTGCAGGGCTTTTACATCAGCAAGCTGATGTCAGTACGATGTCAGCAGAACAGAGAAGAGCATTCCTGCGATTTAGAGCTGACCAGGATGGTCTCCTCTGCCTGGTCCCTGGACCAAGGCAGTCTTTGCAAGGACTTGCTAGATTGCTATAGAGTGCACACAGCCAGCTGGTGAGCTCTGCCAAAAACTGCCTTAATTCCTGATGATGGCTGCTGCTCTACAAGGAAACAGAAGGCTGCTCATATGAAGCAGACACGCAGCCTCCTTGCAGAACTTGGGGTGGTGTTTAGCTTTAAATGTGTTTTGTCCCAGCACCTTAGCAAGGTTTTGTGGTATAAAAGGAAGCTTAGAAGCCAGAGGAATTCATAAGGCCAGTCCTTCATTCATCCTGTAACCTAAAAATATAGAGTGATTCCTGCGGCAGTTATTTTAGTACCAGACAGCAAAGTGCTTCCTTGAGATGAAAAGGCTCAAACACCGGTACCCTCCTCATAAACAGGATCTTGGAATATATGGAGAAGAGTCAGACAATTTAGACTGCATGAGGCTCACACAAATGCAGACACAAAAATACACAAACATGTCAGCAAGGCAAGATAAGCAACACAGCTCTTCACAGAAATTCCTGCATGTCATTCCTTTTGAGGCAAAAAAAGTAAATAATAATAATTTTGAAAAAAAGTATTAAAAAAAATAAAGCAATTAAGCTCTCCTCGTGTTTCTGCTAGACTCTTCCTGCACTTGAGGCGTACCAGTCTAAACATGCTCTCTCAGCGATTCTACTCCTGAAGGAATATGAGTTTATAAAAATACTACCAAACATCTTAATACAGCACCCAGTGTTCTCCTTGCCTCTTGCCCTGGAGGTTGGTCCTAGCTTATATAAGAAGGGAAGGAGACAAAAGAAAACTAGAGAGAAGGTGTGTTATTCACAACACATGATATCTATTTTCTGTCAGATAGACCGAAGAAATTCCAAGGGTACATATTTGAATTCCAAAGTGTTCAAGCTTTGCAGCCAACTCTGTCAGTGGAGCTTCAACAAGGAGGGACACATCTCTGGGGAGTCCTGAAGTCATTTTAAGTACAACCCTTTGCCATTGCCCTTGCTGATGTCTTGAATCAATCAGTGCTACACTCTCTTTCTTAAATGCATAGTCTCCAGAAATATATGTGAGTACTCTATAAGAGGAAAATTAACTCTCCCTAGCAAACAAATAGCCACTGATTCCAAAAGGACTCTTCTGAGGTAAATCTCTTAAAAAGGGTTGACTCCCTACTTATTTCCACCACTGGGATTTTAAGGGCAGCGTTGTGTGTAAGGAAGAGACGTGTGTCTGAAACGTGGTGAATCACCATTCAAGAGAAAGTTACAAGAGTCCAGCTACTATTTTGAGGTCTGGCAGTAATATAGCTGTTATGCAGATTTTTTCAATGTAGAAGAGGGTAATGAGAGTTACCAGCTGAAAAAGTCACTTCTCATCACTTTCAATACCCTTTTGCTTGTGCTGCAATGAAAATGAAGTAAAAATGAATAAGCAAACTTGGAAGTGTTGAATCTGAAGCAGTTTTTATAGAGAAGTGAAAGAAATCAAGAAGACAAACAGCCAGCCTGTGTTAAGAGAAGAACAGGAATACAATCTCCACTTTAACACTGCTGGAATCACTAAAGGTGCTCCAAAGAGAAACTGTAGTGGAAATCTCTATGAGAAGGGATGCTTTTTCAGGTGGGGATAATTACTGCTTTGGTGTTGGGTGGACAACACTGTTCATTAAGCACAGAGCAGCCACTGTACCTCTGGAGCAGAGAAAGATCAGTTTGGACAAGCATACATGACTCAGGGGCTCTCATACCTCTTAGTCTCCAGTGTTCAGTCAGAAATCTCACAAGTCAATTTTCACATGTTTAGTCAGCTACATTAGCCTTTCCTTCCAAGAAACTCCATCATGACAAGAACAGAAATTACCTTCCTTCACACCTTAGGAAGTGTGTGTTTGTTTTACTCTCAGGTTTCTGTTGGGCAGATGCAAAGGTGTTGTTTCTGATTTCGTCCAAGCTGTTTTATTCCTACTTTGCTTTTGTGTGCCTCTTGTCTTCAGGGGAGCATTCCCCAGAGTAATAAGGTGGCATCTCCCCAGACTGCCTCCAAGCTATCACTGACGTTCATGCTGCAACTTATCCTCCAACAGAGGGTGAGCTTTGCCTTTGGCTCTTCTCAGCTTGTGGGTACTTTTTCTTTACAATCTGCACAACGCTCATTCCGTGTATTTTCCAGCACATGCATGCAGCATTTTCTGTGCCTGCTGCTTCTCAGAACACTTTGAACAAGCTCAATAAAAATGCATTTATGCCAGTGCTGGCTTCTTTTGTCAGAGCAAAAATAGTCCGGCTCCATCTCACAGACCTCCTACTGCTCTGCGTGTGTTAGAGCCAGTTCAAGTGCCTCTGCTGTGCCCTGCCAGCAATCACACTCTGCCCTCACACTCTCTTGCTTTCCTTACCACCCTCCCCCTCCATCTTAGGAAATAATTAGCAAAGAAGAAATAATAAAGCAATATGCAGTGCACTTCTGAGGTTTCCGACAGCTGTTGGCAGCCACTGCCATGTACTCCTGGTGCTGTTTTGTTTCCCTAGAGAACCACATAGGCTTTCCCTTTTCAGGTGCCCCCAGCCTGCGCACCTGGGCTGAGGTCAGATGAAGAGGAAGGCACCCATGTAACACCAGCGTCTTGCAACATGTGGAAATTACAGGAGTGGGGAGCATGCATTTCCCTCAGGGCAGAAAAATTAAGACTTTGCGATGTGGCAGTGCCCCACTGCATGACACCCTGCCATAATGAATAGGTAGGCTGTAGGTATAAGTTATTAATAAGCACTATAAACCACTGTTAAAGCAGCATACATCTGTGGTGTTGCTCACCTCGGCAAAAAGTGTCACAAATTATGAGAGCAACAGCAGAAAACCATTTCACAGGCTGATGAGCGCTTGTGAGTGATTTTGCAATTTGAGGGATAATGGAGCAACAAGTCTACAGACTGCAGAGCTCCTTGGCACCAAGACAGGCACCAAGGAGAAATCTCTTAATTTCTCACTTCTCAGGAGAGGTGGCCAAAGAGGAAGACATGGCTTCTTTGCTATCTCCTCTCAGGCTTCAGCCGCTCTGCCAAGAGCCACTACAAAGGTGTCAGTAAATAGCAATGACAGTGATGAAATTTCCTTCATAAATGTCCAAGTAAGCATGAAGTACTCCACTACAGAAAAACAGTCAGGGAGGAAAGTAATACGTTATTCCTACACAAGGCCAGACATAAACAAGTACTCTTAATGGGGTTAGGGCAAGGGCTTTGCAGTCCATTAGCTACCTGCTGAGCATAAAAGTCTTTGGCTGCATGGATGCACTGACAGGGCATGTTTCATATGCTCTTCCTCTGAATAATGAGAACAGACAAAAGTATGGACTGCAGTAAAAGCCACGAGCGATGCCTGTAGCTGCAGTCCTGCAAGAACAGGATTTTTGGTTCTGTGCAGCTTAGAAGTAGTCTCTCTGTGGGAATAGCTGTTCAATAGCATTTCATCTAATCATATGGTTCCACCTGTGGACTTCTGCACCAGGGAGATCAGAATGTTCTGACATTCCAGAAATCTCTGTGGCACCTCTGCATGGTCCAGAGCATTCCTTGTCATATTCATTCCTTGTCATATACATAACATGGCATATGTTCATCGGTTTTCACCAGTGTCATATGATTGCAATATCCTTATCCGATTAGCAAGCTCAGGCATGCTTAGCTCATATTGTATCTCAATTAATTTTACCCACAAACACTGATGTACTAAATCCTGAAACAATGCCTACGTAACTCCCCAGGGCATTATTTTGATTCCACCCTGCAACAAGGTCACTCTCCTGTTGACTGATGGTTTTTCATTCTTTTCCTAACAGTTGTTTCTTAACCAAGATTTTCACTGGCAATAAACAGAATAATCTCCACAAACTGAAAATTTAATGTCTCCTACTAGCTGTTGTTCAGAAGCTTAAAATATATATTTTAACTTTTTATGGCTTGTTGGATCCAATAGCTAAATATGGATTTGATGTCTAAATACTTCTTCTAACAACCTAGGTACCCTGCAAAACACAGATGCACAGCCAGCAAGAACACAGTCTCCAAAATAAGCCTGCTTGCATTTGCAGAGTGCCAAACTTACTGACCCGACATTTTCTGACTGTCATCAGTGCCCAGGCCACATGTCTCCAAAGCACTGTATTGTTCTACTCAACATGCTTCTACAGCCAGATGTCCACACCAGGTACTGGCAGGTACTTCTCACCGAGGACAGCTGAGAGAATCCCTTGAGGAAGATGTACTTTCAATATTGTCTAACCTATTTGCCCATAACTGCCACCTGGAGGGGAGGACCACAGATCCTTTTCATGATGTTTTTTTCACTCCTTGCCTCATCAGCTCTGATGAAAAACAGTTCTGAGCTATTCCAGGAGGTTGGCATGCTGCCTTATCCATCCTGCCTGCTGCTCGCAGCACCACCCAGCCTACTACACCAATATATTATTCTACAGTGACTATTACAAGCTACTTGTCCGGACACCATGATTCTCCAGCTGCTTACATCTTTTGAAGCTTTTCTCAGCATCCAGGGGACTGGAGAGTGAGCCCTGCATGCTGGGTGGATGATGGGGGACTGTGGGCATCTGCCGAGCAGTTCAGCTCCAGACGTTCTTTCCAATGAGTGACCTGTAAGTGAAATGTGGGAAAAGTAGTATCCAGATCATCATCTGGTATAAATCAACAAAGGCCCGCTAAAGACATTAAAGCTCTACTGGTTTACACCATCTGGGAACATGGCCACAGGGGAGGACTTCTTAATGTTGAGTTTTTAGCCTTTATCACAGATATACATGGGAGGAAGGCTAGAGCCCTATCTGGTCTCAGTGAGCATTGCCAACCCCTACAGAGATCAATAGGAGCTCCCTGCTCACATCAAGAGCAGAATGAGGCCCTAAAATTAGCATGTGTTTGAATCACTGCATTGTATCTTGTTTGCAGATTAGTAGCACTGAGCAGATCTTGAGGGCATCGGAAAGCTAGCCAGTTTAAACAAAGTAAGAATTGACCTCAATTTCTCCTAAGCTGAAACTGATCGTTTTGGGAGGGAGAGAGAAGGAAAGGTGTCCAGAAATACTCATGTTTTGGTTCATTTGATTATTTCATGCACCTAGCTTCAGCAGACGAGGAAGAGTAAATTTTCACATACTTTGTACTCAAGCTGACCTGGGAGGTGTTGGGATCCTGTCCTCAGAATGGAAGACTTCAGTTCTAATTTATAGACCAAACAGATAATGACAAATAGGCTTTGGGTGTTTTATCTAAATCCTCCAAAGCTCTGCCCATCAAATAACTATAAGCTTGGGCAACTCCCTGGTTAGTCCAGAGTGCCTCAAACAGACAAATCATACTGTGTCGTGTTTCACATATTTCTATGTGCTGTCTCACAACCATATTTTAAATACCAAAATTGAAGGAAATCTGGAGTGAAATGAAAGGAACATGTTTATTCTTTGTATTTATGATAGCAATAAATTCCCTTAAGGCACTGCCTTTTTCATTTAATGCAGTGACTACCAAATATGGGCTCGATAATGGATGTTTTATGAATGCAGCCTTGCCTTGAGCAATTGATTGTTTAATTTAAAAGATTAAAACATCGAAGTGGGCAAAAATAAGAAAGCAAAAGAAAAAGTATTGACCATGAACAGGCTATGATTATATATCACCTTCAGCAAGCCAGCAGATAAATTACAATTATAGTAGTTTGTCTTTAATATACAGCCTCTTCCTTTAAGAATATTTTCTTTAATATTTTAGACTTTCTGTAGCTTACAGAAGAAAAAAAATCCCACACTTTTCTTTGTAGTTTATCTTTCTTTAAATCAGATGAGATTTAAATTTTTTTGTCCCTGGATATTTCTTTTTCTGTGGATAGTATTTTTCCTGCTGGAAGAAGGTAGAGGGTGTATGCAGAGAACTGTTTCCTCTAGGTCCTAGTGCACTTCCTCCATCTGTGTCCAAGCCAGAAGCAAAAAATACCCCAGTGAGTTGCTATTTCACAATGCAAAAGTATAAGCCCTCTAGTTTTCCTTCTGCTGTTTCATCATCTAGCTCTGCCTTTTTCTTGTTCATCATAGAGATATATCTCTTTTTTTTTCATCCCATATAGCCCATGGGTGAATGATTAGAGATCTGGTGAAAAGAAAACTTACTATGACAGACTGGTTACTGATGTGCAGTGTTTTTGCTAGTGTATTTATCCACTGATTCCACTGTTATGAATAATACACATACTCATCATGCCACTGCTTCAAGGGACAATGTTCTCATCCAGGCCCTCTGTGCATTTTAAGTAGCTGGGACTTCCCCTGAGATCTGGAACTAAAGGACTAAACTTATCTTCGGTGTAAACTCTACTGAGATCAGTGAAACCACTGAGACCTAGGATGAATCTGACCCAGGGAGAAAGACTCTCAAGAGCTCCATTTAATCTCTATCACAGCATGATTTTCCCCAGGAATTGCCATAGCCATCCATCTCTCTAACACACATATTAAATAATTTACTCACAGATATAAGGGAGCACTTTGCTTCAATCTGCTAATGATCTTAGCACTGAAAGAGGCTCTACTGTGTTTAAACCCTCTTTACATTGCCTGAGAGATTCAAAGTGCCATTATGGTAAAATGAGATGACAAGAAATAAAGATGAGACAGTACAGTACAGTAATTTTCAGCATTTCCACTACAATTTTCAGGTGGATCTTCAGCTGTTAAAATACCCAAGTGAGATTCATCCTTAGTCACCCTAGCTTTTTAGTCAACAGAGACCAACACTTCTATGGGGGTCTCTCTATTTCTGTATTCCAGATGGAGCCTAGATGATGCATAAAAGTTTTAACAGCTAAAGCCAAGTGAGGTGAAACTTATTCCTAAATATCTGTTTGAACTCAGTCCTTTCTCAAGCTTGGTGTTCCTGTGACACTTGCCTTGTGTACTCCCTTAAGACACAGTCAAGTGACAACAGTAGAACCCTGGGATTTATCTTCGGCACGGAGTGCTTCCCTGCAAACACCAGAGCTGGAAACAGGATACAATTGCAAATGTCAAGATAGTCCTCATCTCCAGAGCCAAACTTCTGGTCTTGCTTATGTCCTGGCCTGAGACCTGCTAAGTGTGGAAAGTGCAGCAGCAATACTCAAAGTTAATGTCTTTGTAGCCAAGAAACCTACTTGCCACAATCCTTTCCTCACTTGAACAGCGTCTGTCCTCTATTTGACCGATCCCCATGTTATGTATATTTGAGGACTCGCCTCTCTTGATCAAAATAATCTGAATGCTGGCTCTTCCTATCAAATGTTGTTCCAGTCTAGAAGCTTCCAATATAAGTCTTTGATGATAACATTAATTTCTCTAGTTAATTTCCTGCTTGATCTGTCCTTTTTTATTGCCCTAAGTAATTCATTTCCACCCTTGGCAATGCACCTTTTAAGAATTGATTTAAAATTAATACATGAATAAAACAGTATAAATAATGTATGGTTTGTGTATTTAATATTAATAGCCATTAAATGAGGGAGGAAAAATTGCATACCTGCAGATGATTTGCAAAAGGACTGTGGGGCCATAATATTATATTTCAAAGAGAGATATTGAGGTTGCCCAATGCTTATCATCAAGAGATTTATTTTTTTTTATTTCAGTTGCCTACAGATTTGTCAGACTTCCTCCTGCAGAGATTCTTTTGAGAACAGATTTTTGCCTCAGAATGAAATATTCACTGCTATGCACATTGTGGAAAACATCTCCCAAATAGCTCAGACATTTTTGTGAATGAAACAAGGTGGAAAAGTGTGTTGTTTTTTGACATAAGACAAGCTGAGTGAGCAGACCTAGTAGCACTCTGCTATGGAGCAAGAACCAGCCAGAGACACAGGCAGCCTGTTTTGTAATGTTCCTGTGAAAATTAAATTTGCCTTCTCTGCCAAATTTGGCCTTGTGAATGCATTTGAACCTACCAAGCACTGACTTGCTGCAACACCTCAGTGTGCTTTTCCTTGCAGAGGGCACACACTGTCCTGGTGCTATGGAGCCTATCCTCATTTCTGTGCATGACAGCAAGCCTGAGCTCCTACAGCAATGGTGATCCCCTTGATCTGAACTCAGTGGGCAAGAGGATCAGACCAAGGAGGACCAGAGTGGTGGTTAAGTACAGGAGCCACGGTGCAAAATAAACCGCAGGTTGCTAGGGTAAGGATCAGAAAGGTAAACTAGCAATTAGAGAAGAGGCCCGGTGTGGTAAGGAGACCAGGATTTAGTAAAACTGGGAACTAAGGAGTATAAGATGAAGGAGAAAACACTGGGATGGGCAGTGCTATTCAGAGAGATACTGCATTTCCTACCTCTGTACATTTCAGTATGCCTTTGTCCTTCTGCCAGCACCTGTGCCCCATAGCTAATGCATACTACAGAGTACTCAGAGCTTCTGCAGAGCCACGAAACACCATTGCCTGCCAGAAGCCCAAGCAAGCAGAGACCTGGAGGTTTTGTCACAACTTTCAAACATGCCTCTTTCATATGCTTTTTTTTGATTCTGGAGGAGAAAGCACATGAAGGCCCTGGCATTTAGGAAATAGCTCCTCTCCAGAAAGCTGCCCTCCCTCATTCTGATCCTCCACAAGGATCACAGACCACTGGCCTTGCTCACTTTGTGATTCTGCCATCACATGGGTCAGATGAGCAGAGCTGGTTGATGGGGGAAAATGCTGAGACTGAGGAGATCAACATCCATAGAATCTACTTTGTTTCTAGCAAGCAAGGGGTTAATGCTAGTCAGAGCCCTCACACAGGTGTAATGAGTCAGAGCCAGGACTGATGGCTGTCAAGGAGGGAATACAGGAAACTTTCACTCTTTAGGAAGGAAGACAGAAAAGAGAAAGGATTATTTTCACACTAGATGAGCACAGGCTTTGTCCATCAGAACAGGGATTTCACCTCACTTTTTAATGAGTCAGTCGAAGGCTCCTTTTGTTTCACACACTTTTGCACCCTGCAGACACAGCCCTGCAAGGATATCTCACTGCCCTAAAAGCTTTTCTTCTAGTGGCTTTTCTTCACCTAGCTGCTTGTGCAGTTATCATCTCACCATGACCTTGTAGACCTCTTGTCAGGTTCAGTGGAGAGAGAAGGAACTTTGTGATGATTTCATACCACAGAGGCCCTGGTCAAGCTTCAGCTGCAATAGATGGGCTGTTAGAAGCAAAAAAAAGTTGCTCAGAAGATAATGTATATGCCTCCAATGATGGTTTAGTAAACCTTTTTAATTTCTCTTTCTGTTTTTGATTATTGGTGAGGCTAAGAAAGGACAGAGCCAGTACTGAGATGAAGGTGGTAGAGCTCAGAGGAGCTTCTTCCACGATGAGGCCCTGCAGTGCCTGATCCATGTCCTCCTGCAGCTCGCCTTGTTTGGAACCCTTCTCTACACTGGACCCATTTGTTTCCATAGTCTCCCTAAGAAGAAGGGTTGCTTATTCATTTCTTGGGTTGCCTTCTCAGAAACAGGCAATGAGGATTTCCAAATCATCCTAATGAATGATAGTTAATTCTCAAACTCACTGGATGTGATTTGTATACTGTGCACTTGAGATGGCAGCCTGGCTTTAGAGAAAAACAGCTTCTGTCATTGGGGAGCAGTACTTCACCAAGACATAGTTTAACTACAGGGCTTCTATGTCACAACTCATCTCCAGCATATTCAGCTAAAGGGGCAGAACTCGGCACCTCCAGATGAAAAAGGGACACTCTAGCACCAGGAAATTAATGGCCAGAGGCAACAAGATATGCTGGATGTATTTAAAATATTAAAATAATTCAAGTCTTTATGTAACATTCAATAAAAATAGTTATGTGGTGTATTAAAATATACAGATTATATAAATAAAATATCATGTTTAAGATACTTAAAACAAACATTAGAATATTTAAGATAACACATAGAACTAAATTAATTGTTGTGTCAGACTCTACGAATGAGTCTGGCTGCATACTGCAGATCAATGGAATAGTCTTGAAAGCACAGAAATTTTCACCAAAATCTCCTGTGTGTTCAGCTTGGATTGAACATTAGTCCCAAACCAGGTTTGCAAGGTAAGTTACTGCACAAATGCCAATGCTCATTGCTAGAGAGGTTGTTGGGTTTGCAGGGGAAGACTGAGAGTACAGTACAGAGAGAGAAATAGCCAGATTGCAACCTATCTGGATCCACAGAGAGATACCGAAGGAGACTGATGGATGGGTAACTATTTAAGGAATAGAGGAGCTTGCTGCTGCATCTGAAAGACTGATTTATAGGCCAAGAAGCAGTCTGATGGGCCACCAGCACAGCGGATCCATTTTGAATCAATCTGAGGAGTGTGTATCATAAGGCCATGTGTGGGGCCAGAAATATACCCAAGGAGAGTAACCCAGTGCTAGCAGAAAAGAGATACTATGCACATCCCAGCAAGTGTTCTCCCTAAACTTAAGGCCAAGAAGCTTGAATACAAAAATGCACCAAGCCCTAGCTTTCTAGGGATGCGTAACTTGAGTTGCTGCCTCATGATAGGATATGAATTTAAAGATGTAACTTCTTATTTTTTATTCCAGGTCAGTCTGGTTAAAATGCTGGTATTTTACCAGAGAAGCAGGAAGCAGAAATGGGTCCAAAATCTGAGACATAGTTTTGCTTTGCAGAGAAGATCACATTCATCTTCAAACAGATGACACCTTAGCATCTTCTGCTCCCCTGGGATTTGCAGGTGGCTTCCCCCAGATCCCAGCTGTGCCAGTGCAAAGAACCAGGCAGAATAACTGAGAGGGGATGAGTGATCACCAGCAGGATGCAGCAAGGGAAATGTGAGCTCCTGGGGGGTTTTCCATGGGTCTGCAGGTGAGGTCTCCAAAGGCAGCCAAACCAGTGTTCACCATAAAAAGTGTTAACCTTGAATGTGTTATTTGCTGACAAATATAAGAAAACCAGTTCAGGAGCAGGCCAAAAAAAGTAATGCATAAAACTGAGAAATGGACAACAGAATCTGCCTGGGAATTTCTCAGATGAAATATTTCAATTTTGGAAGCTGGACTGACCAGGAAACTTGATCTTTTCTCACCAAAGGGGAGGAGAGAGGCAGGCTGGGATGGGAGGAAGGAGTGAATTATACTTCAGTCTGGGCTCCCATGGGAGATGGGGCAGCCTGAAGGGACAAGGCTCAGCTCACTAGAAGTTTAAAGAGCAGAACAGTTTTGGTTGCAGGTGTGCCCCATCCCTGTGTACCAGTAGAGTACCTGAGTCAGCTGTCCCTACTACAAACCGAGCACCCAGCAACTCTGAGCCCACGGCTTTCAAATTCCATTTGAGTGTCCTTGCTGCTGACTTACAAAGCACCAACAGGCGAAGCTTGTTCTCCCTCCAGATTTCCTTTGTTTTTATCTAGAGGGTCTGAATCAAAACAAATGGTTTCTGTAGCCTCAAAACAAAACATAGTCTATATTTAGACATGTCAGAAATTCTGAATAGTAGACCCAAAGCACTGTTGTTTCTATTTCTCAGCATTACCAGCAAACCAAAGTATATTATTTGCTCTTGTATAGTCTTACTCTCACTTGAGAAGCCAAAGTTAACACAGCAGTGACTAAAGGTAATGAGAGTCTACTCTCATTAGTACATTCATGTTGGATATGATCTTAAATCTATTGAATAAAAGAGAAAATATAAATCTATTGGATAAAATAATTTTTAGTCTTTTTTGCTCAGCGCTAATTTAATAGGGCAGAGCAAGATAATCTGAGTAGATCCTTCTCAGTTCATGCCTACAATGTATCTGATATTCAAGTCCAAACCCACCAGCCAGGTGGGGAACAGGCTTCGCTGGAGCAGCCTGATGGGTTTGAAGCTCTCATTCCCTGCAGAACAGCAGTTCAAACTTGGCAAAATTCTGCTCTGACTGTTCCTACCAGAGGAAAACATACATTTGCACAGTGATCATCACCAGTTACTCTGCACACCTAATTGCCTGGGGCATGAAGGAGAGAGACATTCCATATGTGCTGGCTGCCCAGAGGCCACTGCAGTGCCATGGTTCGTCTTGTGTACCTATAGAGTGGCAAACTGTGCAGGCAGACAGAGGAGCTGAGACCCTTCGCCCGCTCCTCCCATGGTGCAGTCCTCTCGGCACAGCCAAGTTTTCAGGGCTGAGGCCATATATGGAGCAGAGAGCAAACATGGAGAGCATGACTGTTTAAATGCCTGAAGCCTGAATCGCCACCACTCCAGCTGCTAGGCTTTCTTGGAAGTTACATCCTGCACTTCCTGGGTGAGTAGCATGCTGACACCCAGTGCTCTCGTCAGTTCTGATAAACAAAGAGAATGAATTTGCAAGTTGCCAAGTTGCTCAACCTTTGCTGTGGTTTGGCAACAAAAAACGTGTAGAAATTTCTTACTACTTATTGCAAGGTGTTGGACAAGTCATCCTGGGAGCAAGGTTTATTGGGAACACCTTAACATGTGAAGGAAGCGGGGAGCATGGGAGCCAGGTTTCAACCAGAGGCAAGAAATGTTTCAAGTCATGAAGACCAAGACAATTTGTGGGGATGGGGACTGCAAGATCTCAGCTTCCTGACAACCTCTGAAAGTAACCCTCCTGGTCATCTTCTGCTCCCCCAGTCTGCCTGACCTCACTTTCCCTTCAATGACCTGTCCCTGTTGCTGTCTAATGCCTCCCAATGTCCTTCAAACTTCAGAAGCTCAATGGAAGCTGCGAGAGTTAGATCTGCTCCAGCTCCAGTGAAATGTAAGAACTCCATGAGGAAGCACCACAATGCAGAGTCACAGCAACTGGAGATGGAGCAGTTGTGTGGCTTAGAGCAGTCATATGATGCATTGAGACAAACGCAGAAGTATGAGGCACCCTCTAGTCCTTCCAAACAGGAGAACTTGAAGTGATCAAAAGAGAAAACAACTGGCCACATCAGAAATGGTAGCTGAAGTCAGACAAACTTGACTGCTGACCTCCATGTTGGAGTGGTACCAAAGGAGTAAGGAGATCCAGGGCTGTCTTCATCTGCACTCCACATGGCATTGTCTGCCTGAGAACTCCCTCAGAGTCATTTCCATGTTCACCAAATGACCTGAATCACTTGAAGAGCTCTCATGCCATAGCTAAAAATTATTTTCAGTCCCCAAAATGTGAGATTCTGGGAGAGATGTCCTACTCCAAGTGTGAACGCCAACATACACATCAGCTGTGGAGACCTTCCTGGTCAGCCCAGCTGCTGCCTCAGGGAAGTTTCCCTTCACTATTTATTATGGAAGAAAAGAGACTCCTTTCATAGCCCTCTGTGCTCCTTTTCCTAAACAGCTGTCAGTGTCTCACATTTTAGCCAGCTACTTCACAGTTATAAACACCTTTCCAAGACTACCCTCACTTCATGTGTGCAGCGCCAGCTGTTATTGTCAGAACGAAATAAGTGGATTTTTTTTCCCCTACCCTGTAGGCTGTGCATGTTGAGTCTGGTCCTTCCAGCCTTTTCTAGCTTCAAAAGAAATAGGATTGAATGCAAGGACACCAGTTTTTGCGCTCAGGCTCAGAAGCTGTCCTGTTTGAGAGCTGCAAGAGCCTCTGCCTCAACGTGCATATGTAACAAGTGTGTTCTGTTGAGTCCCATTTCCAGTAGCCTTAAGGACATGGTCTTGACTTTGACATGACCTAGTCATGCCTCTTGCCTGACTGTGTTGTTTCAAAGGCAGAATCTGAGGATTTGCTGTCACGTTAAAGCATTCGTCATCCTCTGTAGCTCAGTCATTCTGCCAAGGGGCTTGGGGGCAGCCTGAACGTGATGCAGCAATTCAGCTGCCGCAGGGCAGCAGATGCAATCTCTCTTCAACACATTCAGGTCTTGTTTGCGGTCAAACCTCTGCTCATGCTGCATGCAGATGGATGGCATGCACCCACAGGAATCTGCCTAACCCATACACACCCTGCCAGCTGAGCAGGAAAGGGATTTTGGGGTGGAAAGGTGTTGAGCAGCAGCCATCACATTTCTTACTTGCTGCTCAGCAAGCTGTCCAACTCTACAGCTACTCTCAAAGGCTGCAAGCAAAGTCAGGCAGGCACTGCTTGCAGAAAACAAATCCCACTCCCCCCATCATGGCTGTTGGTACCCAGCAGAGATGCTGAAATTCACCTGGCCCCCAGGTGGCTACAGACAGCAGGGCTGCAAACAGCCAAATGCAACCTTTCCGGTGACTGCCTCCATGCTGAGGCTGGGCTGGCAGAGTTGCCATGGTCAGCTCTCCACCCTCACCATGGAGCGGCCTCACACCCAGTGACCTACACCTTCCTCCCAGAAGGCCACTCTTGCTGTTTCTGAACGGCTGCCCGAGCAGCATGAGGCAAAACCGTGGCAGAGATGGAGGCACAACGGCCCGATGTTATTGACTCCAGCCAGCGAGCGGGCAGTGTAATCTGTCTGCTTTTGTTCCGTTCGCTTGGTGGTGTGCTCTCATTAGCCCCCCACCAACAGTCAACCTGTCAGCAGGTCTGCGCTCCAACTGCCTGACCTCTGACTTCCACTCATCCACAAATTAATTTCCCAAATTGACAAATTAAAGTGCACAGTATGCCCAAGGTCACTAAATCACACTGGGTTCTGGTAAATGTCAACTAGCATTGGGGAGAGAAAAAAAAAAGGTAGGGGGAGGGAAGGAATAGAGGGTAAAAAGGGATAAAGGAAAAAAATACCATATTTGTTTGAAAGAAATGGACAAAAAACTCTGAAATGTAGTTTCCCATTTGCATAGGGCAATGCTGTGTGAGAGAGATTAAAATGGAGGCCAGAGCCCTGTGCTCCATAGAGTCACCCTGATGGCTACCCAAAATGGCCTTTGTTGGCCCATTAAAGTGGTGAAATTGCAGAGCCTGGGCTGTGTCTCTTCTCACTTGTGGTGCCACCACGGTGACACATTGCAGTGAAGTTTTTCCTGACTCCTCTCAGTCAAATGGGAATCTGATTCAGGGGCTGGACACAGTTGTTAGGTGAGCCAGTGCACACAGATATCCAGGGAGAGGGCAGGAGGGCAAATTGTCTTTGGGAAGCCCCAGGAAGTGAAGAGCATTTACTATCATACCAAGCTCCATCCAGCTTTGTGTACCAGCCAGCAACACGTGGCTGCGAGGGACCTGCAGGGTCGTCAACCCCATGACCATACTGATTCTGTTGCCGTATTGTACAATTCTTCCCAGAGATCAAATGAAGGCCTTCCTGCCATAACCCCTGTCCGTGAGTGGCCAGAAACCCTTCAGTCCTCAGTGTATCCATGGTTAATTTGTATTTGTTCATATGCCAGCACAGTCTCAATCTGAACTTGTGCTTTCCTCTCCAATGTATTTACGCACTGTTGTATTTCAGGAAAGGTGCTGTGTTACTTCTCAGCTGCCACTCCACTGGGTGATGGAGACCAGAGATGATACAATCCCCTGATTCTCCTAACAGCCCATCTCTGCACCTGCGCTGGCAGTGCTTCATCTTTCCGAAACACAGCAGACAGTAGTGCTCCAAGGGAGATCTCACCCCTCTCCAGTGGCATTAATACTTGCCTGCCTCTTGGGAAGGCTGTGACTCATATACCTTATCCTTGTATTTGTCTTTTTCCTGGTGGCATGATATCTCTGCTTCTTAGTTACCCCCATCAACTAATACACTCAGGTCTTTCTCTTCTACACTTGTTTTGAGCTGATAAGCTTCCAGCTTATAGTGGAAATTCATGTTATTAGTCCCTAAATGCATGACCTTGCACTCTGTAATATTGAATTTCATCCCATTTCTATCAGTCCAGCCCTCAAGGTCAGTCAGTGTTTCCTGTATCATACCCTGATCTTGAATAATAACTACGCTCTCAAACTTGCTTCATCTACAAATTTCATCCATACACTCCTGCCTTTCATCATGATTCCATACTGAAAATATTAAGCAGAATCAGTCCCCAGATTAGTCCTTGAGCAACTATAGAAGCAGTCCCCCTCAAATTTGTTCATTCCCACACCAACACCACTTGTATTCATCCCTGCCTTAGCCAGACCTCTGCACACTGTTCTTCTGCCTAACCCCATCACTCCCCACTGAATAAATAATTTCCCATGTGGCATCATATCAAATGCTTTGCTAATAGTCAGATAGATCAGCCATGTTTTCTTTACCAGGAAAATCAATTAGCTTTCTTTGATAACATATCAGATTCTTCTGGCACAATTAACCTTTGATAAAACCAGGCAGCACACAATCTCACTTTCTATTTGTGTCCTTTATTCTTTCTTATGCAGACCCCAAAGATGTTTGCCTTGCACAGAGTGCTGATGAAAGCACACTGACTGTGCAGACAAAAGCAGCAACTGTTTTCCCATTAGGGGTGTTTTCACCTAGGACAACACTGGAAAGAAAATGCTACCGTTGCATTGATCCTTCCTGTGCCCTGCTTTCTACAGCCCTTCCCCTTGTACAGTGTGGAAGTAGCAGCATTTGGCACAACGCCTGCCCAAATCAAGGTATTGCACCTGATGTCGAATTTGCCTACACTACCAAAAATTGGTGCTAATTAAAAACACTAAAGAGACTAAGACCAAACACTCCTATTCCTGAAGAAGTGAAATTTTACTCTTGATAGACCAAGAGAAAACCGCCAGTCTCTGTTTACTTCAAACAGTGTTGTGATTCTGCAGGGGTCAGTTCTGCACAGCACACAGTACAGGAAAAGAGCTTTGGGACAAGACTTAGGGCACTGAAACCATAGGCAGGATATGAAATGTTTAGATCACTGATTCATTGTAACCCTGGTTGGCAGAGGTTATTCCATGGCTGTATCATGGTTCTGTGAAAAGGATCCCTGTATCATTCACCATTCTGTGAGCAGAGGCCAAGGAGAAAAGACAGCTCTCATCCTCTCCCACCTTCTTCTCAGGAGTGAGTCCTGACATCACAAGGGAAAAGTTGGGTCTTCTCCCTCCAAGGTGAATCAATGCTTTGAAGGAGGTCATGGTAATGCATTCTGTTAAGTCTTAGAGTTCAGCAACACAGTTTTGAGCAAAAATCACTCTGGATTCTCCTGCCCACCAAGTTGCTCTCTGATTTGCATGAGGTTAGGTGCTTACTGCTGCTCTGTCATGACACTTGAAGCTCAGCAGGGAGGGAGAAGGACTCTGCCTGTCAGTGCTCAACATTTGCTGCAGCAAAAACTAATCAGTCAAATAGTCCTGTATATTTTTGTGTGTTGGGATAAAAATGGCATCTTCCTATTATGTGTCTGAGGGGAATTCTTATGCACCTTGACTCCTTTGCACGGGCACGTAGTCTGGGTTAAAGATCAGCTGAGTAAACTCCTAGTCATAACTCATCTGAACATGGTCAGGCAGGTATGAATCTGTGCATATCACATGAAAACTGTCTGCTTTCTACTTCCCTGCTCCTACATGGTAGAACACAATCAGCATCTGAAGAATTTTGTTGGGTTTGGGGAGGCAATTCTACTATGATTTATCATCCACTTCCCTATAACACTGACATTATGCCTCTCCGGCTAGCAGATCAGCTCATAAAATACGCTCATCTGAGTAAAAAATGGTTGTCACCCAGAAGTTTAAGTGTTACTTTTAAGACCGCTAATTGATTCTGCTGCTCTGATATCCTCTTGCAAGGGATTCCAGAGCCTAGAAACATTAACAGGCAAATGCTCTGGCACCAGCTGTCTTAAGCCTAAATCTAGTCTCCACCAAAAGGCTGGCATTAGATGTCTTCTCATTTTACGTTTACATTTTTACAACAACATTCCACAGTTTTAAGGCTACTGTAGGTTGGCTGAAGAATCAATTTGGTGACCTACAATCTGAGTCTTACCCTGGGAGAAGAAAAGCAATGACCCTGACAGAAAAGAAAGCTGTAAGTTATTCTTTGTGTCAGCTATGGAGAGTGTACACCTCCAAGGAGATGGACATGAACTAATGTGGCCATATCGTTTATTCTCCTGGGCCCAGGGACCTGTCCAACCTAAGTATAGAGGGATATTTTGTATCCCTTTTGTTTGAAACATGTGAAAATTCTACGCTTTCCTTCTAATACTGCATGCTGCTGCGCTTACCTTGCTGCTGGTCATGACAGCTATGTCCTCCTGCATGCTGCTTTTTCACAAACCACAATGGGCAAACAAGGCAAACACAAGGGGACAAGAAGGCTGTTACAGCAACTACTTAGCTAACACACCTAGAATTTCCAGGGCACTAATCAGAATCACCTCTTCCACCTTGAAGCATGTAGTGATTTTAATTTAATAGAGATTAAGCCTCACTCCTTAGTCCTGGTGTCCCTTTTCACAAAACACAGGAAGCAAAAACCACAAACCACAGAGAATGTAACAAAATTCAACCAGGCTACCAGTTCAAACCTCTAGCTTGGAGCTGTCAGGAAGGCACTCTACATTTACCCTGGTGCATGTGAGACCAGAGTTTCAACCTGTTTCTTTTACAGCAGTCTGCTAGTTGTGATCAGAGTCTACACATGGGATTTGCAGCTTTCAGTGTTGTAAAATAAAGCACAAAAAAAGCAAATACATAAGTGAATCGCAGGCACAGGAAAAAAAGGCAAGATCATTTATTATAACCAAAACTTTGCACTTCATGTCACCAAGTGGACTTGTCAGTCTCACATGCATAGCCAAGGAAATCAACCCTAGACCCCAGAAATTATGCTACATATCATATGACCTGCTGGCATATTAATACCCTTTCCTTTTAAAATCTTTGCTCTCCCTTCGGAACCTGCCCTCTCAGTGGGGATCAGACTGACACATTATAGGCTCAGTTTTCTTTCTGAGCTGACAACTTGTCCAGGAAGAGCTGGCTAGGATGTCAGTCTTTGGAGAATACATAGAAAATTCCAATGTGCAATTTGCATATCATCACTTTACTGGTAGGTATCGTGAGAAGAAATAAATACTTCTCTCTTCTAGGGCAATACCTTAAGCTTTTAGCCACCATATCCAACTCAAATTAAAAAATAAAAAAATTTGCCCTGAGCTTCACTAGGTGACAGTATTCTCAATAATGCTCAGACAAGAAAAAGCCAGTGCAAAAACAACCACCCTGGGCATCTTCCTTTTCCTTTCTCCCCACATCTATTTTTGGAAATATTTGGAAATAGAAATATAGAGCTTATTTTTGGTGACTCCAGTTGTTACCTTTTGAAACCTTCCTGAAACGTTGTCTAAACTCTGTATAAAATGTAGCCTAGAAAGAAACTTGAGTAATGGATTAGTTGCTTCCACCATCTTCCCAACAGATAGACTCTGATCACAGAAAAACGACACCTGAAGTCAGTATTGGCTGGCCCCATGATTGAAAATGATATTTTGGGGTTTTTTACACAGAACAGTTGATTACATAATTATGGGAGTATAATATCACCTCATAGTTATGCTAGACTGATCATCTTGTAAGTATTTTTACTATGCAGCAGAGGCTTCATTTCTCCAATCACATTGTAAGTACAAACCACATGGAAATAGAATTAAATAAATTTAGTGGAAGAACTACACCTGGACACCAGAAGCCACATAATCATACCAGTGAACTTCTCAGGGTAGCCCCCATGTAGGAGCCCAGATTGACTGGTGTTTGGGAAACATGTGCTTCTCTTTTCCACAACTGAATTCTCTAAACTCAGCCATGGGAGTAAAGTCTGCATACAGGTCAGCTACTACCGATGTCTAATTTATGAACAAGCCTCTGGGCAATGTCCCTGGTCAAGAGTGGCATGAGTAGAATTCTTACCTTTCAGGGCTGCCAACCTTCAGCTTGGTCCCAGGACCTCAGCAGATCTAGCAGCTAGCACAGTAGCACAGAGATATAGGAAAAACACTACCAGCAGCCATGGAGGGAACATGCTCAAACACAGAAGCTTTTCCTCATACCTGGAAATCCAGCAAGGGGCCACCTTAAACTGAAGGATACCATATTGCCACCAGCATACAGTGTTCCACCTCCAAAGCTGATAGGTGTAGCCAGCCTGAATTTTGTGGGTTTATTTTTTTCCTAGAAGGCATAATCTGATCCATGGTGTTTTCCCTGTACAGTAAGTTCACAACAGCTTTGAGGAACTGGGATTTCAGTGAGGAAATCTCTGAACAGTAACTAAGTACTTGTCAGCATCAACTATGGTTGGCTGTGTAGTTTCATCCACAGATGAATCATCCTCAAGAATAAAAGCCCTGGGTGGGGCACGGATGGATCTCCCTCCTTGCCCTCAACCCCAATGCTTTGAATACTGCAGTGTTCTGATTTTTAAAACACATGTTTAACAAATGTAGCAGTGATAATGAGGAACATGTCAATCTGCCATGTTTCCTGTTCAAATTTCCGTTTTCATTTTTAAAGTTCAAGTACATCTTGATCCCCACAAGATAAACATGAGCAAGTACAACAGAAGTGTAGAGAGAAGAAGAGGTGAGAGCTCAGAACCACAATGAAAGACAGAACCACTGCACAACCCAGCTGGGCTCTGCTGGGGGATAAGACTGGCCCAGCAACCCCATCTCACCCTGATGGACCAGTTTTGAAACCTGATCCCCAGTTTTGTCAGGGCCTGTGCACTGCCCTGGTGAGCCTTGTTGTGTTCAGTGTCTGATAGATTTGTTTTCTCCTACCAAAGAGACAGTGAAAGTTTCTGTGGTCAAAATCTCCACTTCCCTCTCCTACCCCAACTACATCTAACAATTTTTTTAAACTTAGTCAGTCACCAAAGACCACATACACTGACATTTTAAGTGCCTGAACTGCTATATGCTGTGTCTTTGCTGCCCAGAGCTTTGCCTGCCCCACGGGATGATGCTGATACCTCACAATCAGTACAGGGACTATCACACCTTACACAAATACAAGTACCATCCTTCCATGCAGGAGGGCAGATGTTTCAGGACAGAAATGACAGACAGTTTTCTCTCTTTCAAACACAGCATGCATGCAGAATCGACCTCTATCACCAGATACACATCTAACATTTTACCAACATAAAAATACTATCCCAGTCTCAGAGCACACCCTCCAACATCTTTAGTAAAAAGAGAGCACTTTGAGTCATTCTTTCAGTCACAGGCCAGTTCCTGGAGTTTGTGAGTCAGTTGGATCAGTTCATCCTGATACACTTTTTTGCGGTTTCTATTCTAAGAACATCTTTACTAAATTTAGGATTAGAAATGATAAGAAATAGAAAAATCTTGGGGGGAGGGGAAAGGGAAAAGAGAGATCGATAACTGGGGTTATAAGAGGTATATTCAGAGGTTTCAGGAGAGTGGCAAACAGCTACAGAAAAATTGATTGGTTTTGCTAAAAGCTCTAATGAAAAAACAGAGTCCAGATATCATGGTAGTAAGGGCAATGAGATAAAATAGAGAAGTGTTACAAAGAGACAACTTTTGAGATGAAATCTCATCTACTTTTGACAATCATGAGTAGTTAAATTCAGCAAACAAATTCTGGCTATCACCAATGGTTTGGCATAGATAAGGGCAGTTGACTTAAGCTATTGTTCAACAATTCATGGCAATCTTTGAGACCAGCCAACCTTCTGAGAAGCAGAACTGCCTACTACCACAAGTTCATTCTCATTCTTCTCACAATCTTGCCTTTCAGAAGGATGAATGAGAGTTCCCTTGACCAGTTCCAACCAACATCCAGAGTTGCCTCTTCCTCCAAAGGAGGCTTAGCCATTATTGGTAGTTTTGGCAATCCTCCCATTTGCATGCAGTCAGAGAGGGTTTCTGCTGTCCTCAACTGTTCTTTACTGCAGTCTAATAAAGCCAAATAACCAGCCTAAGAAATGTGTTAAACACATTTTTCTTCTATTTCAACTTCACCAGTGCTGTGATTTTTTTTCACATCTCATAAAATCAGGCCACTAGATCAACACATGGGTGTCCAGTGTCATTTTGGATGATTTTGGGTGTCTAGGACATCTAAGGGAGAGCTGCACCCTTTGGGAGTGGCAGTTGGATGCTAAGTGGGTGTGGAGAACTGCACTGGGTGCTTCTGTGTAGGTACCACATTTCTTCTTCCCTCTCAGCTGAGCTACCAGCCTCCAAGTAGCCACATTTGCGTTTCCTACTGTAAAAATGCTGATGCTGTCTTTTAAAAAATATAGCTGTACTTCAGAATAATCTTATTTTATGGACCTTTTAAAATCCCTGATTAAGCACTTCCTCAGCCATATTACTGTGTCAAAAAATAAATATCAAGAGAGTAACTCTCAAGACAAAATTGCAGAATCTGGCAATGGAGCATCGAAAATCCCCACCAGTTCTTTGTTATTAACAATGACCTTTCCTCTGTCAGATCTTTAAAATTCACAGTGCTCATAATAATGTTGATTATTACTTAGCCATGCATGGGGAACCAGGGATCATTGCACTTTAACTTATGAACTGCTCATTCTATTAGGAAAAGGGAAACATCACTTAAGAAGCTGGACACTGTGACATGTGGGCTGGCAGGGGACAGCCTGGCTGCCTCTTGCTTAAGATTGAGCTGACTGATCAAGTGTCACACTCAAGGTCACCCTGCAGACCCATGGCTTAGAAGGGATTATGGCATAGAGAGATCCCTAGCGACACCCACTCCTGCCCTCTGAACTCTAGACCCTATGGCTCCTCATCAAAATGTGACTTGCTTAGATAAAAATACCCAGTATTTTTTCACTCTGGAGCAACTGGTATACAAAATAACTACAGCCTGGTCTTCTTCTGTTTTCAGTGAGAAGCACAGGTTTTCTGCTCTGCCTGTGTTACTTTCAGCATGCTACTACTGGTAAAACTAAATAGCTAACTTGCTAGAAGGGATCACTAGAAGTAAGAATGTGCCCAATCAGCATCTATTGACATAAATACACCTCATCATATCATCCGCGCACTTGGAAAGATCAGACCAGTCAATCCATTCAGTTGCATCCAGAAAAATCGCCATCTCCTTGAGAGCACAGAAGGATGTAGACAGCATGCCAGGCTCACTGGGGTTAGTGTCTCTCAGAAATTACTGTCTGTGCACTGCAACCCACGTGCATGTGTAGGAACAAATCAGGTTTTGTGAGCAAGCAACTCAAGGGTTCAGACACACAGCCTGTGTGTGGGGCTTATGGACTTGCAATATGTCAGTCAAACCTCTGTAATTGTCTGTATCTGCATTTTTTATCTGTTTCAGTTTAAGCTTCTTTCAACAAGTTTTCAGCTAAATGACATTACCTCACATCTAAGGCAGACCAAAATCATACACGGTGAACAGCTACTCAGGTTGCCACAGCCCAGCTGATACGTGGTGGCTTGCTATGCTGCTGCTGCTTGTTCATATACTAGAGCACTGCATAGAGGAGATTCACACAATCAGGTGAAAATGAAGAGTCAAGGGGGAAAAGTACTTTGGTCCTTTAACATTTGCTTTCTGAAATCCAGAAAGCTCAGAAAGTTTCTTAACAGAGTAGAGATCTTCAGGATGGGAACCAAATGTCAGGTTGCAATATTAGATTGATGCCACTGTATTTTCAATGTGAAGTCTTTTACTGGAAGTTCTGCTGCCTGGAACTAGAAAAACCTAAGAACCAAGCATGAGTAGTGAGGCATTCCCTGCCTCAAAGCAAAGCACACTTGGTGGAATCTTTAATGATGTCATAAGTGACCCTTACAATGAAATCATAAACTTTAAGTCATTGAATATTGGGGCTGCACAGGAACTGAGTCCTCAAGAGGCACTCAAGGCTGATTACAGAAAAGAGTTGCTGTCATGATATTTCTAAATTTCTCAATAAGATATTGAATGTGGTCAGTTTTGATTAAAGCTGCAATACAGCCTATGTATCATCAGTTACTTCCTGCAAGTGAGGAACATTCATGGCAGTTCAAAGCTCAATAAAAAACCCATCACTCTACCAAGAGGAGTTCAATAGAAACATGCTGCTATCTGAGGACAAGGTTGTTGAGAGAGGCTATTTAAGCTGGAAGGAGAGTGACCACATTTCCAACACGAAATGCCTAGGACTCTCAAGCATGGAAGTCTTTCAGTTTCATTTCCCATCAGGGTTCACTGCAATCACAGCTCCACAGCACAACTTGAAGCATTTGATTTCCTTTCTGTATCTTGACACCCTTTCTCTAAAGAAGTAACTCTAGAATTCCTCCCTGGCGGTCTTCTGAGATTCGTTTCATGCCTGCTTAGCAACTTTAGGCCTTCAAAAAGAAGGTGAAAAGAAATACAAATAAGGATTATTATTAACAGGTATAGACCCCTGCAGTGATAATATCTTCTGCTACAGAGAAAAATCTCTGCACTTGCCAACTGTTGTTACTTGAACTTGGGGCGTAGTGGAGCTGCTGGTTTTCTCAGTAATTAAAGATCAGTTGTTACTGAGGATATTTCCAAAAACATTTCCATGATGGAAGAACGAACACAAACACCCAGTGCTTCATGAGCAGGAGAGGAAGCATTTGCAAGCAAGGCTTAGCCCACCTGGCTGAAAATCTACTTGATTATACCAACATGTAGTGGTGTGATAAAGACAATCACTTGTTCAGTAACTGAAACAAATGGGTTTTCTTTCGTTTCATTTAGGCCTGCCCATTCCAGTGACAAGAAAGTCATTTGGGGTCAAAATTGTCATAATTGGGCCTTCATTAACTTTGGATTGCTGACACAACATCCCTCTTTCATGTTCTATCACTCTGTCTCTTCCCTAAGAGAACAATGGGGAAGCAGCCTAGATAGTACATTGTGTCACAAGTCAGGTGTTTGCTGGAGAACCTCAGGTGTCCTTCTGCAGCATCCTGAGCTGAGGACTTTGTTTGATCCAGTTGTCCAAGGCATCATAAAGAGGCCTTTTATCAAAGCATCTTGTTAGTGGACAGGTGAACTACCTTAATTCCTCAAAAAGAGCTCTTGAACACTGTCTCAGGATATCCCAGTGGAGGTTTCTGTCTGGAAATGAGGTCACAGTTTCTTTATACCTCATCAAAAATGTGGTCTTGTGCCACCAACATTGTCAACCATCCTTATCACTTCAACCAGGATAGGCTAAAACATGCGAAGAGCCTCTGTTCAGCCACTCCCTCTGCCTCTCCCTAAGGTGGTCACCCACCTTTTCAAGCATTTCAGGAACACATTAAGTCATTCTAGACAAGCTTTGCTATGCAGCTGAACAAATGACCCTTTCTGAGCATCAAGGAAAATAGGGCCTTGAGAACAATTGGAGGAAGTGAACCAAGCTGACTCTCCTGCAGTAATTATCATCATTCACTTAGGGAAGAGGGGGAGCAGGGGAGCACCCAAGCTAGGACCACCCTCTCCTCTGAGGCTGGGGTCTGCTCCCATTGTTCTCACCAGGAGCCATACCACCACCTCCAGCGGGAGCAGGACCAGGTCTTTTAATCCCCATTTCCTCTTGGCCGAATGAACTGTAGTGTATGCCAGTGACAGCTAAATGAAGGATTCCTTTTTCCAGAGGACCGGCAACAGCTCTTAACTCATAAACTCAAGGTAATTGACATTACAAACAAGCTTTACCCACAGGGACCCCAGAGCAGTCAACAATTGTACTTTAATGAGTAGGAAGGGAGAAGGGGGGAAGTCTTTACACACTGCAGTAGGACATTCTAAGAAAAGCTCTTTCCCTTTTCCAGGCAAGGCAATGATTAAAGTCTGTGTGCAAAACCCGGCAAGGAGGGAGGTCTTGCTGAAAACGCCTTTCTTCCTGGCTTTCCTGTGGAAAAACAAGGGGTATGAAAAATGGTTATTGGGACTTCAGAAGGACAACAGCAGCCAGCTAACAAACCCAAACAATAAAGAAGGAAGCCAAGCTCAAATGAAAAAAGTTGAAGACCCCAGAGATCTGGAGTTTCGCACACAAAAGACATCTAACAGAATTCAAATACTAGTATGAACTGCTGCAGAACGACAGAGAGTGGGGTGGAAGTATCAACCCAGGAATTACATGAACTCAACAACCTAACAAGCCTGACAAACTTAAGAGAATATCTTGCCTCATGTTCTCTCTTCTATTCAGCACAGCCACGGTCAGTTGGGAGTACTGTCTCAGCACCTCACAGATTGACACTAGTCCTGATCATAAAGGTGAAACGGAGTAAAAGAGCAGTACACAAAAGCATAGCTTTTTGCAAGACTGCGCTTGTCAATGCTTATATGGCACTGCTCAATATTCTCTTTACCTGTTGGGCACATCATAAATGCATTTTTTGTTTGAATGGTTCCTTCTTCTGAAAGTCTCAGTTGGAGGCAGCTGACCCAGAAATTGATTAGACCTTTGTGCATATATTACATACAGCAAAATAATGATTTATTGGAAAAAGAATGGCATAATGAAAAATTCTTTTATCAAAATCTCCTTTATAAAAATGTTAGTGTTGCTGATCATGTTTCTAATAGGAGATCACAGAGCAAGTGGACTACTGGTTCTACAAAGACAGTAAGTAAGGATGGCCCCTGCCCAGCAGGACTTTCGCTTATATTAGGAACAACAGGGTGATACAGAGAGACAGGGAAAAAAAGAAAGTCAGGGGTAATAGGCAGTGGCCTCAGCCCAGCAGCTACCTAACAGGTATTGCACTCTGAAAAAAAGTGTATTTTTCTGGAGGATTAACAAATGTTCAGTCAGGACAAGCTACACTGAATGACATAAGTGAGATCTGGTCACATCCAGGGGCTGAGGGGCAGGGACAGAGTGTGCAGATCCAGATATCATGGACTGTTTTGGGAAATGGGAAGCAATCCACAGCTAGTACAAATGCTGTGCACTGGCTGGTGGTCCCAGATCAATGCCAGGCAACTGCAGTTGGTAACAACAGTTTTCTGAGTTGACAACTCACAGGAAAATGATTGCAAATAAGTAGCAAAGCCCTAAGATGAAAGAAAGGTATTTTCCTGTCCTGAAAAAGCTCTAGCAGAGGGTCAAAACAAGAGATAGGAACATGCAAGGGCTGTCCCTGGGAGGAGATGGAGCCAGCTGCTCTCTCAGTCCCCATGCACCTCTCAGAGGTATCCCCGTCCTCAGGGTGCAGAGCAAGTGTAAGCCCTGGGGAGTTGCTCTAACAAACTCAAAAAAAATCAGAAGATTTTTAGTTTCTGTACACTGTTGTTCTTGACTGATTGGATGTTTTTCTATTATTGGACCTTTAATGTGAGACAGCCTGAATCCTGCATGTGCTGCTCCATAAATCTCTAGTTTGTGATGGTCCAGGTGAAAGAGACTGTCTCACCGGTGGTCCTGCCACCCAGTCCCACCATAACAAGCAAACTGTGAGGGACTCAACTGCAGAGGAGTTATCTGTGAATCCAGCAACTGAGGAGTTAACATAGTAGCACAGATAAGACATTACCTATGTTTTGGGATTATCTATCTGTCATATCCATTACTTTGGTCTGCTTTAACAATATTCCCTGTCAAAGCTGGGTCAGAATAACACTATTTGATGATGTAACTTAATCTTCTGAGTTGAGTTTGAGCCTTTTCCTTTTATCACACATAGAACTCCCAGTATTTGCTAGTGGCAGGACCATCATAGACACTGGAAGTAGCTAGGGCTGATGTAACACCTTTACCTTGCTAGCATTGTGCTCTAAATACAGTAAACTTGAGCAGGGCAAAACAGAGACAAATTTAGAGTACAAACCGTTGTACAAAATTGACTGTGAATTGCCTAGACTGGTAATATCATTTTGCTTGAGACCTCAAGCTGAACCCAGACCACGTTCCCAACTTTGAAAGGCCAGTGCATTATCTGCTAAGCCACCCATCCTACTGGAAAATCTTCTCCATGTTCATACAAAAGGAAAATAAAACCCCGGCTAGTCTGGGCTCTAAGCCAAGTCTGAACACAACACACCCACTCCTCAACAGGCAGGGAATGTGCTGCACCAGGGTTTGGCAATTATGAACAGGCACCAGTCGTTGCAAAGTAGGCTTTGCCACACAAGTCTTTACGCTGACAGCCTTGGGTATGCTCTGTTGTTCATAAGCTGCAGATACATTTCCTTACTAGTGCTATTGCACTCCTCCTGAAAGGGAAGGCAAAGCTGAAGTACGCTAGCAGTAGAACAGAGCTATTTACAAAGAGACTCTTCAAATGCAGGACATCATTTTGTTTGTTCTTTTCTTCTCTGCCCTTCTACACTGTAAGCACCTTTGTTTTACCAGAACAGATACAGAGAACAGGTAGGCACTCAGAACAAGAATTTCTTCTGTCTTTCTCTTTGCTTTGAAATCTCTGGTCACTGCAGTCTCTTGTGAAATTGTGTCCTATATTCCATGATGGAAACTTCCTCTTAGCTGAGTTTTAGTTATTCTTCAAGAACATGTCCCATGTGAGATTCCATCGCAGTGTATATCTGTTGCTACTTACACTTCAACAATTTATTGTTTTGTTCCATATCAAGGCAAGGCACCATTTATTACTCTTTATCAACACACAAAACTCCCCTTGAGGTCACCAAAAATGTGGCCATACTCCACTATGTTATATTGCAAATAAGCTGATATAGCACCAATACTTTGGTTATTGGCTAATAGTTCTGGGCTGACACTTACTGAAATGGATTCTCAAGAAGGTCCCTGGGTTTCCAAGTGGGAAACTGAGGACTGGCTTAATATTGAACAATTGCTATGGTAACTGCTCAAACTGCAAGAACAAGGTAAACAGTGCTAATACACCCCAGAGTCAGGGAACAGGTTCACCACAGCTGGAAATATGGGTTTTAGTCTTCACATGAAGGTTAATGCAAGTATGTGAACATGCTGCATTCTATCCCTGTCAGGACAACCAGGGAATCCCACAGCAACATCAGAGGCCAGTTTCCCCAGGGAGAGTGACAGTTTCTCCGCGGCTGTGACACACTGAAAGCTCGTTTCCAGGGGATATTACTGGATATTAACTGGGGATTTCTGCTTCAACATAAACAGCTCCATCGACCTTTCTAGTGATAAGTTCAAGGAAAAGAGCTGCAGTCCTGAGAGATGGCTACACTCCTGTGGGATAGTGCAGTGCATGGCACTGAGGTGAAGGTAGAGCTCTGAAAATGAACTGTCTCTACCAACACCAGGGTAATCTCTTCAAGGTCACACAACTACTTCCGATGGGATTCTTTTATCATGGAAAGGCTTTTCTGAAAAAGTAAATGAGATGTATACACAGTGCTGGAAGAGAGCCTGACAGCATCACAAAAGACAGGACAGAGGGGTTATTTTTGGATCCATGAATAAAGACCAATGCAGACACGGAAAGAGCAGAGGCTGTCCATGTCTTTGAAAGAATTGCAATGCTGTTCTAGATTAATTATATTTACATTTATACAGCACAGACATCCTGGGAGGCTTGAAAACTCATGTACAACACTGCATATAGCATAGCAAGAAAGCTAAGGAGCTGAAGTCAAAGTGCGTACAGCAGACGTGCCTGATTTAGAGAAAAGGAAATTTGTTCAGAGTCTTTTTGAGTAAACCTCTACTTTTATAAGAAACAACATGAACTGCATGCCTCAGCCACTTCTGCATAGCACACTGCTTGGTTTATCGGTTTCAGAGTGGTGGAAGGCAGTATTGGTTTTGTTTAGATTTGTATCTGAAGTCACAGAGTACAGAGATAAAATAAACTTGTGTTTAGACCACTAGGCAAATACTCTTACTCCCTTATTAGGGTTGTTGGATCTTTTACCACTTAGGCGTTGCATGAAAGAAATAAACTGACACTAGCTCACAGAATCACAGAATGGGTAAGGTTGTAAGCGATCACAGTGCGTCATCTGGTCCAACCTCCCTGCTCAAGCAGAGTTATCTTAGAGCACATTGCACAGGCTTGTGTCCAGGCCACTCTTCAATATCTACTGTGAGGGAGACTCCACAACCACAGTATTTCAGAAGCCATTAAAATGCACATTAGTAAACTGTGTGTGTATTCACTGGGGCTGTAATTGTGGACTCTTTGGTCATACCAACAGAGCAGCATGGTGCCTAAAGGCATGCCAGGTGATGTGAGGTGCTTCCCAGCCACTTACGCGTGGAAGGAGAGTGAGTTTGCATTTGGCAGAGTGAAAACCTTCCTAAGTCTTGGCATTTGATCCTGTGGTTACCTAAGAAAGGCTTCAATTTCCCCAACCCAATGAATAGCCCCAGTGTCTGCTCCATGTAGGGGGAGCTGTAGGCACTCAGCACCTGAAACATATGGATTTAGAAGTCTAACCTTTATTCCCCATGATCAATCATTTTAACCCCGCCACGGTGTTCAGACACTTAGCTGAAGGACCATGCAGCAACCAGGGATCAGACTTCTGTGGATTGTAGCCATGTAAATGTCTCATCAGTTATGCAGCTATATAAAACTGATACAGGCATTTGGAGAAAAGGAGAGCAATTTGAAATCAGCATCTTCTGCTCACCAGGCTGGACCAGCACAGCCCTGGTGCACACCCCATTGCTACGAGAAGCACATGCCGCCTGCAGCAGCAACTGCAATTCAGAGTGATGGAAGGAGCCATTTTTTTTGTCATTAACAAAAGGCAGAGTGTCTATTAAAAAATAAAAGGCATCACAAAACAAACAAAATGATTCATTGGGATTTTAGAACTCACCTCCAGACACAGCAGGAGGGGAAGAGCCTGCCATTGCCCATTCTAGCTGCAAAATGGGATCAGCTCAGGAAAAAGCATGTTCTCACAGTAGACAGTTTGAGATCGCTTTGTCAGACACTGAGGTTCAAATGACCTTTCTTTTTTGGCACAAGGATTTTGGCAGCCTGCAACGTGCTGGTGCTAAATAACAGTAACACCAGCTTTTCCCGAGTATCACGTACAGTAAGCAATGCAAAGTGTTTCAGGGACTTGATGGGGCTCAGCTGCCAACTGGGATCCAAAGACAGATGAAACTTTGGTTAGAGAATGAATAGCTCTTATTTACTTGTAATTCCCACCTTGGTGGGGAACACACACATACATGTGAGAGCAACTCCTTTTTCAAAAGGTATTTTCACTTTTCCTGTCTCTGTGCTCTGCTTCTTCCAATACCTTCTTGGATGTCACCCCTTCAGTTAATGTGTCATGCAGAAAAGGTATCCAGTCACAGGAACAATATTGAGAAGCAAACATAGAGCATTAACAGCTACAGAAAAAGCAAATGTAATGCCACACTGCAGGTTTTCTCCCTCAAGTTACCTTTTAATTCAGCTATTTGCAACTTCATGTCAATTTTTTGTTTAAAAACTTTTAAATATATATGACAATTTCAATGAATTTTGACAGAGGGCTAGAGATACTTTGCACTTTACCTTCTCACAAGGTTTGATACAGAAGGACTCTGCTGTCTGGAGTCTCTCAGTAATTACTAGACATCAAAGACTCCAAACAGAGGCTTGGCTGGATTCCTTCTCCAGAGCTGTCTGGTCTGCATCTTACTGAACTGCACTGCACTGCACTCCACTCCAAAAGAGTGAGCAGACAGGTATCTACTTCAACTCCAAACAAGGAGCAGACTACTCAGAAGACCAATAGAAGGCAAGAACAGGCATTTCAATTGAAAAAAAAAAAAAGGCAATCCAAAAACCTAAGTGTCATTATCTTTTGATCAGCTTTGCTTTAGATTCACTCTAGGCAGCAAGGCAGAAGGCTTACTAGGAACTCTCAAAGCCACAAGAAAGGTATTGCATGGCTCAGTATTGCCTGGAAATGTTTATTTCCTGAAGGTATTCAAATGCATCAACAAGTTTACTTTCTGTCTGGCTGTTTTTCCCCTGCTCTACTCCTGACCTCACGGCTAAAAGACATATTTCGAATTAAGTGTTTTACACATTATTACAACATTTAAATGAATCCAGGTGGTAGTTTTCAAAGGGGATGAAGACAGAAAGCCAACACCTCTTTTCCTTCCAGAACCTTTGAAAATCCTCTCTTCAATTTCAATCCCAACACCCTGCAGCAGTTAGTGCAGCAGTTCACGCAGGAAGGATGTGCAGGGAGGGTGCAGTCACCCACAAGCTCAAAAGATAAACTCAGCTGGTGGTCATTATTCCCTCAGAAAGCACTTGGCTATAGTATCCACTTGGTAGGAAGCTATGTCCTCTGCACTCACCAGAAAGGATGTGGTGACACAGACTGAGCTCCCACAAAAACATGCAGCTGTCCAGATATCAGGCTGCAAGGAGTGCCAGAGTCTGGCACAGGAACTGGATGATAGCAGGATGATATCTGGGTGATAGCTGTGTGAGATGCAACCAGGCAGATGATCTGCTTATCGTGGTGGCAGAGCTAAGAGAGGAGGTGTAAAGGTTAGGAAGCATAAAGGATAGAGAAGTGGAGGATCCCCTACTGTCTCACCACCAGGCAGAAGAAGAGGACCTAAGAGATGGGGGGGATGGAAACAGGTCTCTGCTTGTGGCAGAAGGTGAATCCCCTCCCAGCCTACATCACCTTCTCAGGTGCCCTTATACAATATATGAAGCTCTGTGAACCAGAGTTTCAGGCACAGGACAGTCTGGATGAAAGTCCATTCAGGCTGGAAAAATCATCTAGGGCAAGTTAGTCTATACCCCCACCATTACAACCTCCTCAGTCAAGAGAAAAATAAGGGTAGTTGTCAGTGACTTCTGAGAGGAACAAAGGGACCAACATGTTAACTAGACCCAACTCATAGGGAAGCGTGGTGTGTCCCTTGGGCCTGGATAAGGGGCACTACCAAGAAACTCTCTAGTCTGGTACATTATTGTTGTGTTTATTATTAGGTTATTATGGTTTTTCAGGTGAACAATGGTGAAGTCCAAGCAAGAAGTCTGAGAACAACCAAGCAGCTGGTCAAGGAATCTGGAGAACAAGTAGTGTTCTCCTCTCTCTTGCCAGTAGCAGGGAATGATGGGGATAAAACCAGGAAAATTATACATATTAAGATATTGAGGTGCTGAAGCATGTCCAGAGAAGAGCAACAAAGCAGGTGAAAGGTTTAGGGAACAAGTCTGGAGAGGAGCAGCTAAGGGAGCTGGGATTGTTTAACCTGGAGAAAAAGAGGCTCAGGAGAGACCTTACAGCTCTTTACAACTACTGAAAAAGAGGTTTTAGCCAGGTGGGAGTCAGTCTTTTCTCCCAGGTAACTAGTGATAGAGGTTTCACTCGGGGAGATTTAGACTGGATATTAGGAAAATTTCTTAACTGAAAGGGTGATCAGACATTGGAATAGTCTGCCCAGGGAAGTGGTGGAACTACCATCCCTGGAAGTGTTCAAAAGGCATGTGAATGTGGCACTCAGGGATAGGGTTTAGTGGTAAACACTGTGGTGCNTAGGGAACAAGTCTGGAGAGGAGCAGCTAAGGGAGCTGGGATTGTTTAACCTGGAGAAAAAGAGGCTCAGGAGAGACCTTACAGCTCTTTACAACTACTGAAAAAGAGGTTTTAGCCAGGTGGGAGTCACTCTTTTCTCCCAGGTAACTAGTGATAGAGGTTTCACTCGGGGAGATTTAGACTGGATATTAGGAAAATTTCTTAACTGAAAGGGTGATCAGACATTGGAATAGTCTGCCCAGGGAAGTGGTGGAACTACCATCCCTGGAAGTGTTCAAAAGGCATGTGAATGTGGCACTCAGGGATAGGGTTTAGTGGTAAACACTGTGGTGCTAGGTAAATGGTTAGACTTGATGATCCTAGAGGTCTTTTTCAGCTTTAATGATTCTGTGATTCTAATGGGGATTGAGGGTTTTAAAAGTTACCAAAAAAAATGTAAATAGCCCCAATTACTCTCCTACTTCTGCCCCCAACAATGTTAGAGCCTAGAAGGCAAACTTTCAGTACTTAAGTCCTTGACTGAATTTAGGAACGTGTCAGAGGACATGAAGATAGCTACAGTCTGTCTGCATGTGAGTTTATATCCTGTCATCTTAAGTTTCCACCTGGCAGAAGAATCACTACTTGCATTTTTGTTTTGCTTTTGCTATAAAGTCACAGTGGTATGAAAACTCAGCATCCTATGGAGTCAGTCCTGGAGATGTGAGCTATAAGGACACCACTCAGACCTCTTCTAGAGAGGCAGCCTGTCATCCCCACCACAACCATCATCCATCCTCACACCTGGTGCCAAGCTAACTTGGCAGGAAGATCTTTACTGGAAGGCAGGTTCCCCTTTCCAACAAAAGGTAATCAGGGCCCTTGCCAGCTTTGATCAAAGTTGAATCAGTGCTGATGACCTAATCTGCCAGACAGAGTTGTCTTCCTCACACCTCCTCCTGGGATGCTGCTGCTTGCAGACATACCCGCAACCATTTGGGTCTTCTGTGGGACTTGGCAGCCGGAGGTGTTTGCTGAGTGGTTTGTGGCTGAACATTCCATTTTGTTATGCATTTTGTGTTGGAAATATGTGAAAGAAATTATTTCTAGTGTGTGGTACTTGAACTTCTCCCGCTGTGAATTAAAAACAGCATGGTCCAACACCAGACCTCATTTGTCTGGTTACTTCTAGGCAAAGAAAAAAGCAGAAGCGAGGAACATATCAGTATGTTCTGCTTTCCACAGAGAAATCTGATATAAAAGTTCTTTGAAAGAGAAACTATTTTTCATATTGACCTGAAATATACTGAAAAACACCAGGAGGTATTTGTCTTCCTCTGAAAACTGATGGTACTTGTTTTTCCACAGAAAGAACATATACATATTATTGCTTTTGATCTGTTCAAGTATAACAAATACTACCTTAACCTCGTGGTAGCAAAAAAAAGTCAAGATTGAGTCAAGAAAAACTTGCAGAGGATCAAACCCTACTACATGCTGATTAACATCTATTCTTAAGCAGGGTATTTATCTTGCAGCATGAAACTATTGCTCCTTTTCACAACAGAAAATTATTTTTCTGAGAATAGTGGGTGCCTGGCATTTTTTTATAATATGACTATAGATTATCCTTCTGTGTATCTTTCTGTCTGTCCATCTACTGATCTATGTGGTTGTATTCTCACCACAGAGGTACCTGTAACACCTCAAATATAAATAACTTCAAGGTCCTCGGAAAGGTGAGAACAACACATGCTCTTTCTTTGTGAGGAATACCACTTTCTCACCAAGGAGGTGAGGTGGTGCACTGAACAGAAGCATCCAGGGATCCCACTGTTAGTGGAAATCAGAAGAGACCTAAATTAAAGAAAATAATTGTATATTTTTCTATTTGTCCAAAAGAATACAGAAAAAGGAAAGGCCAGAGACTGTCTACAGGACCTGCATGGATCAACACAGCTAGCAACAGGCATTTGGTCACTTCAAGTAGAAATGAGTCATTTATATTTAGGAACATAAGCAAAAGCATCATCTGTTCAGAAAAAAAGCTCCCTTATCTAACTGTGGTGCAGGCATAATGTGTCCACACAGATGTCAGTGGCACAAATCCTATTTTCTTGGATCTGGTCAGGTGAGTCAGGAATATGAATAGCAGATTTTCAGGACCAAAGGAATGTTGGAGATGGCTTGGCCAGCTACCTCGGTATTAAGCCGCAACCCATCCAAATGCCAAGAGAGCTGTTAAATGTTTCTTCCATTAAACTCAATCAATGTTACCTCTGTAGATGGTCATACCACCCAAACGCAGCCTGATCCCTCTTGCACCCCTTATACCCAGCCCTGTCCCCAGCTCCCAGGTTTTTTTCCCCACCAGAATTAGAGTTCTGCCTCTCTGCTTTAACCTCTGCCCAAGGCAAGCTGCCTCGCTGCTGCTAGTCATGCTCCAAGACTGTAGTGGATGGTGATAAGAGCTCCTTTCTGCTTCTGCACTCCTGGAATGAAATGCCCCATTTTCAAATCCAGACAATGAAGTTCAGCACCCTAACCCTGCATCATGTTCCTCAAGTGTCTTTTAGATTAGTAAAACAGGTATTTAGAGACCAGTGCACTCATTTGAATGTTCAGACACAGCAATTCAGCACCTGATCCTGGTTTGAAAACTGGGTCAACTGTTAGTTTCTCCTCTGATCTGCCTTTTTTCACTTGTGACAGTCAGCAAAAACTACTTTTCTAATCTGAGGAAGCCTCACAGATTAATATGGGGGAACATTGTCAGAGAATTAGCATCTATGGGGCTGCAAAACTATGTGACTTACTGAAAAGGTAGGATCTCAGCAGCCTTGGTAAAATTACACTCTGAGAGATAGGACATCTCTCCCAACAAATTGATATGTCCAATGTGAGAGAGCTCTAATGTGTCTTCAATCCTTGAAAGGTTTTCATACCCAGGACTGGATGGTGCTGTGAGTATGTTCAACAACCATAACTTTCAGCTTCCCCTCAACAAGTGCTCAGGTAGAAGACCATATGAAAGGCAGCTGGAAAGACTGAACAGGGGAGTGATTGTGAAAAATATATTCTATAGACTGAATGGATACTGAGTTTATACCGTTTTCAATTCTAGTCACCCATGTGCAACACATTAATGAGGGCTTGCTGATGCTTATTGCTCGATTTTAATATTTTGTTGTGTCAACCCTGTACACAGAGCTGCTCACAATCTGAAAGCTTGGGATTATATCTATTTCAGTTTAGAAATTACCAAGATGAGAGCTATTGACCTCAGGCTCTCTGTTACCTAGTACAAAACCACATTAACTCACTTGGATCAACTACACAGAAAAACCCTGATCAAGCTGGGCTCAGTATTTTACTCGGCTGTGCCAATCCCAAACCCCATCTTCTTCCATTGAGTCTGTGAGAAGGGACAGCTGAGGCAGGAAAGCAAATCACAGAGTCGGGGTCTTGTTGCCTTTCCATCAGAGAGATCAGGGAGCCTAATCCCCAGTCCAGCTTGTCTCACTTGAAAGTGACACACTCCTGAGTGAACACACAAGCACCATCACCAAACCCAAGTGGGCTCTTCAGCATAGAGGCTACCTGGGAATTCAAGAGGCAGCCTAGCACCCACTGACATCTTTTCAGCCTGAATCATTAACATAGCTTCCTATACGCCACTATTCCAACCCCTCTGGTTACTGTCTGCAACCTATCATTCCCTCTGTGTCATCTTGTGTGAACTCCTGCCAGTTAACCTTCATTCCACTCCAAACCTCCTGTAAATATTAGATCATCCTTTCCACCACACCAGCAACATCAACTGTGGTGAAAACATCCTGCTAGGTTTCAGCCCCATGCTGCAGACACCATCCTTGGTGTTTCCTGGCTCACCCACAGAGATGGGATATTTGAAGCTTCTGGGATCTTTCAAGGGAAAGGAATGGAGGTGATCAGTTCTTGATTACCTTGATTGTACCTTTAAGTGTTACCATGAGCTGCTTGCAATGCCTTTGTGCTGGCCTCTGTTGTTCTCAGCACACACTTCAATTCAGATTATCATTTATACTTGGTGTTTCAGCATCATCGTGTAAATTCAAGTTCCCATTTTGAGCAGCACGCATCATGTTTATGATGATAAGTCGCAAGACACTCATCGACAGATGCTTGTTGCTCAGGCTGGCAAATGATGTCTGAGATCATATACTGTGTTTTGGCTATGTTTTTTTAAAGTCTCAATTCAAGACAATTTTTTGCCAATTTCAGAGCACAACTAAACTACCAGAGGAACTCGTTCATAGCTTGGATATATTTACTATTGAGTGTATCATTACAGCTCCCCTTTCTCTAAATTTGCTGACCTTGTGCATTTCCTTTGATAAAGGAGCGCACCTGATTGTTTTTCTGTTTTGAAAGAGATGTTCAGAAGGAATGAGAGTTCCTCAGTGCTCTAGTGAGACCTATCCATCTCCAAGCCCCATTTAAAGAAAGATACCCTGAAGACTCTTGTGGTGTTGGCAGAGGCTGTCTGCAGCGGTGCGTCACCCCAGCCATCCCCTCCCAATGACAGGCCAAAGTAGGAAGTAGTGAGGGCCAGCTGCACAGCCAGTCACAGTTCCAGCTAGTCACATCACGATTTCTCCAGCCACACACAGCACTTGAGAGTAACGAAATACTGCGTCAGCATAGGGAATGTTTAAGTCTTCCAGAGAGTTTGTTTAAATCTACAATTCTGCTAATAAAACGG
>VWZF01005269.1:1360280-1408760 GCA_013396755.1 Sclerurus mexicanus | reverse complement strand
CGATGCCGGGGTGGGGGGGGGGGGGGGGGGGGGGGGGGGTTGACCTATTTCACATCATTTCTTCTTTTCATTACTGCTTCTTCTGTACTTTTCTTATCAGATGTTCCTCTCATAAATGCTGTTGCTGGAGTGGTGAAGCTTCTAAATTTAAAAAAGATGTCATTATAATTTCCGAAGGCTGGCCACGCTCCTCTCTTTGTTACACAGTGCCTCACTATGAACTGGGAGGATGAGCTCCACGGCAGGATCCCCGCTTCAAAAACACCAGGGTGCACGTGTGCATGAGCGTGTGCGTGTGTGCAGAAAGGGAATGCGAGAGGGAGAGAATGTGTGTGTCCCCAGTTTAATTAGAAAATTTAATTGGATGGAGTTTGGGTCATTTTTCCCCCCTCCCCTTTAGAGCTGGCTGCAATAAACAGACTTTTCTCTTTCCCTTTCATCCTTCAGTGGTTTGTAGTTCTGCATCTGCTCTGCTGGCATTGTCTCTGCTAACGGCCATACCGATCAGGAAGCCAGAGCCAGGAGGCAAATGAAGGGACTGCATTGATACCACTGATCACTGAGCCCCACATAACTGGCAACTGTTTCTGTCTTTTACCTCTGGAGATGAGTTGAACAGATTGTGCAAAATTTGGTGGCTTCCAAAAAAGAAAGGGGGGTGAGGAAAGAGAGAGGGATGTCTTACTGCCTCAGCCCTCTCGCTACCTGGTACCCAGGGGTCTGTTGAAACAACATCCTCAGCACAGGAAGCAAAAGTGAAAAATTCGTGGAAGTGAGCAAATCCGCTGATTTCAGGGAATGTTTGTACAAAACAGTGAGAGACTAAACACACTGCTCCTTTTTCTCTGTGGGCGGATGCTACAGGCTTGAGCCCCACCACAGAACCCTCCACCTCTGCTTTGGCTCTGCTGTGGCAAGAGAGCAGGCAAAGCTTTGCACCATATGATTGGGAAAGTGCTCATCTCGGACATAGAGGAACCAGTGCCAGGAACAGTGACTAACATTCAAGAATCTGAGGATGTGGGACACTTCTCACAGATGCTCTTTTGCCTTGCTCAGCAGCATCTCATCACACAGGATATGGGCCACAGTCATAAGGTGAGATGGATATTTGTCATCTCTACCCAGAAGAAGTGGCCTGGAGAAGATGACAGATGGCTTTCTTGCTCTCCTCAGCTCATCTTCCAAGTGAGACAGTAAAGATCTTTTCCCTCACCATGTTCTGCCACCTTTCTGCACACATTAGCAGGTCTCCTGATGTTTGCTGTGTGTTTGACAATGCAGATGATTTACATGGAGGTGGATGTTCGCCCATCCTTGTCTAACATTGAGGAGGACTATGAAAAAATAAACTTCTAACAGAGCATAAATTTTGATGCAAACTATTCCTTTCTCTGAATTTGAAGACAAAAGGGACAAGGTGGGCCCCCACCATATCATCCTGCTTGTTCCTCAAGTGGATCAAGTTCAAACACAGGCATTATATGGTCCACACACCCTATAATCTCTCTCTCTTTTAGTTCTTGCTCTCCCTGCCCCCTCACCACCACATTACACAGTCAGGCTGGGATCAAATTCAGCTTACTTGAATGTATATCATTTCCAAGTTGAAGTCTAATCTGCAGCCTTGTCCCCAGTGACATACTCAATTTACCACTGCTGTAACTAAAGCTCATTGTTACGGCTATAATAATCAAATGTATCACTTTCCTAAAGGATACTTCTGGTCAACATTTTGCATTTTTTAGAACGTTCTCTATAAAACTCTTCTCTTTGTTATGTCACACGCAGGTTTCCTGCTCCATTCAACCTTTCTTTTTCTTTCTGTGTCCTATTCATTATGCCAATGTAAACTAAAAAAAACCCAAAAAAAACAAAAGAAAACCAAACTATATTTCCCTTGGAAGAATCAAAACTGTTCATGTCTATGAAAGAATAATAGCATGACCAGGGGACTACAGATCAATGTTATCCAGATCAGCACTTAAATGGAAATCATTCTGCATGAAAAATTCACGATGCCCTCTATCCTTTACACGGATAATGGGGACATCTGGTTACAGCAGACAGAAGCATTTTACGCACACATATATGTGCTTGTGATATACAGAATTGTGTGCTTTCGGTGTAATCTAGACATCGACTGACACTGCCAGAATTAGTTATTTTATAACTGTTTGAGGAGACTAATAGACCTTCTAATGAATACAAGTTCCTAATAGAAGCATTATCAGGATAGGACAATGGGCTAGATAAGATCACTGCTGAAGCCCCTGTGATGCCTGCAATTTACCTGCTACTATTTTCTAACTGATATTTTTCATATTGGTAAAAGGAATGGTGGCCAATCCTCTTGCCCATTCATTTCTCCTTCTCTTATCTCAACCCCAGTGAGATTTCTGCAGCCCTAGAGCTCTTGGCATCACCCGCATTAGGAAGGACTGCACTCCAGGCACTTTGTATGCTTTTTGCCCACTGGTGTCAAAAGCAGTTTATGCCATGACAGCCTCACAGAGCAGCTAGGGAGAAACTCTATCTTAAATCTCTGACCACCCTACTGAGGACTGTACAAACCACATGCTTACCTACCACCCTGACTCCCCTTCTGAAGGCTAATCCCTCAGTACTTTACATTCCAAGACTGAACAGGTCTCTCTTACCCTTTAAACACAACTGGAGAACAAATGTCAACAGCTCCTCTGGCCTTCTGATGTGGGGTACTTGGGCTAGAACGTGGAAAACCCAGCTTGGTCCCTTACTCTGTCACACAGGACTTGATCCCATGCTCCTGCCAGTCTGGGGAAGGAGTGCCTTGAGGAAGAGGCTGGGAATGGCTGAGCAGAGAGGTAATGCCTTCATGTCTCCTCCCATAAGTGGCCACCACAGGAAGGCTTTGAGGGCTAGGAGAAGCAATGCCAGAGCCCTGTGCTGCAGTCTCCACATTTAAAGGCATATATGAGTGTCAGTTTCTCAGCCCTATCCCACTGTGAATTTACACTTAACATGATACGGTCTTTTGACAGAAGTTGTTCATTTTGATTTGTAATGGGGATATATCTGTCTTTAGTTAGGCTTTTGAAAAGAACATTAGACCTATATTGTATTTCTTTTCACAAAAATCTCATAGTTGCTTCAGTTTTGCCTGAAAACACATTAGAAGTTTAAAGAAATCAGTAAGTTTCCCTCCTCTTTCTTGGGAAGGTCAGGAGTCAGTGTTCAGTGTTCTACAGCACCCCTGAATCCACAGGGTGCATCTCCTGCCTGTGCCCACTGGTAGCCAAGGCCAGAGGATAGGAGGGCAAGTTCGGGGTATGGGAAGGGACAGAGCAACACCTCACCAGTGTGCAGTAGCATGGAGGAAGAAAAGGTGGACAACAGTGCTGCTTTTAATTTTGGGCAGAGGACAGCATGGAGAGAAGACGAACAGAAATGGTTTGAGGATGCACATATACAAAGGTGCACAGATGTTAGCATTAGAGATTAAGACAAAACCTGTCTTATACCTTCAGAAAAGACATGAACAAAAGCTCAGTAATCCAGAGACAGAAATGATAACACATGAATCAAGATTATCTCCCATCACAGAGGAAAATCATGTAGCATATTAGCTGTTCTAGTTAATGATACATCAGCATATGCTTTTATTATCTATATATATTTAGCTGTCTTGGATAATATAATCAGATGAGATCAGCACAAGAGGATCCTATACTATGCACTTATGTCCTAATAAATATGCACAAGAACTACTTCACACGCTGCTCAGGCCAGAAGCTGCTATCTCCATTGCCATTAATATTGATTGGTGTTTAAATGGAACTCAATGTCAGTCCATTGCACCAGCTCTAATGTGACAGCCATGGTTAGTGCAATTTCTGTTTCTAACACAGACCTTAATCTTTCTGCACTTTCTGATTCCTTCAGTACCTGCTGTCTCCTCAGGTGCTGCCTCAATCATATAAAGGTCCGAGATGTGGTTTACATAGAGGAGATTTTTTCATATATTAAGTATAAAATTTTTTCCCATCATTCACAAAATTTTGAACATCCAAATGAGGGAGTTAACTGTTGAGTGGTACAGACTAGATCTAATCTCATTAATCCAACAATAATTGAAATACAGGACTTCCCCTGAGGCCATGGATTAATGACCAGCTAGGTGGAGCTGCTGACATGAAGCACAGCCAAGTGCTATTAACCCCAGACAGGCATTATTTAATCCCAAAGGAAATGTCCTGTGCAAAATTCGTTAGTGCTTGGGCGAGAGGAAGAGGGAGGAGAAGGGTGCACGTGGACTGGGTGCGTGGAGAGCGCCCTTCCGGCTGTTGCGCACAAGGCATTCCCTCATGGTCCCCTCACCTCCTAGCTTCCATTCAACTTTCCTGCATCTGCCCCAACCCACGCTGACCAGTGGACACATAATTAAAATGAATTAATGATCTGAAGCAGAAACTGTGTTTAATGAAGCCCCACTCAGACTTGTGTGCTAATGCCAGCCCTGTTTGCTGACAAATATTTACTAACCCTCTGTGCATGAAGTGACGAGCCACCTGTTCTCTCCTCTCATTACGTCTCCCTAAGTCTAAAGGTAGCACTGTCTGGTTAGACCTGCAACTTCCAAGCCATTTAAGAGGCTCATAAATGTCTTCAACAAAGCGGAGCCAGATCTGCCAAGCTCTGTTTGTTTCAGTCTCCCTCTTTTTTCACTCCAGCCATTGTTCACTTCCTAGATGCAAACTCAACTAAATGCTGTTGCCTCTTTTAACATAAGAGGTAATTTCCTGGCTAAAGGTTCCCACCAAATAATTTCTGTCTTTTCAATCAGAATTTGGAAATCCTTTAAGCTGCATAAGTTACTCCCAGCCTCTAAAAAGTGTTCCAAAAATAAATAGGCAATAAATCATATTATCAGTTGTAATAATGATACTAGTGATACTAGTAATAGCAATAGTTGTAGAGGACATGTAGTCATAGCAGTAATATTTAGCATCATTGTAATGTAATTAATAATAGTAGTGATTTAAGAGTTTACTCTTGTTTTCATTGAACTAGATGAGAGTTTTGGGATTTAATTCAATGGGAACAGGTTCAGATCCTAAACAAGCAAGGATTATCCTACCAAATTTAACAGAAAAAAAAAAAAAAGGAAGCAGTATAGGGTTAAGCCTCCCTCCCCTTTCCACTCCAAGTAAAAGAAAACCAGGAAAGATTAGAAAGCTGTAAGACAGGCAAACAAGAAACAAGCAGAGGTTAAAAAGCAAACAAAGCTGCACACATAGCACTGAGTGGTGCCCCCATTCACACCAGCAGGGGAATGTCCACCTGAGAAGTCCCTCACCAACAGGAGTGAGGGACTCCACACACAGTTCCTCCAGAAGAATTATAATGTGCCTCACATTTCACCTCTCTGCTCAGCAGTTTATGCTTTGATGCTGCACTGAGGTGTTAGGTGCTCCTACATGCTCAGGCTCCCATCCATCCCAATGTGTGAGCATGGGAAGCTCAAGGATTCACAGGAGGAGACAATGCTCCCACATAGGCAGGTAACTCTCCTCCTTGGGCACACAGGATGGAGGTTGCTGCACAAGCAGATACACTGAGCTGAATAACTGCAGTTTGGACTTTCAAGTCACACCAAACATGTCTTTCTCTACAGCAGACCAAGTCTGAGCTCACAAGAGCTAAAGCTGAACCCTATCATACCCTGTCAAACGCCAGGAAAAAGAGCCCCAGAGGCAGCCCTTGCTCACACTGCACCATATTCATCAGTTTTTGGGAAGCTAGGACAGAGAGCCAGCTTTGGCAATGGAGGTAGGCTGAATCGTGCACTCCTGGTTAAAGAAGAAAGAGTAGTTGTGAGCACAGATGCATTTGACAGCTTTCTTTCACCTCTGTCTCCCCTGATCCTGCCATCAGTCACAAAACTGTATATTTCACATCTGTATTATACTGAAAATGGCATGACACAAAGCAAAGCTCCACAGTATTACAAGGTCATGAAAAAGAAAGAGAAGAAAAAATAAAAAAGAAGGTACTGCCTGCTTATTCCTCCATCTCACCATAGCCAAACATTAACAACTGATTGTTCCTTTGTAGACAGTTGACTGCTTCCAGTCCTCACATGTGCAATTGCTTTCGGTGTCCCACCCAACAAAGCACAGTGTGAAAGGATGTACACATTAAAGCTGGGGTAAATAAAAAAACATCAGTGCCAGGCTGCAAGGGAGCTTAATTCAATATCAACAAAACATACAGGAAAGGACAATCTATAATGGAAGTAGAGAGGGACCGAGTGGAGGGTGTGCAGGGGGAGGGGCTAACATAAACATTCACGCATGAAAATATTAGATGATTCTTGTTGCACAGTGACTTGAATTCAAAGTATTTATGTGGTCATTTCCATCTCTTTTCCCAAGAGGGTGCTGGGACTGGCATGGCTGTCAGAGGAGTGTGAGAAGATGCCAGCACAGGCAAGCAGTTTCCAAGGCAGAACTACAGCAATGCCTGATATTGTATTAATGTGAGTGCCGGCCATCTGGCCATTAGGGACAAGCTGCTGCCAGGGTGTCTCTCTTTTTCCATCTCATTTCAGAAGCTCTGGAGCCTGGGACTGAGACCCCTAGGGAGATTCTGGCTAAAGATCATTCCAGCATCCACTCAGATGTTATAGAGAAAAGGCCAGAGAGCTGATAAGGCAGGAGAATGTGCTCACACCCACACAGAAAAAAAAACAACAGAGAATAACACTGAATGGGGGGGGTTAGACGCAGAAAGCAAATGAGAGCAGATGAACAAGGGAATGGTTTAAACAAATAAAAGGGAGGAAGCAGGAAAAGGAAAACAAGAGGCACAGCACTCACTCAAAGAAGCCTTTAAAGAAGGAGAGAGGAACAGAGAAGAAAAGGAGTAGAAAGGGTTCAATAAGGAGAAGTAGCTATCACTAAAGAGGCAGGGGCTATGAAAGGACTACTAGCACAATGCACCTTTTCGGATTTTAACTACTCAGGGCTAAAGTAAGGGCTTTCAGTCTGCCCTCTTGAATAGTACCTTGTCCCAGGAGCCTACTGAAGCCAGTGCTTGGGCTAACAGGTTAGGGAGTGTGGGTAAAGGTGCCAAAACTTTGTCTTGTCAAAATAAATGCTCTTCCTTATGCTTGTTTATCTAATTCTTAATGGTCATTGGAGCTGCTTAGACAGGAAATTTTTTTCAGTTTGTAGAAAGATAAGTACAAAGTTGATAGTCATCGTTTTATATCAATATGGAAGACTGCATTTCTGGAAATGTCAGTGGCTTTACTGGATTGCTGCTAAAACAGAAAACTGAAAGTAAGAAATGAGGGCACCTAACTCTTCTGTACAAGAAAGCAAAACCTCTTCCTACAAAATCAATCTTGGTTAATGGGTGAGGAAGTGTCATGGAAGATCAAGAAGGACAGGCTTGTGAAGCCTCACTTCCTGCAAAAACTGCTCAAGAACCAATGCTACAGTGTGATTTCCTGAGTACATTTCTGAAAAGTAGACATGACACACAACTGTTATTTCTGTTGCTATTATTACTATACCACTGGTAATTGGGTCCAAGAGGATCTGCGGGAGAATCTGGAAGTCTGAAAACAGGATCCCTTCTGAGGTTTCCCATTCTTCCTCATTTTACTTAATGTCTTTCTGATGGCATTTAAGGGATGCTTTTCAAAAACATGCTTCTGCCATGAAAACTGATGCATTAACTCATCACAAAGGAGCCTACGACCCTTTCTGGATCATGCCAAACTAGGAGGGGGAATCTGAACTGCACTGTGACACAAAGGACATCCAGGTCTGAGTGGTGAGTCTGGTGTGGGTCTCACAGTTTGGGGTTATCAGTAGCTCCAGAGGACATGGATTACAAGAGAGGGGAGCTAGGAGAGCTGACGTGGTGTCTCACACATCAGGAGACCTATTCTGGGAGTGGTCAAAGAGGAATCAGTGCTCTGTGAGGCCTCTGGGTTAATTTGGTTGGACGAAGCAAACCCAGAGCCTAAGTATCTGCTGCTCAGTGGAGTTAAAGTTGAGTAATGAAGGTGTCCCCTTCTCCCTGCAGATCACATGGAGAAGTACAACCTTTTTCCACCTCTGAGAGGCCTGTGACTATTACTTCTTCCCCAGGGAGGTGACATGGGGCACAGCCTGTCTTGGGGCAGGAGAATAGGGGAGTATGGCTCAGAGAGGTGACACTCAGCAAAAGGCTTCCTTGGGACACTACCTGCACAGGTGCACTCATGGTCCTTTTGCTTATTCAGAGGCCACTGGGCAGCCCCTACTGCTCTGTGGCATCAGTGACTCAGCTGGGGCATTGACACAGCTACTTGTTTTGCCAGGAGTGCATGTGGAGAGAAGCAGCACAGGAAGAAGTAGAAGTGAGATGGAGACAAAACTGTGGGAAATCAGACCAGAATATGGCCAGCACCTGCCAAGACAGGAGTTTGCAATGGGCATTTCACAGAGCAACCCCACTCATGAGACTCTGTCAGTGTGGTTCTGTGATCTTGGCTGGACAGAAAAGCGATGATGCAGAAATCAATGACAGAGTTTCCTTTCCAGAGTATCAGTTGCATCACAGAGCAGGAGAACGCTGAAGATCATTCTGCAGGAAAGCACAAGCCTCTGTTTCACAAGCAGTGTTGATCCCAGCTTTACAATATTTACACCCCATGATTATGATATTCCCTAGTTAGGAGAACAACTAGCTAATAGATTATTTGTGTTGTTTGGGATTTGATTTTACCCTGTCCCATGAAGGCGGAAAAACAATGAAGGACTTATTATTCAGAAATAATATAATTCACAGTCCAGAAAGATGAATCCAAATGCAAGCATTTACAAATAAATATGATCTTTTTCATAAAGTGCCCTTTAACATTAGAGCCTAACCTTGGCATGACCTGATAGACCAAGTTCTTCAAAAACTAAAGGTTCTCATTACCTTTCAGGACCAGCCTTTAGCCCCGGTCTCTCCTTAATGTTCATATGGAACTTTCTTTGCTTTTTAGGCTTGTTTTTGTTTTTAACCAAGAGCCAATTAGACAGATTTTGAATAAGGTCGGAGGACTTTTTGTTCAAATGAGAAATTTTTAGTCCCTTGAAGTGTAATGGGTTTTCATTAGAAATCCTCTCCTGCTGTGCATTGATCAGCTATTGATTGGTGAGGGTTTAAACTAAATTATCACTGCCAAATAAAAGACTTTCAGGATGAAGGAACTGAGCAGAGCACAGTGTTATATGAAAAGTAAGCCAATCCTTTGTGATGGTATCGAAAGGCCCTGGTCACTCTTGAAAAAAAAAAATGTTAATTGAAAAATTCCTTAAATAGGTAACAGCTCTGAAAGTCTGCTTTACATAAAAGATATGAAATCACAATCAGCCAACAGAGAGAAAAGGATCCTGGAGCTCAAGTGGTTTTTCTCTCTAAATGGTGCTGATTACTTTCCCATTCATGGATGACATGGAGTGATGGAAATTAGTCATTTGAGAAGAAAGGAGTAATGACAGCTGAACTTGTGGGCACTAGGGGAAGTTTGATGATTGGCTCCTCAAGACAGAAAGTTAAAACAAAAGAACTTCCTATTGGGTAGAAAGATTTATTCCAAACCTAGCAGGAAAACAAGTACACAAGCTTGGTCAGACTTCAGAAGATCTATTTTTTAATTTTTGCTTTCACTAGCAATCACAGAAATTTCAAATTTTGTCAAAAGAGCAATGAAAGAGAATTGTGTTGACCACACACAATTGGCTATTAACAAAAAGAAGTTCCCAAACAAGCCTTTTATCTTTACAATTTGGAAATTAGAAGAATGGATTTTGCTGATCATCTGAGGCAGGTATGGAAGGTCAGAGCTCCATCCATTTGACATTTCAATTGACATTTCAGTCAAAGATCTGATCTACAGAGGCACCGAAAGGCTTTTAGTAACCCCCATATAAGTTAGAAGGGGGCTCAGTATTCTTAAGTCAGGCCAAATCCTTGAGGAACTACCTCCAGTTACCTGTATCTCAACATGTGAAGGACTGCAGGATCGCATCCATGCCTGCATTCAGCTGTGTGTCCATGCTATGAACCCACCTGCACTGCCCTGGACTTGGCTCTGCTGGGAAATGTCTTTGCTGCCAGTGGTCAGTATGTCTTTTTATGGACCAGATAATATGTATACTGAATATCTTATCATGTCAAAGGGTAATATGGAATATGATCCTTTAAGCTTGTCATTTTGTTACAAACAAAGTTATTTCAGGAGAACAAATCTATAATCATGTTTGCAAGATTTCAGTACCTCAAAGTTCAGGATTCAGGACAATTTTTTTCCCATTTCTGAATAGCTGGCTCCACAACTCAACACGGATTCCAAAACATCATCATTCAAATTTCTGTTTACTTGGCTCTATAGTGTCTGGTTCAGGGATCAGTTTAGTGTGTTAACCACACCACTGGAAGTGAAAGGTCTGGTCTGTACTCCACAAAAATTAACTTTCAATATGGCACTTTGCACAACAAAATCATGTGGATTTCAAGATTTCAAAGATGTAAGAGCCAATGTGGTTTCTTTTAGTCAGAGGAACCATATCTATCTAGTAAAAGTACTCCCTTTGATTATGTTATGCTGTAGACATTTAGCTGCTGGTAGTTGTAAACTGAGTGTTTGCCCAGATTTTGATACAAATATTTCCTCCAAAGAGATCCAGTAGAGGCCTGCCATATCTTCTCAGGCAAGCAGGATATCACAGCAGTAGCACAATAAATATTTCTCTCTCATAGCTTTGCCAGTATTGTAAATATATCAGCCAAAGCCAGAGCCTTCAAAAGAATAATACAATGCTTCATAAAATCCTCAATACTGTAGCTGTATATACCTTGCATGTTAGTGTCCCAGAAGAGCCTCTTCATTCATAATGAAAGACTGGAGAGCATTCACGTGGGTAATATTTTTATCCATACTGGTGTCTACTGATTTTTCTTTTCTTCTTTTTTTTTTTTATTAATATGCCAAAGTTATGAATTTCATCAGATAATCATGTGTGCAACTGGAGAGGACAAGCAATGCTTTAGGCAAGCATGCATTCAACCAGGCTTGAGAGAAAGCTAACTGGGAAAAATGTACTTTTTTTCTAATAAACAGTAGGTCAAACCAAATTGAGTAATTGTCCCATCTGGCTCACATCTCTGTGAAGCAATTTAGCATTAAAAATCACTCCCTTCTCTTCATTTTATAACCTCTCCCTTTTAACTGAGAAAATTCATTTTAGGAAGTAACATCTATTTCCAGTGCAATCTCCTGTTGAACACATAGATTTCCCCCAGTTTTTGTTTGTTTTACAACGAAAGAGCATACTGAATAAAGAAAGCTCAGTCTTTTTACCATTTTAGTAGTGATGAGTCACCTGGCTTTAGTAGGAGAAAGATCAAGCCATAGACCCTGAGGCAAATGAATCTGATGATGCTGAAGATAGCAGCCTGGCAGAAGGAAAATGTCTTCAGAGGAGACTGAAAATATTTTCTTTCCCTGCTGGGCACAAAGTATCTTTTTTCTTGCTCATCCCAGCATATTTATGCAACAGACAGATTTATAAATTAAATAGTGCCTCCCTAATCTCTGATCTATCCCCAGCATATGGATACAATATGCTCCAAATCCTAACTCAATAATTAGGATTAATTTTAGACTAAGAATTAAAAGAAAAACCTCTAATCAGGATGTGGAAGCTTATCATCCAAATAGTAATATCTACCAAATCATATGAAGTAGAATCTAGTGGTTTTATTGAAAGTCCTGATTTGACCCACAACTTGTTGCCAGATTCCCTGTTATGTCTCTAGAAAATCAGTGCTTTGGGTGGACGGCAAGCTCCACTCACTCGGAAAGCGAGGGTTCTGGGGCAATGTTGGGTGTCTTCACAAAACACATCACACAAGCCTAAGACCAGGGTTTCAAAATAGAAATTCAATAGAAGGAAGTCAGCTCTCACCTCTCCTGCACCTTGAATTTCATAACCTACATTTTATGTGTCAAAGTTTCAGATTACAACCACCTAACTGTCAGACTTTGGCATCTGACACAACATGCCTACTAGGCATGTTTTTCAGACTCCACAAACTCACTGGGAAGTGAAGAATAATTTGTTTAACCATCCATACTACTCCTTTGATGCGGGTATAATGAAAATGTCTATTTCATAACAGAGAAAACTGAGGAATGAAAAAAAATATCACCTACCTAAGGTGAGAAAAACAGCATCACAGACAATACTAGCCTGCAGATCCTCCAACTACTTGACTGTGCTCTTCTAATTGCCAAGTAAAACCACAACCCTAGCAGTGGAATCATTATGCCATCATCACCATCCTGTTTACTCAACAATCCAGTAATAGAGCAATGACTGGGAGAAAATATGTTTTAGTTTTGAAAAATTATCTCAGAGGTTTGACAAGTCTTCACACAGAGATCTGTAATGAGTTCAAACCATTCTTAAAATAAAACTAAAATCTGAAACAAGCTTCTGAAAAAGAATCTGTGTCACTTTCTGAAATGAACTGTTCATTTACATTCCTTTAATGATCTGACCGTATTGAACCCAAAACACTGAGCAACCCAAGCAAGAAAGCTCATTTACACTTCCAACTTTGTTTTTCCAAGGGAGTTGCATTATTTACCTCCTCATTTCCTTTGGAGCATTTACGACAGGAGCTATAAGCTAAATGTTTCAAGCAATAGATGGAAGATGAAAGGTGACCAAATATATTCAAGCAGATAATAAACAGAGAGCATTTGTAGGTGAAAACAACCAGCTTGGCACAAGAGAGAGAGAGATAATGCAGTGGGTTTAATAGGAGGCTTTTAACATTTCCTGTTCAGGATTGGCTGGCTTATTAATGATTTAAGCACAAATTGAATTAACCAAATATTGAACATATGTTCTTTTAAACTCTCTTAAATCTACCAGAGCCTTGGATGAGAGAGTTATACGGCCATGCTGTTCAAGAAGGGGGAGGATGACAGGGGGTATTGAGGGTGACTGGGTAAGTAAAACATAACCTGAAGGTGGTCAATTTAATGCTGTGTTAGTGGCCTGAACTTTCAGTTCCCAAAGGGAAAGGATGATTAATGCCACTACCAAATGTATACCCATACCTGACCCTGATCTCATCAAATCCTGCTGCCACCATCTGCTGTTTTTAATTCCTCTGCAATATTTGTATTTGCTACCTCCCTCCTACAAAGGGAGCGAGAAAAAAAAATGTTCCCTGCTTATGAATGGTGTGATCTGGTTGTACTGGCTGAACGCTGGCCAGGAGGCATCTGTTGCTTATAGTCCTGACAGCATCTGCTACTATTTCTCACTTTTCCCAGCATGCTGTGAGATATGGTTTCTCCCAAAGGTGGCCTTTGTATGCACCATTGTCAATTCCATCATTGTCTGCCACAGCCTGTTCCCACGATGCAGTGGTAGTTATTACGATGCTGCAAAACCTTTTCTTGCAGGCTATCTGTAATCTAACATGTTATGTGATTGAGTTATGCAGCTAACCTTTTTCCTATGCATAAAATCATTAAAATTAAAGGAAACAGGGTAGACCTTTTTTTGTAGGAAAACCTTCAGAGCTATTTTTCTATGGGGTTTTTTTGTTTTGTTTTTTTTTTTTTTTTTTTTTGCTGAGTTATTTTGGTTTGGGATTTTTTTTTTTTTGCTTTTAAAATAATGATAGTTTGGCATTAAGTCGAGGTTTAAAAACAAAGAAACAAAAAGCAAAAAAAGTCCTAACTAGCGGGTTTAATTCCTTTAAAAATACTATAAAGGATGCATTGTTTTTTCTCCTGATTCCTGATACGGCTATTAAGCATTGTAACCAAATGTGTGTGAATGGTATTATTTATGTGTCTGATCTTTAAATACCCTCTGCTAGTGGGATACAGACTGAGACTTCTGATGGACATAGGCGTCCCAAGCTGTCATCTTGCCTTGTCCTTCTGTCAAACAGTTAGTGTGTCAAGCGCTTCTCCTGGGAACTTTTAGAGTAAGAGACTGTAAGCCCAGAACGGTCTGGTCTCCAGAGAGCCACTTTTAACTCATGACAATATCCTTGGTGTCAGCTCAGAATAGCCCAATACGGGGCAAGGAGAAAGAAAGCGCAACAGATGTTACTAGTAAAACCATGTTTACAATTCTGTAAAGTTATTACCCTTATGTACCTTCTAACCAAAACCCACTTAAAAGATGGCCAGGTTCCTAGCAGTCAGATTTTTAAGTCAATTTTGTTCACATAAATCTTCACTAAGGGAACTGGTGCAGCTAAAATAGACATCACACCTCTCATAAGTATGTGTCCTTCCCATTCCCCCCAAATCATTTGTAAAACTGTGTACTTTCAAATAATATCGCTATCACTTAAAATTGTATTTATGGCAATATCTATATTCATATGAGCAGTTTCTCCCTAAAATACATAAATCATAGGTGGCATTTTATCTCCCCAAATACATTCATGCCTTTATCCTCTTTTTTCCCTTTTTTTTTTTTAAACTTTTCGTTAATTTGGGGCTACTTATTACATATGGAGTCACACCTAAATCCCCTCAGAGGTACTTTTACAATTTTGTAATAGCTAAAGCAAAGTGGCTGACTCTGGAAGCAGTAATGATGATCAGCTGATTTTTTTAATCCCTTTTAGAGCACACCAAAATTTTGGAGAGATGGAGGGGGAAAAACTACCATGGAACTTGGAAGAAAGCTTTTAAAACTAAGCCCACACACACTCCCCAAATCCTCATCTCTCCTTCTGCCCAGTCCCAAGGAACTGTCAGGCAGTGCAACAGAGCACATGGTGACAAAGCAAATACGAGGGAAATATTTGCAAGACTACATTTGGTTACTGTTCCCATTAGTCTCATTTGTATTATATAAAAACTATATTTTTATTCTGTCACCTCTAATAAGGCCAACTGTAGTACCAGCATGGAAGAAATGTAAAGAACAAACACTGTACAAACATACGACTCACTTTAGCACCAGTTCATTTGGCCTTCACAATTTTGCTAGTTATTTAAAGTCCATTTTCAATGTTATCATAAATTTAAATGAGGACATCTCTTTTAAAATTGGTTTATGTTCTCTCTGTGCATGTACAAGGATAGGGAGAAAAAGGCACTTTACAGACTAAGCCAGGTGTGATGTTAGATAACAGATCTGCTGAGTTGTTGCTGGTTAAAACCATTTAAAATACATTGCTGAATCCATGACCAAGGCCCTCTCTGCACTCTAAAATCCTTTTTCTGGGGGCAATTATGATAGAGGGAAATCCATGGCTGGGTAACACACTTGCTACTTTTCTACCACTAAAATGGGATGATCTTGGGGAAGCAAATTGAGTAACCTAGAGCTGGACCTCCAGACTTAGAGCATCTAGTCTCCACAATGGCTGCAAAATCTGCACAATCACCTTTACATTGAGAAATTCATTATTTCTTAAAAAATGAAGTTCATGTGAAGGACAAAGAGTTCATGTGAAGGAATCCATTTATGAAAACTGTGTGTGATCTACTTTTAAAAAATTTTATATCCATAGGCAGAAAGCAATAAAATTATCCGAACAGCCAAGTAATATGACTTGTGACAGAATCATTGAGTGGGATTACAATATACAGATGCTCTGAATGACAGGTTTCTGCCTACAGATTCCTCCCAGGTTGGCTGCGGATGCTCAGTTGCTGCAAACCTACCACTGTACTACCCTGGGGCACCACTGTGCCCTTTGCTATACCCATTAGGATGTAGGATGTTTACTGACAGATTTTTTTGCAGGAGGAGCTGTGTGTTTATTATTTCCTGTAACAAGGTGAACCATGGTAAGATCTACTATGAAGGGCACTATGACCTTCCCAAGATCTTCAGTAAAACACATTAAACTTCAGGTGTGACGTGAATAGGCACAAACACAAAATCACTGCTTTCAACAGGAATACATTCGCGCACTAATGGCATAATATGCCTTCAACAAGCCTCCCTGGATATTTTTTTCCAGTTTCAGGCCAACCATAGGGACTCCGACACTTTTTGTTTTCACCGCTCTCTGCTCACATTACGGCTGAAGTCAGCGAACGACTCCAGTGAGAGGTGGGCAAGCTTGTCCCCTCTGATGCCAGCCAGGGGCACAAGCCTGACCCGCGTTAGGAGCCAGAACTAGTGTCAGCCTGCCAGCGGCTTCCCTGAGTGAAGAGCGGCACCGGCACGTTTACAGACAAGCCTGTGTATAAACGTTTTCCCGAATCAGGAAATATTGCAGGGAGGCAGCAATGTTTTCTCTGGGTTGTTTCGGCAGCAGGAACAAGTATGGACAAAATTCCTTCCAGGATGGGTGCGCGGGGTATTTAGGCGAGGAGCTGTTGTCTCTTCTCCTCCCTCCAGCACTGCTGTCAGCAGATCCAGCTTCAAACTAGAAAAACGCTTCTGCTGCACGCAGGCAGGTTTGGATAGCAGGAGCGAGCTGCTGGCTGCCCTTGCTCACCCACTCTCTGTTTGGTGTTGGTTTAGCCAAGCGGCTACAGCTCCCACCCCGTGAAACGGAGACCAAAACACGGCGCAGCAGAGGCAGGAGAGGCCTGTGCTAGACGAGGAAGGCGCCACCGGAGCAGCAGATCGCGGTGCAGGGGCGGCCGCCCACCCCACCTCGGCAGCAGTGCTGCTCGGCCCAGGTCTCCCGGCCATCAGCGATCTCCTTCCCGCCACCTTCGAGGCAGCAGCCCACGGCCTCCACCCAGCCGCCCTGCAACCCCTGGCCTCCTCCAGCCTGCTCGGGCCTCTCCGCAGCCTTCCTTCCCCGGCAACAGTGGGGCGGCAGCCAATGGGGCCATGGCGGGTCAGGGCGGCGTGGTGGCGGCCGCGGCGGTGGCGGCGGCACAGGCCTTTGTGCGGGGTGGCAGGTGACCACGGCGGGGGAACAAAGCGGGGTCAGGGCGGGAGCCGGGTCCCTTTTCTCAGGCCCATGTTCTCCACTCCTCACAATCTGTCTGAATTTAACTTGCCATTGAGGGCCCTGCCTGTAGAAAACAGCTTTATGTCGACTAATCCAGGCAGAAGTAAGGGTAGACACAGAGACAGGTTTGAAGGCGGGGACGTGGCTATTCTGCTGCCTCTTTTTTTTTTTTCCCTCCCCCTCNAAAAAAAGGGGGGGGAAAAAAAATGGTGACAAGATTAATCAGCCCGTGGAGCTGAAACACATGCTTGACTTAAACAACCTCTTTGCTGTTATTAACAACTGCTCCAGCATTTCTCTTGTTATGCTAATGGTACAGATTAGAGTAAAATCTATTCCTTCTTTGCTGAACAGGCCAATTGATAGAGGCCGATCTATTTTTCTCACCCGTTTTAATTCTTTTTTTCTCCAGGCACAAGTGTTTGCAGCAGCAAGAACAACAGAAAATGAAAAAAAAAAAAAAAAGAAAACAAAACTAAAAAGTGAAGTTGCACATAACAGTGACTGGTCCCCACAGGCACTAAAATCATTAATAAATACAAATCTATACCAATCTCTGCTACAGCCTGGAAATAAGGTCGGAGTATTGTAACATAGCCTGACGACAAAAGACAGGAAATTCAACATAGTGTCTGATGTCCTGCCTTTAGCTCATTCATTTATTTTAACTCACAGACACCGAGTGCCTGGTGAAGGAGGTGGCTTTGATTAGTTCTAATACCTTCCTGGGATGAAAAATGAAGGAGAAGGGAGTGTTGCTGGCAGGTCCTGGAGAGGGCAGCTTGACTCAACACCATGCTGTGTGCTGGAGTGTCATGGAGGGAAGGAGACAGTCCTGTTGCCAGCACAAGCTGTAAGACCATTTGCTCTGTGGCATCAAGGGGAGCAGGGTAGGTGTCTGCATGTCAGTCTAGGCTTGGTGGTTTGTGTCTCCTGTTATCTTGGGCTGGACCCTAAGTGCTCCTTAGTTGTACTATATTTTTTGTCCTCAGCTTTTAAATAGTCAAAGACTGGGACCTGTGCCATAGGTAACAGCAAAAATGGTATTGCAATCTATGACTTTACAGTAAGCAAAATATTTTAAAGCCCAGTAAGTCTGATATATCAGAGAGGAACTTTCAGCAGGTAATAGCCATTGAATGATAATGAATGCACCTTCAACTTCCATGTGTACAATATTTATATTAAACGCTGTATCGCTTCCTCTGGATTTGAATTGTTCCTTTTTAAATAAGTGGAAACATCATGACCCTGGTTCTGCACAATCCTAAATCAACTTAAGACAGTGAGACTCCCACCACTGATTTTGCTGATTTCTAGATTTGCCCCTACCACTGTCTCTCTCATAAGTACACAGTTGCTGCCAAAAGGTAACTGCTGCTGCCTACCTCCTTCTTCAGCCTCCCCAGACCCACTCACAGCTGGTAGATACTGTAAACTTACTCAGTTTCAACATTCCATGACCTCAATGAGTCCACGATCCACTTGTGGTGCCCACAGTGACACCAGGTTGACCTGCCCGTGTCCAAAGACATTAAATGCACTCCTTAGCCCAAGCCTAGATTTGGAGGTCAGTACTTTGCTAGCACTGAATTTAATTGGACAGATTTCATAATTGCACAGAGTCAAAGACCACAGGGCTTGTTAGATCATCTGCTCTGACTTTCTGCATACCATATGGCATCATATTTTTTCCAGTTATTCCCATATTGAGCCTAATTACCTGTACTTCATTAAAACAGATCACCTATCCTGCCCTAATGAGATGAAAATAAAAAAAAAATTAGGAAACTGCTACCTCCTGTTGTAGTTTGTGTCAGTATTTTAGTGACCTTCACTCTTTGAAAATATATACCTAGTTTCTCATTTGAATGCACCTGGCCTCAATGTCCATTTTTGCTTGATTTGGCTCTACCAGAGTAAAAAATCCTTCCTGAACCTGACATTTTCATCTTGTGGAAGTATGTAGACTTCTTCACAAACATAGTGTCTTTATGTTTTAGGGTTGGGTTTTGTTTTTTTTTTGTTAGGTTGGGGTTTTTTTACAATAAAAACTGCTTAAACTCCTTAAGGTGTTTATTGAAAGCCACTTCCTTGATCTTTCTTGGCTGTTAAACAAGGATTGACTACTGTCTCTTGCTAGTCCTGTGCAGGCACCCAAGGACTGCTTTGACCCCTTTTTCACTGTGAGTGTCAACTCTCTCCAAAATTGCAATATTCCAGGAGGCAACCCCACTTTTTCCATGAGAAGCCTGCTTACTTTTTTCCTAACTATGCACCCTTTTTGCAGTTTTAAAGACATTTTGTTTGTCTGACACATGAACATGTTGCTCCATATGACTGCTGTATCCTCAAGCATTCTACTGATATTTTTATCTAAATATATATTTAGGAGGGCAATTTTTTTACTTCAAGATGAGCAGGATGAGGCTTGCACCTGGCTGCTCTCAAGCACACGAGGAACAGTCTCATGGAAAGATAATTACACAGGGACACCTTCTTTTCCATACAAGCCAGTATCTAGCTATTACTCTATTTACCATACAATCTAGTGATATTTTAAACAACTTTAGTCTTATTTAGTGTCTCATAGCTTGAATGCTGTATGAAATATATTGTATTTTTATAGTTATTTTTAAAAGTTGAATTCCAAGTCTCATTGAAGGAGTTGGCAATTATTTGACAAGATCAGCTTTCTTTGGTGTCAATATCTCCAGCTTCAAATTCTTTATTGATTAAAATCTTTACCAGTGTAAGCATTATTTCCACTCAGATAAACAGTAGGCTATTTGGGCCATTGTTACTTGTATCATCCTCCTTGCCCCTCTTGATTAGCAGTAGGCCATTTGTACTCTGCACAGCTGGAATATCCTTGGTACTCTGAGAAGAACTTAAACTGAATGCCAACAAGCTGAAGATTTCATCAGTCAGTGGCTTCTGAACTTCTGACTATGTTACTGATCCCTGATATTTCATAAATTATTATCATAAAAAGATGTTATCTTGTTTTTCTTCCAGTCACTCAGTGACTGAAAGGAGCTGCTAAGAAAACAGGAATACATCAAGAAAATAAAAAAATTTTAAAAGCTATGAAATACCTATTTTTCCACATGCAAGGAATCCATCTTTCTAATCTGCTTCTCCAATATTTATATCCCATTATTAGGATTTCTTTTGTTGCTACTATAGTTTAAAAAGTCCTGCTCATTGTCTTCAGCAAATCCAGATAGGGATTTACTGAACTTTGGTTTTCCCTTAATAATATTCTTTCATCCCTTATTATACCCTTGATTATTGATTTTAGCTTGTTCACTACATTTCCTTATTTCTGACTGCTGCTTTCAATATTTTGACAGTGCTTTGTTGTTTCTCCTTTTAAGTGCATAGTTGTCATAAAATATCACTCCTATTCAGAGAAAATGTAACAATGTACTGCACTTTTGGTGTATCAACACTGTGATAGACTCCTTAAAGGAAACCTAAGAGATCACAAACTCTTTATTAGTCCATGCAAAGCAATCCTCTTTCCGAGAGGAAAGGACATCTATACCAACATGTCAGTGACTTCGATGCAGCTCCAGGCCAAAGCTGAAGACTGTGGCACTGCATTCTTACGTCTGTGTCACACTGGCAAGAGCATGCACAGGAGGCATCAAAACTAGTTCAGGAATTCCCAGAGAGAAACATGGATGTGTGTGGCATGAAGTAGATGTGCAGTCACCACCATGAGTGTCTCAGTATGCTGTATTCATGCCACCTGTGAGCAATGGCCATGTCAGCTGGCCAGAGGCACCGCTCTGCTTGGCCTGATGGACATTGGCAACACCCTGAATGCAAAAGGGTCTTATCACCCTGCAGGTAGACTTGGCTTCCCTGGATAATTCTGTATGAAACAAGCATATGAGAGACAAATCCAGGCATTTTGAAACACCTACCAGGTAAAAGAACTGAAGAAACATTTTCCCCTATACTAAAGTAAGAACTACACAACAAAAGGAAAACAGAAGAAATATTCCTGATTTTCACCCACATGTCTGAAAGTCATGAGCTTTTTCAACAGGATTTCATACCTACTTCCAACTCGAATATCTCCTTTAGTGAGAATTCACCTCTACACAGCATATGGCCTGTCAGTCCTACTACAGGCCACTTTTCCCCCTTCCACTTGGAACACGTATGATGTCATTTTTGCTTCTTTCAGTTTAGCTGGTGGGGAGCAGTAGGAGAAAAGTGAGAGGAGAAACATGTTGGGCTCTGATGCCAAATCTCTGAGTCTGAGTTTCATGAAAATAATGCCAAAATACGGATTAGGCGATATAGGAGCCAGGATGCTGTACAGGAACCCCTTGCCAAATTTTAAGTAAAACTACTGTACTTGGAGAGGCAGCTATTAGTTTTTAAGAAAAGTCACCACATTGTCCAGCACTAAAGCCTCTTATAGCAAAAAACTGCAACCCAACACAGTATTATAAAATGGTATGAAGACAACTATTCTTGCAAACCAAAGAGGAAAGATCAAAAGGGGCATAGTTGCTTTATTATTATTATTATTGCTACAACTACCTCATTTTTATTCTTACTACTTCAGCCAGAGACAGTGAACTTCCTATCACAGCAGATAGTCAGGAAAGCTGAACAAAACTAAAATTTCCATTTACCAACATTCACACAATTTGCTTTGGTCCAGATACCATGCAATCTCTGGTTTACCGAAAAATATCTTTGTAGACAGAATCTGTGCCTAAAAATAAGCCAGCTAGGGAATTAAACACAATAATAAATAGACTTTCCTGATGTGTACATTTTTCAGAGAATTGCACAACTTCTAGCAATAAAAATTTTTCCAAGTTTTAACTACTCCATCATTAGTTGTATTGTGCACTGCCTCCTCTCTTGTTTATGTTTCTGTCCCATTACAGAGTCCTATTTGTGGACCCATTATATTTAGGCATCAGTACTCTGTTGAACAATACCAGATTTTGTGGTCTTGCAAACTAGCTACTGGTTGGAGAAGAAGTGATACAGAGTCTGGGATTTTCTCAGTGTGGGACTTATCAGGCTTTCTGGATCAGAGACTCATGATAGCCATTCACATTTCTGTCAATCATGAGGTACCTTAAGCACTCGCATTTTAGCTGAATGCACTCCAAAAGGAAGATTGTTGCATAAACCAACTCCTTGGACAGCTGATGGTGTACTGTGCTCAGGCTGGGAAGCAACTGGTTAGGCAGTATTTCTTAAAAGCTCCAGGGGACAGAGTTTTTGGAATGAATCAGAACCTATTAAAGAAATGCCTAGACTCTGCATCACTGTCTTAGGGTTTGGCTGCAAAAACCTTTGTAGGCTGTCAAAAGCTCGCTCTGCCCACACTTCAGGCAAGCACAAACTCTTTCCACCCTAGTCCAAACCAAGGAAGCTGTGTTCTAGCAGCCATGCAGCTGTATTAGTGCTGCATGGATCCAAGGTGGTTTCTCCTGCATCTCTTAACAGGACCTCTTAGCAAAGGCTCAGTATCCCTCTAGCCACAGCTTTCATTTTGGTCCTCTCATTGGTCCAGTTACCTCACTGAACAAATAAAGTATCACACAGCATGATACAATAATATATTCTGTATACCCTCATGTGCACAAGAGATGGGAAAAAAACATTCGTAAGTCCATTGTCTGAGACCTCTCAGCAAAAAATATTGCTGTACGATCCACCAGAGAAAATCTGCTCTAGTTAGACAAAAACAGGGGTCAAAATCTTCTAATATGGAAGTGAATTCTCCATGAAAGAGGCAAAAATATTTAGTCTAATAATTTTTTCAAGGACAGACTAATTTTCTTCCTAAGAAAGACTACTTGTAAAGCCACAGGTACCAGGCCGTTCCAGGACTGTGCCAGACTGCAGTTATTGTGTGCTTTTAATAAATGATGCCACGGTTGTATTAATTTGGCTTACATAATATTCTATTACATAATATTCTATTTTCATAAATATATGTAATATTATAATCTATATTATATGTTATACATATATATTGACTTTACAGCAGGTATTGTCAGTATATGACAGTCCTGTATGTAGCTCACCATTAGTGCTCTGTGCAAATCTGAGTCTAGCTGTTGAAGTGAAATGGACAGAAATTGGAGGAAACCCAAATAAGATGAGAGAAGGCTGAACAATTTGGGGTGGTCACATTCAGAAAACTCTGAGAGACACGAGGATGAGAGTCTTCAAATACACAAAAAGTGTCCAGTAAAGAAGAAAATAACCTGTTCACTTTGTCCATAAATTAGGAATGCAAACACTAGGAAAACTTTCTGATAGTCATGACAGTGAAGCACCCAACTGGATCACTGAGAGTGGTTGCAGGATCTGTGTCAGTGAAGGTCTAAAAGAAGCAGATAGAAAATACCTGTGAGCAAGTGAAATGATCTTGCCTAGGTGCGGTGCTATGGACTTGAAGACCTCCAAAGGTGCCTTCCAGGACTATATTTCTGGGGTCTGTGTTTTCAGTATTAACACCTGATTGAAAAGGTCTGACTCTCAATAAAAGAGCAAGAATTGTCCCTCTGAAGACCCAAAGACCAGCGTTAGTAAGTTCCAACTTGAAAGTGATAAAAACTTCAGAATAAGGGGTAGTGCCTGCAGATTTCTCTGGGTTAAATGCAAGTGTCTGGAGGAATTAACTACTGTCCATTCCTGGTTTTCCACCATCACCCATGTTCTGGAAATGCAACTGCAGACATGACAAAGAAGCAATTATCTCAACAAAATCGGTTATTACCAGTGATTCATATGGTAATGATGGTGGTGAGGATGATGATGGTACTGCTCAACTGTAGTGAGGATGATAATAAGCAGTGTTTTAGGGGACGGATTACAGGTTTAATCAAAATGAATAGTTTATCACAGATAATGAATTTTACAGGGGAATATGGTCCTAGAAAAATGCCTTGGTTTGAATGCCTGAAAATTACATTGATTTAAGTAGCGGGCTACCGTATTTGCACTATTCATTTAGGAGAAGAGAGAATGTAGCATTTTTATGTAGATATTCTCTGCCATCCTTAAAAAATGGATATTAATGTCATGATCATAGTAAGGAGAGCTGTTAGAGAGTCCCACATCCTTACTTGTATCACTTTTATGACCTCTCAAATTTTACTCAAGTCCCATTTGTTTATTTTTGTCCCTGACATAGGAAGAAAAAAAAACAATACACATGCTAACATAAAACTAAGATTTGTGAGCATCTTGTGAAATTCATAAGCAACAAAGATCCTAACTCAGGAGAATGTCAGGACTCCTCTTATTACAGTGGGACTTAAGCACAAGTATAGGTGAGAGGGAAGCTCTCTCCAAGAATAAATGGAGAAAGTCTGGAACAGCATATTAGCACCAAAAAAAATTTTTTAAGCATATTAATTTCCCAGTACATGCCCTTTTTTCCTAACCAAAAAAAAAAAAAAAAAAGGTAGCTAAGGAACAAAAAGTGAGAGACAATGCTGTGATAAGATAAAATTCAAGAGTTGTCCATGTTTTAAAAATGGATAGAGACATTGTAGATTCAAAAGAACATTATTCACCAAAAGAAGCAGATCTGGGCTACTAATGTATGTCATTTCCTATTCATTTAACTTTTCCTTGCATAGTTTGCATGTTGAATTCTCTGCAAGACCGGTCCTGATTCTTGTTCATGATATTTTGCTACCATTGTTGATTTCAAACTAGGCTCTGCTTTACTTCACCAAGTGCCCTCCAAATTCAAACAAGCTGCAGAAATGCTGAAATCAATACATGCCTCTTGAAGGATAGATCTTTTGTAACACAAAGGGAAGAATGACTAATAGATTACTGGAGCCTTAACAAAACCTCAGCAGATCCCCATATGGTGCATTGCAATTAAAAGAGTAGAGGATGGATTTATAATTTTTTGGGTGGAGAAAAGAAAAAGAAAAGAAAGCATTTTGGACAAGAAAATGAGTGAGATGGAGACAGAAGTGATGTGTGACCATACACCAGATAGAAACCCTTCTTTCTGAGCCTTTCATCTCCGGGTCACTGGTTCCAATCGAGCCCAGGTCGATAGCGAACAAAAATCATTTTAATCTGATGGCTGTTTGCTGACCTATGTGAAATGAACTGGTTGTGGCAGTCCACTTCCCAGCTGACAGCTCTCCCCATCATCAAGGCCATTGCTACAGGTGGCAGTAATTGGTGCTTTTTTTGAGGCTAGCTCAGCGAAAAGGCTGAAGAATGGAAAAAATCAGTAGGGCTGAACCACCTCCTCTTGTTCAGCTGCTCCCTTCAGGTGAGTGTTAGGGGAAGCTGGCACTGCTGTTCCCTGCACCACATCTGCTCTTTGAGCCAACAAAAGGCTTCAGGGCAAAGGGGAGTCCTCTGAAGTGGTAAAGACCTCTTGAGAACACAGATTTCTGGGGAGGATGTGAGGCAGTAAGGCCCCAGGCCTGCAGTGCCCTTCAGGTGGATACCATTGTTCCTTGGTGGCCCTAGAGAAGGATGTTGGTGAAAGCACAGGGAGTGAGGCTTATCAAGCCCAGAGCCTGAGGGTCCATAGTTACAATTCTGCCTGCGAAAGAGAAGCAAGGAGGCCTAAGTGCAACTTTCACTGATTTCAGTGGAAGAACATTGAGGTTCCCTCACTTGCAGATATGTCCAAAGCATTTAAATGGCATTTTCAAAGAATTTGCATTTTTAATGAAACAAGCTTATGGGAGGGGGGACTTGAGAAAGTGAGCTGAATCTAATATGTTAAAGTAGTAACACAAGAAATAAAAGATGAATTTTGAGAGCTTAAAAAAAAATAATGCCCTAGAGAGGACAGTTTTAACCTTTAATTCTTTCAGTGTTTCTCTGAGCAGCTGATACCTCCCCTGTTGTGAGGAGATAACAGACTAAGAAGAGGATATGATGAGAAGAACTTTCAATTACACTTTAAGCCACAGCCACCTACCTTGTGGCCCCCAGATGCCACCTGGAAATGATGATTTAACCATGGGACATCAGAGATGCCAGGATGGTCTGGCTAACTAGGGCACCAACAGATGCTTCAAAGCCTGCCCACGTGGTACTGGTCAGCAATGTTTTCTACAAGGTAAATCTGTGCCTGCCCCACTGCATACAAGAGGGAAAGTGGTGAAGGGTGTCAGAACCACCTGCAAAGCTGTGAAACAAAACCTTACAAAGTGGGAAATCCACCTTGTGAGTATCTGTTTTCTCTTTCCAGGTACTCTCCAGGTGGAAGGATCCGTGCTGCAAATGGATTACCTGACATCCAAAAGAGCTACTCCCAACACTGCACTTCACAAGATGATTGTGCAGTAGTACGGCTATGAGACATAGATGCATGGGAAGAAAGAAGGAAGGAAAGAAGCTTGAAAAGATTAGGAGGAACCTGTGTTTTGCACATCATGCCTTGTACAAGTCTCTACTACATGTGTTCTTCTCACATATATACAAGTGTCCTTTTCAGCACCCACATCAAGTCTCACTATTACTTGGCAGACTAGGCACTAAGGAAAGTAACGTCTCAATTTGCAAAGTAGATTCAAGAAGAAGACCTGATGGTCCCTCATGTGGTGCCCTCCTGAGCTCCCATCATTCCCTTTCCACCATTAGATGGATCGTGGATGAAGGCAATCTATGTGGAAGGCTAGAAGTGGTCCTCAGAGTCTGAAGAGTGGGAATACTCAGGGTATCTCCAAAATCTGAAAGGAAACTGTTGCTAGCTGAAATTACTTGGAAGGCCATAGCAAGAGATAATAGTCTAATAGACACTGGTCCCACCTCATCCTGAGGAGGATGAAGAGCAAACGCTTGGAGGACTGTAAATGGCAACTGAGCTAGCTGGGCTTTGATTGAAGTCTTGTACTCCCTAGGATCCTTTCTCTGTTTAAATGAAGTTGAGCTCATTTTGCTCAGAGGTTTACCAGTAGAGTAGATGCAAGGTTAGTTTTGCTGCCAAGAACAGAGAGTTGGAATGAATGTCTTGCTAGGGCAAGGAAGAGAAATGGCAGAGCTGGGATGTAGAGTTTATGGGATGAGCCCATCTCCACAGTAAGCTGTGGAATATAAGGTTTGTGATTCACAGAAGGCTGAGGATTTATATTAAGAGGAATGTCATTCACAGGGCATCAAATGGCAAACTAAAGCATGCATGTGTATTATAGTATTCGTCTTGTAGAATGAAAACCAGAACAAAATGTTCAGGGGCAGGTAGAAACATCATCCAGAGATGAATTGCATCTGTGAGGTTTCTGATCTTCCTCTGAATTATTTGATCTTTTCATAAATTAGATGAGTACTATGATAAATAGGCTGCAAGTGGAAGAATGCTGTTTCAATTGGACACAGAGAAGTTTCCACAGTGGCTCAGACCTCTGGTTCATTTAATTCAGTACCTCAGTGAAGTCACCAGCACATGCCTCTTCAGGAGCTTTTACACCCTGCAATAGACTGTTCTGTGAGGATATACCTGCTTTGAGCAGTTTCCATCTAAATACTGCAATATTGTCACCTCTTCAGAATTCGGGTGAGCCTCAGTGAATATTCATAACTTGTAAACTATGGGGTTTAGGACATTGGAGTTTTGCAGTAATTGGGAATTACATGAGACCACCTACTTCATTAAAACAAAATGAAAGACAGAGTCAAAGCCAGGCCTGCAAAGGTAAACAGTGCATGAATTCACTGCTTCCATATTTAAAGCCTTCAAAGCCTTTCAGTTAAAATCCTTTTCCGCTCTGGATCTCAGCATGAGTCTGGCTGCGGGGAGGTTTTGTGTGGTGGCCTGTCAGCTTCCATCTCCAACACAGTGAAATTCAACTAATTGTAAGTGCACATTGCTTCAGGCATACACTGCACACTGCCACTCGAGCCATGCACACGTGCCATGACCCCGTCCACCTACTGTAGAATGTGGTATTCTCTCCCCACACACACACACTTTTCTTTTTTGTTACTTGCAATCACTGAAAAGATGACAGGCCAGAGCAAGGAGCAGAGATGCCCGTTGTGTTTCTGCAAAAATCAATATGGAAGGATTTATTCCCACGACTGCATATGTGCCAAGAATTGCAGCAATCATTGAATTGTGCCTCCATTAATGAAAAAGGGTTGGCCGGAGAGCACAGTGTGAGGCTGTGCCTGCCTTCATGCTTTGATCTTACCTGCTGAATCTGACCTCGCTGCTGTGTCAGGCTCTCTGCATTGCAGCTGAGGATCAGAAAGCATCAAGAGAAAAAGAGGAATAGAAAAATTGGAAAGACCTCACAGCTGAAGACCCTCCATGACCCAAAATGGCCTCTGTTAGTACTAATCCTCATTTGCTTGTCAGGTTCTGCAAGGAATTCATAGGAATAGTATATTCACAGATTACAGGAAAACTGTCCCAAACAGGCTTTTTTTCAGGACATTCTTATTCTTCAGAATTTGCCACCTGAACTTCACAAAAGTTATCTGAGTTTGTTTCTATTTTTGGTTTGGATAGGCCAAGCTTTACTTCTGTCAAAGTAAGGTTTCTTTGCTCACTCCTTAGACTAGAATCTTTTTCATCTATTTAATTTTGGCTATCAGCTTGACCATCACAGATTATGAGTGACGAACTGCTTGCATGAATGCCATCATCTTCAACTGGACTGTCTTCTGAAGAGAGGCAATATAGAAGTATTTTTGTCTTCCTCCCTCCACCCAAATTTCCTAATTCTCCAGCTGAGAGAATCACTTGCATCACTTCTGCTGCTGCCAGTTAATCAGCAAACTGTTACAACTACAAACCACACAATTTATCCTTCTACACTCACTTTTTGTGTCTTTGTGTGCTCAGTGAGTAGCAATCACCCACTCCACCCCCACTAGCATCCTTTGTACAGGCCTTCATGTCTTGGGGTGCATTAAGATCCAGACATAGTGAGAGATCTGCCCCATTAGGGTATTCAGGCAGAGCACAGTTGTCTCCAAAGTTCAGTGAGCTTGGCCTGGAGACAAGGACCTGCCCCCAGGATCCTAAAGTTCCTGTATCGGTGGGGGAATTTTAGGGAATTTGTGATCCAAAGCTCAGAAGCTGAGTGATGCTAAGTGTCTGCCCAGCAATGGGGGACTGAGTTTCTGAATTAATCTCTTTGTACCTCAATCTTCTTTTGCTTTTGTATAAGGTCTTGGAAAGGGCCTTTTCAATCCTGTCCTTTGCCTTTATTGTGTGTCAGTACCAGATCTTTCACTGGGGACTCAAGGTGCCACAGTTGAATGTCATGTAAATAAAATTAATATTTGGTTATCACAACTTTCAGGCTGATCCTCATGAAGCTCAGTTCTGAATAACCTTCCTGATGTGACTAGCTTTTTTTTTTCTGTTACTCTCCTCCAGAAGTGTTTCTTGTCCTTCAAATCATCTGCTAGCTCTGCTCTCGTGATCAGTTGACCTGTGACACTCTATAATTCAATGCTGCTTCAGTGACAATCACATTGAAATTCAATCACACAAGATCAACAATTTAAATAAAGAGTTCTGACTGCTCTAAAAGAACTCATAATCCAAAAGGCTTGCACTGCCACTCACCACTGAACCTCACCACTTATGGTCACCTAATTATGCAACACTTTTCTTCCCAAATCATTGCACCTGAAGTGCTGTTTGTACTGTATTTGGAGTGCTGTGTGCTCTCTGAAGGGCTGTTTGCCTTCTCTGTGAGGTTGCCAGTTGAGTCCTGATAGAAGTGATCCCATGGCTATTCCTACTATGTTTTACAGGGAATGAAGTTCTAATGTTCCGGGAGGCATCCACAACACTGCAAGAAGTACAAGTGCAACAATTTCCTTTTTGGAGATAGGGAACTGGAGCAAAGAAGTTATCCCAAAGTCTTGTCCTCATTTCGGTGTAAGAACTGTGTAAGAACCAGGAGTACCAGACCCCTCTCCTGACTGTGAGAATACCCTTCTCCAAAAATAAACACTAGTCAAAGGAGATCTGAAGAAGATAATAGCTGCCACTAGCTCTGTCAGAAGTTCATAAGACAGTCTCAAAAATATTTGAAGGAAGAATTCAGTTTAATTAAATAAATTTTAAAAATCTTAGAGAAATTCATAGAAGGAAACAGAACATGGTGATATGTGTGGTCTATGTGTGCATGTGTGCCAGATAGAGAGATATAGATATGGATATAGATACACACATATATATGTAGATGAATATATATATATAGTGTCTCTCCCTAACTGAAGTATTCTCAGTAGTTTTATTGCTTCACTTCTTTATTTCTGGGTGTTTTGATAAACAAATTAATTTATTTTTTTTAAAAAAAGTCATTCCAAATACTAGAGTCAAAGACAGACCAAAGGCAGCCCCTGCACACACAGACAAAAATACTAGTGTGACAGTAAATTCTTATTTTGAGGACTTAAATGCTAGGGACCTATGGCTTTTTACTGACCTTCTGCAAGATACGAGTTTCATCTACAAGGCTTCACAAGGTAAAAAATGGCACCATAGCAAACTGGAGGCACAAATTCTCACTTGGCCTTAATTGTCTTACCCATTTGAACTCACATTTCCAAGAAGAGATTATAATTAGGAAGAAACAGATTGCATAACATTGAGTGGCTCAGCTGATCCTCATATGTATTCTGATAGGTTTTGTGTGTCTGGAAGTAGCTATTCAAGAGAGTTGATCTCTTTCCTTTGAAGGACACTCCAGGTCTATCATATCAAATGGGTTGTCTCAGAGCACCTCACTCACCGTGTGAGCAGAGGGCCAGTCAACACCAAAGTGCAGAAGGAAATACAGGAAGCACAGCCCAAAGGAATGAAGAAAATAAATTGCATGTCCTCACATGTCCTTCCTTACACAGGTCCTCAAGAAGGGCCAGGCCCACCGTTCTCACAGATTTCTCAGAGTCCTGACTCTCATCTCCTGCCTTAACACTGATGTCTACAAAAGAATATCAGATTTTACCAACCAGGAAACTCTTAGAGGATGTCTTCTGACAACTGAGCCAGTGCAGGGGAGCAAATGGCTTTCCACACTTTGAATTTACAAATCATTTGCCTATGGTCAAGCCTGGATAATTCCTTGAGCATTCTGGATATGAAGGCAAAGAATTTCCTCGCAACAGGGCAAATTCAGTTACCTGTCCCCCACTGCAGTTGCTCTATGGTTTCCCTGAGAAGTCAGAAATGCCTACAGTGATTGCTAGTATGGTTGATTTTTGCCATGTTGACAGTAAGTGGTAGTCATGAGTAAGCAAATACTGAATACTCCATGTTGTACCTTTCTCTTGCAGCTTAAAGACATTTTTCATCTCTCTCCTGTCATTCTTCTTCTAAGGTATCTGAACAGTACAAAACTCACAATTACCCCACCACTCTTCTCTTCCTAATCTTCATAAGCAGTAATGGCTGAGGTATAGGGATTAGTTTTAAAGAGTTACTGACAAGTCAGGTGAAGCTGTTGGTTGGAGGTGCAGCATACAGTTGTTAACCTTCAGCTAGTCATTAATCCCCAGGAAATGTCCACCTTTCAGGCATTACTTTTCCCATGATGAAAAGTGTTATATAAAAACAGAGTATAGTTATGAGGTGGGAAGCAGGGAAAAATTGTTTTTCTGGGAGTAAGTGATCTCTGAATTTTATTTGGTCTTGATTTCCCTTTCCTATTAGTACTAAACATAAGCAGAATGAGCACTGGGTTGCTTTAAACCATTGCTTCCCTCATATGTAACTCAGTTTGTACAGGCAAGGGGTTTTTTGGTTTTTTTTTTTCCTTTTTTTTTTTTTGTTTCTCTGAATACTGTTTATTTAAGTAATTGTTGGCTCTTTTCCTGTCCTTTGTTGACCCCAGGAAACAACTTTTTTTTAATGTGTTTCCATTCTGGGATTTCTATTATCTACTGACTTGAGCTGGGTGTACCTCAGTGAACAGGCCCAAAAGAGAAGGAGAGAACTGAAGTTTCTCTTGAATTAAAGTTGTCTTCCAGTCTGAGGCCCAAGAAAACCATCACTTGAATCAAAGCACTTAGAGGGTAGTTTACAAGCCTACTTCCCAAGAACAAACCAGGATGCAGTGTTATCACCTTCATGAAGTTAAAGGAGGTGGTTTTATGATTTAGTGAAAAGAAGCCATGCTGTTAATTAGTCACATTTATTTGACAAAAAAGTGGAGGAGGGTGAAAAGGGGAAAGGAAGTTGGGAAAGCAAAACAGAACAGAAGGGAAAAAATCTTTATGATGAGGTGCTTGGCAGGATGAAGGAACAAAAGGAAGGCTTTCTGCCTGTCTCCTGATATTTTCCAACTCAGCAAAAAAATCCATTGTGTAGCTTAAGGGGAAAAAAAAAGTTAAAGTTGAAAGCTTAGTGTGTGAAAGCAACTGCTCAACCATTCTGTAATATGGGCTAATGTAATGTCACTGTTTCCCCATGATGTAAGTTGCAATTTTTGTACCAGTTGCTGTGGTCAATGTTATCGCTTTCACTTTTCAAAAGGGGGCAAGGGGTGCATGGAGATGGTATTTCTCTATATCCCCACTGCCCCTTCCCCACCCCGAAACAAATACTTCTGTTAGGACATGTTAGTGCTGACCAGATGTCACTGACTTTTTTTTTTTTTTTTGCATGTGTCCCTTAACAGCTGGCAAGAATATCAGCTCAAATTATTCACCACAAGCACACTCTTTCAGTTTGTCTCCAGATAAAGGGATTTGAAATCCTGGTTGTCAGAGAGGGATGCTGAAAACTGTGGAATGGATTTCTTTGGACAGAGGGAATACTTCTCAAAGAACTTTAAACAAGTTGAGGATGGTCATTACTAGCATGCAAAACTAAAGAGATCCCTCAGGCTTGGCAATTTGTATTCTCAGACAATGTTTTAACCCAGGATGGTTTATTGGAACCACTGCAGAGCGGATTGTTCATAGCAATCAGTAATTCTAAATGTAGAGCCACATTTTGTTTTGGTCATGTCAGTTGAAAAAAATTTAATCTGAAATGTGGTTACAGATAAGAAAGACAGTGAGTGGATGGTAGATAGAGACTGTTGTGCACAGATGTTCTAGAATTGCTTGGGACCATATCTATATGTCTTTGCTACCTTGACCTACAATCTCTACATTTTCCAAATGGGCTGAGGGCACAAGACAGTGCTAGGTTTGCAATGAACCACACACAGCCCTGGTGTTACAGGCTCAGGAGGCAGCAGTGGTGATGCAGCAAGAGGCACTACTCCCAGAATCACACTCAGTGAGTACCATGGTGCACAGCGCACAACAGGGGCAGATTTATCTTCATAGATCATAAGCTAATGGCCCTTGTCACCTGTGGCAGTGAGGAACATTGCCATCTGCACAACCATAACTTTCTCCTGTTCTCCTCATATTTAGAGTTATATCTGGTTTTCACTTCAAAACTGTCATAGGTAACTGGTGTACAAAATAGTTCTGTATTCTCTCCCAGTTATGGCTCAGTTGCAAAACATCTGAGTTTTTCTCATGTGAATAAAGTTAATTAAGTAGCTCTATAAATGGAAGTCATGGCATGATAGAATTATTTTTAACATTACCTACAGACAAGTGAAAAAAACACAAGATCAGATAATGATAACTCAGACTTTCTGAAGACTCTCAGACAGTGGGAATGCAAATCAAAACCCTTCAGATCTGTCTATAAACCAGAAAGAACAATCATGTTTATTTCATACTGAATCTTTGTCTTTGGTAATGATTTTAAATAACCTTTTTAAAAGAAGGGCAGAAACTAGCCTTGGAATAGTATGTAACACATGGCATGTCTCAGGTATAGTAATGTTGTGCTTCAGCATATTAAGGCTTACATTCTATTCCTTGTCAGCTCTACTGTTGCTGCAGAGATCCTCACTATTGATATGAACAAGAATGCTTCTCTAAAGCATGCTGAGCTCTTGAAATTGTTCTTAAGATGTTCATAGGTGCTAAATTCCACAGGTGAACTACATATTGTGCTTCAAGTCCTCTTACTTCTGTCTTTTCCAGCAAGCAAGTAGAAGCTGATTCACTGTTCCATGTATTGTCATGTTCCGTATTTACCTACCCCTTAAGTAAGGAAACCCTAGCATTTTATCATGACATGGAAGCTTTTCTATATGCCTCATCACCTCCACCAGTCTCTGCAGTCCATTCAGCTCTGAGACTACCTGTTTTGAAATGCAGAGATGGGAAATGACTGTGGATCCTGTCCATTTTAGGATGCAGGGAGATGGGGCTATAGAATACTGGAAAGGCAGTCTTGGGTGACCTAGATTTCTGTAAGCAATTCTAGCTCCATCTGAGTCAATACCAGCATTACCATTGGCTTCAAAGGCGCCAGGATAGCAGCCCCTGTGCCTTCATTTTTGTGCTAAAAATGAGATATTATGGTACTTATCATTTTTTCTGATGTGGTTTTAGATGTATGTAAAAGTAAACTATTAATTAAGAATTAATTATAACTATACTGAATTTTCCATATTGTTTTCCATCACACTATTTTGTTTGCTTCTCTGATGGCCCCAAGGCACAGAGCAGATGTTTTCACTGAGCTGTCCTCAGTGACTTTTAAATTACTTCATCATTGAAAAATGGCAACCGTGCCAGTCTTTCTTGTGACATTCAATTTCATCATCTTTCATATGTTTAGAAAAAAACAACTTCGGGGCCAAATATACATAGCATTGGAATCACCATCTTCGGATATCTCAGATAAAAATAAAGAGAAACATGGAGAGGTAAAAGGGGAAAGGAGGGGGAACTAAAAGAGTGAGAGAAAACAAGAAAAAAAGGGGGAGAAAGAAAGAAATGGAAGAAAGGAAGTAATTTTTGTAACTGAGAAGCATTATAGTTTGGATTCTCCTCAATTATTGATGGCCTGAATCTCAAGTATTAATTTAGCTTGATTCTTTAATCTGTTTTGCCTTAGAAATAATTGGGTAGCACATTATTATAAAAAGGAAAAAAACATTCCTCAAATGTCTTACAATGGAGCATTACTGAAAACTTCTAATTCCCCCAACAGAAAACCTATTTAAAAAAAGACAAGTCATTAATCAGTAACAGCTGCTCCCAACACCTGTTATTTATTCCAGTCATTAACACTTCCTTTAGCATTTCTGACAGAAATGGTTATCTTTTTTAACTGATAGAAAAGTGATCTTTGGAACATCCCCAGAACTTAGTGGCTACATTTGATCTACAGCATGTGTTTATAGCTTACCCCAGCATGGTATCGCAGCTTTTCTTTCTCACTTGTAGGTTCTTTCTTTATTTTAGACATAGGTCTAAAAAGCACTGAATATCCCATATTTTTTCCTGAATACTTACTTGTGCATCCTCTAATTTTTTCATATACCCTGGCTAGTTGGTCACAAGGGCAGAGGCACACAGTGACTGTGGGATGAGTACAGATCCCAAAGGATTACCAATCAGCACAGCCCCCTTTGAGATTCAGGTGTCTGGTGTTTCAGTGCTACAAGTGTTGCAATGTTTTCATGTCAGTTTTGTCTTCTGTTGGAGCCTCCGTCTCCCTGTTCAGATCAAGTCCAGTCAGCATCTCCCCACAGAGCCATGGAGGAGGTTCCTCACCTGCCTTTCCATACTCTACGCCCGCCTGGAGGAGCAGGGTTGCCCAGGAAAAACCATGTCCTGCTTTACCTCTTCCTGCAACAGCCCTTGGCCACCTCTTGCTCTTTCCCTGCCCAGTTCAGGAGGCATCCAAAACTCTTCTGGCATAGCAAAAGAAAGCAGAGGAAATCAAACAGCAACAAGGATGGTTTAGAAGCACTTTTCTTTATATTCATTACCTACAGGCTTCCCACACCAAGGCTAGTTGTGGGAAGTCCTACTTTCCACAGTCATCCAAAACCCTCCTGCACACATGCAGAAGTGAGCTCTGAAAGTCCAACCAGCTCTGGCAAGCCTGGTTTAAAAACCTTATGGTAAACACTAATATAAATAAATATTTAAACTAATATAAAATAAAATAACATATGAAAGATGTGTAGATGTGACGTTTGGGGACATGGTTTAGTGGTGAACTTGTCAGTGCTGCATTAACAGTTAGATTTAATGATATTAAGGGTCTTTTCCAACCTAAATGGCTCCATGTTTCGATATTTCTGTGCATAGTAAAATGCAGCAGCAGTGAACAAATGCAAGCGTACATGTAATATTGCTGGTCTTTGTCACCTTTTTCCAGTGCTCTCTTTTTGCTTAATAAATGTTTGTCAAATCTGTTTCATGCTTATTCACGGTCAACAGATTGAGATTTGTAGTGGTTTCCTACCACATTTTGATAATGCTTTTCATCTGAAAGCCACTGTTTTCACTTAGGACTGTTGAAGTTGTGGCAACATTTCTGTTAGTCTTGGGGTTTATAATGTTGTTTTAGTAAAAAGTATGCATGGGGTTGGATTTAGGAGAACATTGTTTCTTTAATACAGATAGATAAAGAAAGCGGTGTATTGTATTTATCAAAAGGAAATGTCAGCAGAACTTTATAGTCTGGTAATTAGATAACACAGATAAGTCTGCTAAGTTTGTGTGCTCACAACTGCCACTCCAGATAACACTTCCTGAAGTCAATTAGAAGAACTTACATAACATCATACATTTTTCATAGTTCTTTTCTTTAAACTGATGAAAGAAAGAAAGAAAGAAAGAAAGAAAGAAAGAAAGAAAGAAAGAGAGAGAGAGAGAGAGAGAGAGAGAGAAAGAAAGAAAGAAAAAGAAAGAAAGAAAGAAAGAAAGAAAGAAAGAAAGAAAGAAAGAAAGAAAGAAAGAAAGAAAGAAAGAAAGAAAGAAAGAAAGAAAGAAAGAAAGAAAGAAAGAAAGAAAGAAAGAAAGAAAGAAAGAAAGAAAGAAAGAAAGAAAGAAAGAAAGAAAGAAAGAAAGAAAGAAAGAAAGAAAGAAAGAAAGAAAGAAAGAAAGAAAGAAAGAAAGAAAGAAAGAAAGAAAGAAAGAAAGAAAGAAAGAAAGAAAGAAAGAAAGAAAGAAAGAAAGAAAGAAAGAAAGAAAGAAAGAAAGAAAGAAAGAAAGAAAGAAAGAAAGAAAGAAAGAAAGAAAGAAAGAAAGAAAGAAAGAAAGAAAGAAAGAAAGAAAGAAAGAAAGAAAGAAAGAAAGAAAGAAAGAAAGAAAGAAAGAAAGAAAGAAAGAAAGAAAGAAAGAAAGAAAGAAAGAAAGAAAGAAAGAAAGAAAGAAAGAAAGAAAGAAAGAAAGAAAGAAAGAAAGAAAGAAAGAAAGAAAGAAAGAAAGAAAGAAAGAAAGAAAGAAAGAAAGAAAGAAAGAAAGAAAGAAAGAAAGAAAGAAAGAAAGAAAGAAAGAAAGAAAGAAAGAAAGAAAGAAAGAAAGAAAGAAAGAAAGAAAGAAAGAAAGAAAGAAAGAAAGAAAGAAAGAAAGAAAGAAAGAATTAAGATACAGGCAACAGTATTGGGCATGTGACTTTTCCAAAGACGCCCACAATCACAGAAGCAGCAGCTGTGCCAAACCATCACTACTGTAGGCCAATGAAGAATTCCATGGGCCCTTTGATTCAAACTAAGGTAAAACCAGACTGAAGTGAGAGGCTAATGTTTTTCAGACAGGTGGCCTTTGTAAACACCCCCATTCACATGTATGGAAAACCTTGTAAAGGAAAATCTCTTTGTGCCTTAAAAAGATAGGCACACAACTAATTGACAAATTATCTTGGATGCAGAACTTGGATCATGCTGATAGCCTGATTATCCTCCATACAATTTTTCTTTTAATGTAGACAAGGTGTTTTCACTCTATGTCTGTTAAAAGCATTCTGAATTACTTATATTAATGGTGAAGTATTATGCTAAAAGTTCATACCTCACAACACTTTGTGCCTCATGTAATTAGTTGTTCTTGAGGATACCAGTTTTTCCTTATCAAGGCTATCATTATACATATTTTCTGACATATGGCCAAAATTGCAGTTTGTTTATACTAAACACAGCCTTCCTCAGGACACTAAAGTGCTACTTAGGGCCAGAAAATTGGGTAAGAGGGAGAACTTATCTTTAAAGACATTCACACTAGAAAACAAAATTAAAAGTAGAATATACAACTTTTTAATGAGACAAAATTCCCAAATCACTTCTGTTTTGGAGTAAAAACAAAAATAAAAAGAAAGGAAGTTTTCAGACAATTTGTTTGTCTGCTGGGAAACACTTATCATTTTGCTATCTTACTTCACAAAAAAAATGAGACTCTTTTGAGTTTTTCAAGAGGGTATTTCAGTTTACCATAGCTGAAAAACAGTTTCCCCTCTGAACATCTCCTTTGTAAAAGTATTGACTTGTAGGTGTTATGGAAAAAACATAGTTTTCTGGTAGGTAAAAATTCTGATTATAAATTATCATCAGCTGCCTCCAGCATGAACATCTTGGCAATGGTGGGAGCAGAAATGACTCTGCAGCACATGTCCTCCCCACACTAAGGGCTGGTCAGAGCCAGCTATCTGCTCTGTCCTTTCCCACAGAAAGTGCTGTCCTCACAAAGTTCCAGTTTCATGTTACTAAAAAGAACACAGGTCACCCCAGTTCTGATCCTTTCTGCTGCTCACCCTTCAGCACCCTGGGAAATTACCGTGTGGAGATACACGCACTAATTTGCGATAAACACTCAAGCCTTGTCTGAACAGCTATGTATTTTTTGAATTATAAGATGCACAGCGATGCTCTGGAGAACACAATGGTATAAAATTTCTTTTACTAGTGTGCTTTAGATAAATAAACAAGGGAATGGAAGGTATCTGCACTGATGTATGTGACCTTTCTTTCGATATAACTGCATCCACACTGGCTGTTCAGATGGTATAGTTTTATACTATAAAAAAATTGCCCTGGATATATATAATCCATGCATAGAGAAGACTTTAAAGTAAGTAATACCAGTTGATATAGTCGTCCCTAGCAGGTGACAGGGGTCACTGGCCCTCACAGTTACCCCCACAGCTGATACACAGTGTTCCTCATCTGTGTCAAGAAGTAAAGCATTCCTGAACACGGCACTAAGATTCTCTGGATGCACCTGTCCTGGGAAATTGAGCAGCTCTTGGTCTCCAGAGTGCAATTATTTGTATTGTTGCATTGCTACAGTGGAGCCCACCAAGTTTTTGCCCCCACAATCATAGCCTCAGGCTATTCCTAGGTACAAAGTAGAAGCCATTCCCCACAGGCAAGCAGTTTTGGGGAGAAAGACAGTTTAACACTATGAGTGCAGACCAATCCTTACTGACTGGCTGCAGGGCCAGAGAGCAGCCCCAGCAGCGCTGAATTTATTGATGCAGGAAATGAGGCTGTAGCAGCAGGAGAAAAGACCAAAGATGCTTCTTCCTAAGAAAAAAAAGCTATCTTATCACGAGGATGCTGTGACCTCCAGGCCCATCTCCCACACCTCCCTACCCCACTGAGCAAACAGCAGCCCATACATGACAGTGGGTCTGTTGTTCACCTTTGGTTCACTGAGAGCAGCCAGATCAGCTGTTGTGTTGTCACAACTGTAGGCTCCATGTCTCATCTGAAAATCTGCTTCACAATGCACAATCAGTCTTTTCCAGCCAGACTCTTGATTTCTCTGATTTGTGTAGTAGGTAACACAGACTCAGGCAGAAAGCCAGGTCTTAACAGCCAGGTGAAAAATGTAGCTCCCAAGGAGAGAAGGGAACAGAGAGGCCCCTCATTCATCTGACACAAGTAGATGTCAGGCATCTGAAGAGGTTGCTTCTCAGTTTGGAATTCGGCCTAGAAATAGTTCTCAGGTAATTTTATTTGAAATACATGACTTTGCATGCTAGGTTATAACAATAGGGAGGTTTTGCAGGGTCTGTCAGTAAAGAATTCCCATCTGTGTCATTTCTGCAGCTTTCCTCCTTGACCCTCATAGTTCCAAACTGAGTTTAATCTGTTTCTCTACTTGTAAAATGGTTTTGCTGTAAGAGAGACTACCACGGCACAGAGACAACTACAGACCTTGACTACAGGTGCTGATCTGCAAGAGAAGGCAGATGTCACTGTGGCCCGCCATGTTAACACTGCCATGTGTGCCGTCCTTTATGGACCCTGGGCACACAGCTGTATCACACACCCTCTGCACACACTGCACATACACATATACCACCACAGCTGCCTCCCTCCCCCCACCAGTCTGTCTCTTTGCTGCCAGTGCAGGGTTTGCGTATCCTCCCTGAGATGATGGATGTTTCAATTGTGATAGGGGTCTCTATTCCATGCAAGGATCTGAAAGCGCTCTGCAAAAATAGCTCACCATGTAGCAGACAAGCAATCTGATGGGCAGAAATAGGAAATAGCCTTACTTGCCTTGAAGGGTATTTAAACATTCCCTACCACTGTGGCATTCTCTCACAGGCACAAATGACCTTCCCTCTCTTAGAACAACCAAGAGGCCCCCATTTTCCTAAGGTCCTGGAAAGATTAAGTGACACAGGTCCAAGGTTGCACAGGAAGTCTGGAGGGAGTGCTGGAAATAGAAGGGGGCCCTCCTGAGTCCCTCTGCAGTGCCTTGACCACAAGACCATCCTTCCTCTCTCAAGGTTACACATCAGGTCTGTGGTGGAGCCAGGAATAGCACCCAAGTTTCCTGACACAAGCTGTGCTTCTGCAGTGTGTACAAAATAACAAATATCATTTTAAATCAATTTATAAACCTGTGTCTTGCAATCAAACCTAAGACATGCTGTCTGAACCCTAAGTTTCCTACATATCAAAAGCTGCAACACACTTTGCTTAAGAAACCCCCTTCCACAACCAGGGCAGCTAATACTTCCCTGCAGCTAACCTCTTCTCCTGCTTCAGTGCCTCTAACTTCCTGACACATCTTGTCTGTGCCAACAATGCAAATGTCACTTGTCACAGAGACACAGGTTTGCTGGCAGAGGTGTGGACTGAGGGGTGCCCTCTTTGGCCATCCTGCTGAGACCTGGCACTGAACAAGGAGACCAAATCCTCCCTGGCTGTTGCAGGGTGGAGGGGAGGAGATGTTGCAGGCTGAGGTGGGGGCATGAAGGGACGGTGCCACAGTGACAGCCTGAGGAGGTCCCCAGGCCTCCAAAGTCCTGGCACAGTGTGTGGGCTAGCACCAGAGGCATGAGCTGCCCAGGGGACAGACATGGCTAGGCCAGCCACAGGCTTTCATATCCCCCGACCTTCGGGGACACACGCTGCATCAGTACGTGCAGCTTCCGTGGGGAGAGACAGAGATGTGCTGTGTCAGGAGGGGCACAGTGCCACGTGTCCCTGCAGTTCACTGGAGCCCTTCCATTAATTTAATGGGCTTTGGATCGGGCCCTGAATTCTCAGCTGTCCTGGCTAAAAGGACTCCCCAGGCAGGCTCTCCTCTCATTTTAGAATGAGGAGGCCTTTCAGAGACCCTGCTGACCAGGAGGTTCCTGCTGTTCTTTGGCAGCAGAGCTCCCATGTTGGAGTGAGCACAGTCCCATCAATGCCCCCTGCCCACATGGCTCTGCATCTGCGTCTGCCATCCTCTCTCTCAAGTAAAGACATCCACAGCTTCTACCTCCTGCCCAGGCTGTTCATTTGGCACCCCAGCAAGGCCCAGGAACTAAAGGTGAGGAGTGTGGATTCAGTGCTTCACACAGCATACCTCAACCTGCTCTGCTCACCAAGAGCCCCATATACACATACCGGCAGGTTTTGGGGGGACTTAGTAATCCTGTAGAAGAAATAAATCTTGCATGTGACAGTAGCCCCAACCCTGTTCAAGACAGAAATGGAAGAAGCCATTGGGCTGATCTGTGTAGCCATCATTTCAGGAGGTGCTTTGGGAAGGACAGGACCATGACCACCTTTCTGCCCACAGTACATTTTCTGTCACTCACCAAGCTCAATATTGCTGATAATTAGCACATTTGTACAAACCGAGCTTTCTAAAGCTGTTTTATTTTTAAGCAAAGATAGGTAGATGTCGATGCTATGCCTCTTCACAAGAGCAAGATCTGTGCTTTTCCAAACCTTTACCTGACACTATCTTAAAGTAGTACTTGCTGTAGCACCAAAGACTTGGCATTACAGAGGTACTCAACCACTGATGGCCTTCCTTTCATTACTGCTGTTTCTACAGAAGCAGCATTAAAAGGGCCCAGCTGAAACCATGGCACTGACTGTACAAAGTGTAGTGCATTGTAAGAGACGAGACTGCTCCATAAGGCTTGAGAAGAAGATGAAATATAGAGAAATAAAATTATTTGCCCAAGGTTGAAGAACAAATCATCAACAGACATAGTAATAATACCTACCAAGGCTCACTTGTTTGACCACTCTGTGAGATTATGTCACTCTGAGCAGCTGCTGCCATACACACTATTGTGCCTCATTTAATATATGATGCATTGACTGGTTATTTGCAGATTGTTGTTACTGCTCAGATTGAGACTGCTGTTCAGACCATCACTGACTGGTTGCTTCTCACTATCTTACATCACTCTCATGAAAACTTTCTTTTAAGGATAGGTGAAGGGGATGCTTGACACATAGAGACCAACAGCTGCAATAATTGATTATACCTGCTGTCCCACTCTATTTAAGATAGCATCCCCTTCCCCTGAAGTGAATGGGAACAGGAGGATTTTCATCATCTTCCCAAAGCTTCAGTAGGTGGTCCACAATGATTGAGGTTCAGTTTTAATGAAGCAAAACCAAAATTTTTCCCTAGATTTTCCTCATTTTCCTTAAGTGGAAGAACACTTTGCCTGTTTCTGAATGGCTTCTACTGATTAACATGCAGCATAACATGAAGGTGAACTAATTAGGGCAAACTAAACTGGGGAAAATGCCTGAACATTCAGGGCCAAGCCAGGGGATGGGATCACACTCTGTCCTACTATGAAGGCAACAGGCACCAAGGGCAGAGCAGTAACCCAAGAGGGAACTAGTACTTCAGACAGATACCATAGCCAGGAGAGTTGTGGCCACCAGTCAATTCATTGTCACTCCATCCTGGAGAGACAAGTGCCAGCCCCCGGCAGGGATAACTGAGGGAGCTCACCTCTCATGGATGTGCAACAAAGACCTGTGCTAGAGGCCCTCATTAGTGTGTCCCAAACTCCCCTGGACTCCAGACAAGTGCTTGAAGTTGCAAGAAATGAACAGTTGAGTCATGACAAGCCAAACATCTGAATTGCAATGGAGCACACTCGCCTCTTGCTTTTCCTCAGGAAGCGATGCCATATGTGTTTATGTATACACACAGCTCAACAAGACTGAGCAAACATTACTCAAGGTTTTGACATTTGCCTTTGGGGTAAGAGTGAGCACAACTGTGAGGTCAACAGTTCAGAAGGTTAGAAGAGAAAAGAGGGAGGCCTGCACACAACAAGTTGTTCCCCAGCCTTTGTAATAGGTCTCAGTCCTACCCAATGTACCCATGAGTCCACAGAAGCCTGTCACATGCCTGATTGCAAAGTTCAGTCAGTTCGTCATCAGTTATTGAATAAACATAGCACTCTCGTTATCATTAATAATATTTATTTTGGAAAAATATTTTAAAAAGGAATTTCTTCATTAACAAAACTGTAAAAAAAAAAATCAAATAACATTTGCACAATATTCCATAAATACATTTATATACAAAAAAATATAGTCACATAGACCCGAAGTGCCTTTGTACATATTTACCAAAAATTTAAATTATAAAAAAATGAACATCACAAAATACTCAAGCTTTACAATTATCGTGAAAATATTTTTACAGATCCAAAAAAATAACACACTTTTTCTCACCTAGTAAAAACACATTTTAGTATCAAAAAAGACAATAAAGGCAGTGTTTGTGTCTCTAATCCAAGAAAAGACTGGCTCATAATAATCCAAAATATACACTTCAGGCAGTGCATGCTTCTTATGTAGTAAGTCCATTCATTTAAATATATATAGAAAAGCAACTGACCATAGTGCAATGATAAAATTCATAAAAGGCAGTGCAACAGTAATCCTTGAACACAGACCCTTGCCTGGTGTCCATCTTGTTTCTTTACTTTGCAGTCACTTTGCTAACTTCAGTAGAGAACCAGCTCAAGCCTGAATTTAGTTTCTCAGCAGCAGTCAGTGAAGGAATCTATCTCCCATTCCTCTTTCAGCAGCATTCATTGGGGCACGTCTCCTCTGAAATTGTTCTGAACAACGACTTTGCCATATCACCTCTGGTTTACACCTGGTAAGAGAAGACACAAGCAGAGATTGGGAGAGGTTAATGAAAAGCGCAAAGAGGACTGTAAGGCTGCAGAGAGACAGGACTCTGCATGAAGCACACTAAGAGGTAGGTCAGTAGACCACAACCACACTAGCATTGTACTCTCATCTACAAAACTTGTCAAACCCGCAACATTCACAGCAGCAAGTCACTGAGCTTGTCTTTGCAATGTCCACAGTGTGGCAAACTCAAGCTGGCTGGATTTCAGCAGGTACAAACCACTGTGGCACCATAAGAGTCTAGCTGCCCTGACATGTGTTGGATGACACTTGCAAACCAAGACATTTCCCTGCTGTTCCAATCACCAGGCAGTATACTAACCTCAGTTGCTATGATGCACTCATCTTTCTCTTCTGATATGACATACACCGACTGATATTTTGTGTCTTTTGAAGTGGAATATACTGAATCTGGTCGCTTTCTTTCAGTAGTATCACTATTGAAGACAAAAAGAGAAAAAACAGGTCAGATAGCTGTTGCTTAATGCTACCTATGAGATATACACACCCCCCTTCAAAGTCAAGCTGCACCCCATGCTCAGATGTGAGATACCTCTTTAGTTGTACTACACTTTTCTCCTCTGCTTCTGAATCATACGTTTCACACTTGGCTTCACATTTGCTGTGCTCCTCCTTAACAGAGTCCTCATTCTTGAGTTCATGCACCAAATTGTAATCCACTGATGGGTATCTGACTTTGTAGCCATTTTTATCAGAGTTATCGCTGTGAAAGTCTACTTTTTTATTTGTGTTTTTAATCTGAGTGGCACCAATTACACTTATGGAAATGTCCTTCTCGCGCTGGCAGTTCGCCAGGTTATTCATGGTCTCAGTCTCACTCCTGCAGGCATCAGGCTGGTGGTGCCTTTTCTGCACTCTGAGCCTGACGCAGACAACCACAGCAGCACAACCCAGCAGCAGCATGAGGACCAGAATAATTCCAGCGCAGACGGCGATCCAGGGGAACTGGGAATTCTGGCCTTCCGTGTACTTCTCTGTGAAGTCAACGATGACCGGTCCCTGAGGTGGCTCAGGGAGCAGGAACTGGCAGTTGAGCCCACCATACCCCCGGGCACACTCACAGACATAGCGGTTGTTTCTTTCGTGGCAGGTGGCCCCATTGTGGCAAGGGTTGTGTTCGCATCTGCTCACTGGGGTGCTGCAGTTCTTCCCGTTGTATCCCGGGGGGCAGGTGCAGGAATAGTCATTGATGCCATCCTGGCAGGTCCCTCCATTGACACAGGGAAAGGAGGCGCAGTCATCCACATTATCATCACAGTGTCTCCCAGTGAAGCCAGCCTGGCACTGGCATATATAGGAGTTTCCCAGATCGACACACTGGGCTCCTGCAAGACATCAAGGGGGACGAGCACTAAGTGGTGGGAAGCCAGACACAACAGCCTCCCACTTGCTCTTCTCAGGGCAACTGTCATGATCAGCAGCTGAGGAAAGCTTTCTCTTTGAGAGGTTAGCTCAACCTTTGCCTAGTCTGATCCACCACAAAAAGTACATTTTTTAAGGAAGACTTTTTATAAGCAGATATATTTTTCATTCTCTATCCTACTCCCTTTTCAACATTTCGCTCAGCTTGGACAACAAAGCTAGTCCAGGTCAGGTTAACACCACAATCTCATATTACAGAGTTTGAGTGGCAATGATTGAGGAGGACTACAATAAAGTCTTCACTAGTTTAATCAAAACAGGAAGATTACTGTTACCAGATTACAAGTAATAATATTTAGCACTTGTCTGGCATTTGCATCCACAGACCTCAAAGACTCTTAGCAAAACATTTGCAAGTATAATCTTTCATGTTTTCCTGCATGAAATTTCTGGCCAAGTTACTTGGCCACAGCCATCCCTTGAGAAAATGTGATCTGCAGCAGTGGCCCAAACCATACCATTGCTTTCTCAGTACAAATTCTCATCCAAGCCACTTCATGACATGACAAGGACCTTTCTACAGGAGCATGTAGTTATAGGACAAGGGGAAATGGCTTTAAACTGAAAGAGAGCAAGTTTAGATTAGATGTTAGGAAAAAAATCTTTACTATAAGGGTGGTGAGGCACTGGAGCAAGTTGCCCAGAGAAGTGGTGGATGTTCCATCCCTGGAAGTGTTCAAGCCAAGTTGGATCAGGCTTTGAAAAAGCTGGTCTAGTGAAAGGTGTCCTTGCCCATGGCAGGGTTTTGGAACTAGATGATCTTTAAGGTCCCTTCCAACAACAAACCATTCTATGATTCTATGACTGATCAGTGTGCCTTGTTATGAACTTCAGACCAGAAGCTAAAAGTATACTCATACTCAAAGTATGGTCTTCTTTCAGAAGACCACTGTATCATGTTTGGCCTTACCATTAGCACAAGGGCTGGAACTGCAGTAATCAATTTTCTTTTCACAGTTGAACCCAGAATAACCCAATGGGCAGCGGCAGCTGTAACCACCATCAGGGTTGTCAGTGCATCGCCCACCATTGAAGCATGGTCCATCAGCACAAGTCATTGCGCTCAACTCACAGTTTTTCCCATAAAAGCCTGGAGGGCAGGTACAGGAATAGCTGTTCTCAAGATCCTGTGGGGAGGAAATGAGAAATTATGAAAATATTTATTTGAAGTTGCTCTGAAATCCAAAAAGGGATTTTGAAAATTAGTAAAACTGACTACTCCCTTGGAGTTTCAGATGACACAAACTACTCAAACTTACAGTACAGCTTCCACCATTCTTGCAAGGGTTGGCATCACATTCATTGATTTCAATCTCACAATTGGAGCCTGTGTACCCAGGGCGGCAAGAACAAGTGTAGCTCCCCTGACCAGTGTTCGTGCAAGTGGCACCATTCTTGCAGGGCTTGTGATGGGTGCAGTAGTTCAGGTCTGTAAAAGATTTATTGTTTTATTTTTTTTTAAGAGAGTAGTCAAGATGCTTGCTACTTTGCAAGGCTAGCACAGGTTGGGTGAGCTGGAAATAGCCACTTGCTTTCTATGTTTTAAAACACTCAGGCAAGGACCAAGAACTCACCCTGGTTACAGAAAAGGCCACCCCAACCTTCCTGGCAGTTGCACTGCCATGGCTGCTGACAGGTACCATGAAGGCAGCCTGGGTATCGGATGCACTCATCACAATATCGCCCCTGCCAACCCACTCTGCATCTGAAAAAAAAAAAAAATTACAACAAAGTCTGGTCAGATTTAGACTTATCACAGTTGGAAACCCTACCACAAACTCTGCAAACACAGTGATGCCAGGGATCAAGTTTCCTAAAAGCCCTTCATCAAGGAAAGTCACCAAGTCCAATGGTAGCATCAGCTTTCATTGGTCCCAGCTATTTCTTCCACTTCCTTAGATAGAGCCATGGCTCCAGATAGCTAATTTGTTTATTCTAATAACAAACAGCTAAACCTTACACACAGCACTGTAAACTCATGAGGTTAATAATAATGGCACTGATGTTTGACTTTTAGAATAATACTTTGATCTGGCAGCACCTGGATTTCTCAAATTTCCATCTAATATGAAGAAAGGCCTTTAAACTAACCCTTCAAATGTCCAGTGGCTTACTTAACACCAGAGCATCAACACTGAAAGACAAAGAAGAGAGCAGGACAGGAGCGGAAAACTTACTTGCATTCCCCAGGTTTGTCACAAAAGCCATGTTGCTCATCACATCCAGGCAAACAAATTGCTGTAAACAAACCAAGCAGAGAAAGATATCAGCACTGGTGCTGAAACAACTCTCTTTTACAAGTCTGATTCCAAGAGCACCTTGCGGGTGGGGAGCAAGTCCCTTTTACTAGGTCGGGGCAGTTAAGCGCAGCTGAATTAATCTCTGGAGTCTGCAGTATTGATCTCGCCCCGTAACTGGGCACTTTACTTATCACCGGGGATGAGCATTCTTCTTAATACAGTTGCACACAGACAAAAGAGGGCTCACAATTGCTCCCTTCCCCACAGCCCCTCACCCCCCTTCCCTTCCCAGTGAGGGTCAGAAGTCCTTTTTTCCAATTCTATGCACACAGCTCCACCTCTTAATATCCCCCGAAAGTGTGTGTGCAGATAAGAGTGGACAGCTGGTGTGCAGGGTGCCAGTGCAAGACAGCTGCTCTATTGTCTATTCTCTCCCAGCAGCTGCCCCACTGCAACAATACCCCGGCCCCGGAGCCAATGGGGCCGTCGGCCGGCGACCGGGCAGCCTATCCCTGCCCACAGCTAATCTATGGCACGCGCGTGATTTCGCTGCAAAAAAAAAA
>VWZF01005269.1:1234099-1349197 GCA_013396755.1 Sclerurus mexicanus | reverse complement strand
TGCCCATCCCCATCCCCATGCCCGTCCCAATCCTCATCCTCATGCCCGTCCCCATCTCCCTCCCCGGCGGGTACCCCGCACCTCGCGAGGTTCCTAAAGGCCTCTCCCAACCCAAGCGACTCTGCCCGCAGAGAGGGTGGCAGTCAAAGCCTCTGCCTGCAGGGTGTCAGGGCTTTGGACTCCGGCGATCCGGGACTAGCTTTTAAAAGCTGTCGTCTTGTGAGCTCGATTTCCTCGCTATAAGCATGTGTATTTTTTTAATAAAAAAAAAAAATCTGTACTTGTTTTCCTACGTATGCAGGCTTTTCTATACGCTATTAATGTGGATATTTTTTGTCATATTTATGAAAACCTTTTGATATTTACGTTTTTCTCTGCTACAAAAACCAGAAGTGGAAGGAAAAATGAGGGACCATGTACGTCCGGGTGGTTGATGTCAAGGAAACTGTTTCGAACTCTTAAAAGGCCAGGACAAGGAAACAATCTATCGGGAACAGCAGGAAAATAGCAGTTCATTTTCCAAGCCGCTGTCTTTTTTTGTTTGTTTGTTTGTTTTTTAATTGTAGGATTTCATTATGTTTCTCATTATTGCATTTTAGAATGTTGTTTTTATCTTTCTTCTTTCAGACTGCTGTGAGTTTTGGAGATCAGCCATGGGCGTTAGAGGTTTGCAGGGATTTGTGGCAAGAGTTTGCCCTGATGTGTGCAAAACAGTAGATCTGAGAGAAATGGCAGAAAAGCATCGTGTCGATCATCCTGATTTCCCACCTGTTATCGTAGTAGATGCCATGAGTTGTGTTAGGTACTGGTACACACCAGAATTCTGGGTGTGCGGTGGCCAGTGGCGGGAGTACCTTGCCATTTTAGAGGATTTTATTAAAGTTTTTATGGCAGCTGGTATCAAGTTGGTGTTTTACTTTGATGGAGTGGTAGAAGAGAAAAAAAGAGAGGAGTGGATCAAACGGAGGTGGAATAATACCAAGGAAATAGCCAGACTGTTTCAGTTTATTAAGACTCACAGGAAACAACCAGGGAGAGAAATGTTTGTTCTTCCTTCAGCTTTACCTACTTTTACACGTTATGCGCTGAAGTCACTTGGCCAAAAAACAGTATGCACGTTGCAAGAGGCAGACTTTGAGGTGGCTGCGTATGGTTTGCAACACAACTGCATAGGAATTCTGGGGCAAGATAGTGACTACCTCATCTATAACACATGTCCCTACTTTTCCATTGAGAACCTCCGTTTGGACAGACTGGTCACTGTTATGTACTCTCGAGAAGATCTTTGCCATGCGTTGGGTATTAGTTTGACACACCTCCCTCTCTTTGCTTGCTTGCTTGGCAATGATGTTATTTCAGAAAGCTTGTTGGAAGGCTTTTGGCACAAATGTTTAGTCACCAGTCCCCACAAGAACAACAACTACAACAGAAGAACAAAAATACTTCTAGCTGTAGCAAATTACATCTCAAAAATTCAATGCTCATACAGCAGCCTGAAACACTTGGAAGACATGATACCTCTGGGATCAGACAAGACATTGCTTTACAGAGGAATAAAGTCCTATCTTTTGCCTGGGCAGCAGTCTCCATGGATTCCTCCCAATGTAACAAATTGTCAAATGTTATCTCTTCAACAACAATCAGCCATCTGTCAAGATAAAGAAATCTTTCAGGTAACTTGTTTTTTAAAGCTTAGTGATCACTTTATTGCCATGACTACTTAGTGGAATTTGGTAGTGAGTATACTAAACCTGTTGAATTGAATTTGCTTGTGCAAAATCTTTTGTCTGTTAAGTAGAGCCATGGTTAGGACTATTGCATGCATCACTATGAGAGTAGATGCAGCATATTAAATGGAAAGTGGTTACTCTCTCTTTGAAGCATCAAGCAGGTCTAATAATGGGGAGCAACTGCTGTATGGGCCAATAGCTGGGCATAGAGCTGTACTTCCCATGTATATGATGTATTGACTTCCTTTTACTATAAGAACCCACAAGTCGGCCATAAGCTGGTCAGTGGTTTGCTTCGCTGTGCTTGGCACTTGCAGTCAAGGTACCAAAGGAAGCTGTGCTAAGAATGCAGAAGCTGAAATTGTGATAGAAGGTAAGGAAACTTCCTACAGAATCACACCACAGAATTGTAGAACGGTTGGGGTTGGAAGGGACCTTAAAGATCATCTAATTCCAAACCCCTGCCCTGGGCAAGGGAAACCTTCCACTGGATCAGGTTGCTCAGAGCCCCATCCCACATGGTCTTGAATACTTCCAGGGATGATCCACCACTTCTCTGGGCAACATGGGTCACTGCCTCACCACCACCACAGTAAAGACTTTCTTCGTAATATCTAAACTAAACCTACCCTCTTTCAGTTTAAAGCCATTCTTCCCCATCTTGTCACTACAAGCCCCTCTCCATCTCTCTTGTAGCCCCCCTTTAGGTTGGAAGGCTGCTCTAAGGTCTCCCCAGAGACTTCTCCAGGCTGAACACCCCAACTCTCACAACCTGTCTTCATAGGAGAGCTGACCCAGCCCTCCGGTCATCTTTGCAGCCCTCCTCTGGACCTGCTCCAACACATCTGTATCTTTCCTAAGGACCCCAGAGCTGATTGTAGTACTCCACATGGTGTCTCACCAGAGCGGAGTAGATGGGGAGAGCCACCTGCCTTGAGCTGCTGGCCATGCTGCTTTTGATGCAGCCCAGGATGCAGTTGGCTTTCTGAGCTGCAAGCACACATTGCTGGGTCAGGTCAAGCTGCTTGTCCAGCAGCACCCTAAAGTCCTTCTCAGAGCTGCTTTCAGTCCATTCTCCATCCTGCCTATACTTATGCTTGAGATTGCCCAGACGCATGTGCAGGGCCTTGCTCATGGTCTTGTTGAAATTCATGGGGTTTGCACAGGCCCACCTCTCAAGTTTCACTTATGGCTTCCCACATGGACAGAGATGCGCTGGTGTTGGAGTGAGAAATGGTATGTCATACTGAGTCACTCTGGAAAACTGGGTATATTAGCTTAGGGTAGACTGCCTGGCTAATAGAAAATGAGCTACCTTGCATCAGAATTTATGCAATAGTAGATGTCTAGAGTGCAATTCTGTAAATTCATGGCAATTAAGATAACATATTGAGATTTTTAAAAAAAATTACGAGGAAGTGTATTTTAGACCCTGTATTAGCCATCTGTCACTTCCTATTTTATTAGGTTCTCATAGACTTCAAACACAGAGCCTTTTTTTCTGTCTCTTACTTATCTTGAGCATTTTCTTTAAAATTATTTTTGTTTCCTCATAGTTCTCTAAAGTAATCATATAATTTACATTTTCCTTTCTAGAAAGGCTATAGAACATTTTATAACTACCTTATAACTTTTGCAATGCTCATTTGAGCTAAACTGCAGATATATTTGAGGTTTTTATTGACCACACAGAGATACAATACATGTCACTTTTAACTGTTGTAGTTAAATAGAAGACGTTTTAAAAAATCAGCAACCATACATCTTCATAAAGTGTTGAAAAATACTGTTTATGCTTGAAGTGCAAGGGAAAATTAGCCAGAATGTAATTCTCTAGGTTGGATTATGGCCAGGACAATAGTGGTAATATCCTTATTCCTTAAGAGAATGTACCATGCGGTCTTTATGACAAGTGGTCATTATTTCTTGGCTTGATCATTCATTTGAAGGGTTGCAGTTCTCAAGCATCATGCTGAGATACTGCTATAATAAAATAACATTTAGAAACTCCATTGAAGAATGCTTCTTCAATGTTGCTGCATAAATCCTATGTGAAGACAGTCCCTGGGCTAAGGAAATTAAAGTCAAAATGTTAGAGATGTTAACTTTCCTTTTGTTTTCATTACAGGTGTTTAAATATTTGTATATGTAATGTGTGTGCTTTGCTTCATATTTTGAAATTGATGTGTAGTTCTGATTACCTTGCACGTAATCTGAACTGCATGCAAATGACACACTTCTCAATTCCAACCGTGAGGACATAGCCTCTTGTTGCTGTTTCTCTCACAAAAAAGAGCACAACTTTCTAGCTGACTGTGGGTATGAATTAGAAATATTTTTCAAGATACAGCACTGAATACAGCAATACTTCTGAAATCAGTTTGCATTTTTTTTTCAGTGCATGAGAATATGTAGATTATTGACAAATTGCAATAAACTGCCATTTTTAAATAACCTCGTATCTGTGACAGTGTTTGTGTGAAATAATTCAATGCTTCGTTCAAATGATGCTTGTAAATACTGACCTCTGTTTTTTATTTTATACAAAAGTAGACTTAGGGGATTACATTGTTTACATATATTAGGAATACGGAAGGCTTTCTTTCAGGGTAACCATTAATTTATTGCTATAAGCAAGTGCTCTCTTGATTGGCATTGTACACAGAGGCCTGTCATTGATTCTATGCTCGCGTGAGAATTCCTTCTGAAAGTATGGCATTTCACTTGAGTTTGTTTTGATCAGTAATCAAACCCAATGACTGCAGCCTTGATCTGCTGAGTTCTCAAGTTTGCAGATACTGGAATTCTGCAGAAATTGTGAATTTGTCTCTGGCCAGTGGTCTGGCAATTCACAGTGAAAGAGGCTGTGATAGCTGCAAGGATGGCACAATCCAAATAATACAGACAGCGTGACACAATGCAGGGAATGCAGAGCAGAGAGACATCAGTGCCTGCTCACCATATGGCATGGGTCCTGAGGAATTTATTAGTGGCACCCCATGGAAATAATTCGCTCCACTTAGCTGTTTGAACACCTCCATAGTTTTAGTCTGAGGTTGCGAAGTGAAAGTCTGTCTGACTCTGCACTTGGCAAGTCCAGGTTGCAAGTGTTACTGGCTGAAATTCTGCGCTGCCTGAGAGCAGCTTTGTTGCTTTTGCATCTACTCTGCTCCAGACCAGCAGACCCTGTTGGTACCAAGACTGCTTGTAGCCAGCTGCTGTAGCCAGGTGTATCTGCATCCAGTGCATGCTTAATACGCAGCCTGGGTGATGCTGTTACTCTGCTTTTTAGCAGCAGCCTGCAGACCTGGTTTTCCTTGCTAGAGTGGATTGCATTTCTTTACACAGGGAAGAGCTATTGCATGGAAAAGGTGTGGTGAAGTTAAGTGTTCTAATTCACCAGAATGTAAACTATGCGAAGTCAACTTAGGCAAGAAATAGAGCTGTCTTATGTAGTTCATCTGGCAATAAAATTAAAAGTTTGGGTCTTGTCATGGTTTCACTCACTATTTAAAGAGAGAAGATACATTTGCAGGTGAGTAAAGGAGGGCAGCTATGTCCGAATTCAGAATTAGTTTTAAGAATAATTACTCTAAAAAACTCATTCAAGCCCCCAAGTTTTAAGAATTAAAGGAGGGGTTAAGAAAGACAATAATGTGTTTCCTGGGGATTCCTGTCCACAAAAAGATAGATGTCTTAAAATATACTACACCAATGTTATTTGAAAAGGCACTCGTTCCCTCCCTGGTTATTCCCTTTGTTTCCACTGATAGAAAAAGAACTGTTTCCTCAAGCAGTGAATACATTTTGTTACTTTTTGATCTTTCTTGTTTTTGGAAATAATGCCTTCTTCCTTCTTTTAACAGTTAGCTAAAGAACAACATATCCAATCTGAAAATTATTCAGTCTTCAATATCCTGAGTAATGGAGAGATTGAGTGCAGCAACTCTTTGGAAGATGATTGTGATACAGAGATTCCTGGACAGTCACTTATCTACCGCCCTGCTCGTCAGCATATTTATTCTGTCTTGTTGGAACCTGGAAAAGGTAAGGATTAAATTACTTACACCATTATTCAAGTGTGCATTCAATTTTAAAATATGAAATCTTGAATTCATTTCTTCAGTGTCTACATCAGCATTTAGGATAAAAACTCTGGGCAGCTGAAGTGTACTTAGGGAATCAAAGAAAATGTGACAGTGAAATTGTGGGGGTTTTTTCTACATGCTGTTCCGTTTCATTGCTTTTAAAGTGATTTTTTAAAAATTGGGTTATTTTTTCCATGTTAAATGGGAAGTTGTGAAAGTTCTTAATGATCAAAAGATTGATCAAAACAATGATCTGTAGAAGATTTGTAAAAGCTTGAGAGTATATGAAACCTTATATTGCTTTGGTAAGTGTGACTCCTGATGATTTAGTGAGTTGCAATATGCTTTTGCAGAACGATAATGCACTGTTAAAGTTTTACCTTCTATTGATTTTAAGTCTGCAATTTTAAGACCAGTCAATTACAGTTACTGTAAGAATACAAATGCAAGTAGTCATGCCAGCGATTATTAGTTCTTTCATCCAAGTGCAAGAAAATATGATTTCTTTATCCAGCAGTGTAAACAGATTCTGTAGCAGGTACATATATCTGTGCTTCCATTTGTCTGCTTTAAGACAGAGAGTTCTTTATTCACATCCTTGGAAAATTTCATGTTCTTAAGGCTCCCATTAGTTAAATGTTATCTTTACAGTGTCTTTCAGGCAGCAAGGTGAAAGTTAAACTTTTATTCTTTTGAATATGTTGATTTCTTCATGGTAATCACTTTACATTTTATTGATGAAAGTGCACCGCCATCAAACCTAATATTCAAACTATTTGCTTAGAAAGGCACAGAAAGGTAATTGACTTCCTTCAGCAGCCAGAGGTTGAAGCTGTGCCATAATAGGAAAAAAAATAGGAAAAACTGAATCAGAGTTTACATAGTCATTTGGAGAGAGTAACAAAAATCTCAGCAGTAATCATGCACATCTGTCATTTTTCATTTTTCGGCCTACCGCCTCTAACTTTTGTAGAAAATTGTATCTTGCTTGGGTTTTGTTTATTGCTCTAAGCAGCAGGATATTCATTGATGTTTTCAGAAACACACAGATCAAAATTTCTAATTAACAATTAGAATTGTTATGCTATCTCAATTGCTATGAGATGGCAGGGTAGTAGGCAGATTTGTATTTGTATTACAGTGGGTTTAGTACTCTTAGAAGAGTTGAAATACAGAAACATTCATTTAGAATCATATTGAAAATGAAATTTGAGTGTGAAAGATGTCTTCTTTTAAGAAAGTGATTTTAGAATAAAACCACAAATAGCATGTATTATTTATTTGCAGTTCAGGCTTCAAATTTCAGAGATAATTTTCTAAAAATAAATCTTGTTGCCCCCTCAGTATTTAATCCTTCCAAAAAGGTAGGTAGACTGTGTCTGCAAAAGCACCCCTATTAAATCTGCATTTTTAGTGCATGAACCTCTAACCATGTCACTTCCTAGTAGTTCATGGGTTGTCTTTTTTATTCCAGTGTATAGTTCTGAGTCAAGACTATAGATCATTAGCCAGAGCCTGCATTGGACTTCAAAAGTTAGTGTAAGCATTTTTTTATTTTTTTGTGTGGATTCACTGCTGGATCTAAAAGGAAGTTTTGTTCCATACAAAGTAAGGGGAATCCTTCACCAGTTGCCCTTAGATGAGGTCACATTTACTATTTTTTGTAATTTGAAAAGGGGTTGGATGGGAAGAAGTAGCCTACACTGTCTATAGGTTGTAGTATAATGTATAATCACTTCAGATTAGCATTAAAATGGAGCTTACTGGACAACAAATTAAATTAGTCCTTGTGGAGTCTGCTGCCATTATGATACAGCTGCTGATGTAGCACATTTGAAGCTAACTTGGCTAAGTCTACAGAGTGTTCCAGTTTGCAGAGGTGATGTATTTGTTAGTGATCCTCTTTTTTATTCCTTAATATCTGTCAATTACACTGTTGCAGTTTGCAAATCTGCTTATTTACTGTTAACTAGCAAACCAGCCAACATTTAGTAAAAAAAAATTCAGTAAGAACAGGTTAAAAATAATGTAAACTGTTTCCTCTGCTCTGAAAACAAGATACTGTTAGTTTTGAACATCTAGGGTGAGATTTCCAAGGGTGCCTAAGAGACCCACAAATCCATAGCAGCAGGATGTCCTATCTTTTGAAGCCATCAGTCTCTACCATGCAACTTTGCCTGAAGCCATAGTAGGATGAGTGTTTCTTTTGCTGTCAGTGCCACTATAAGTAATCCTCTTGCACAGCCATTCATTTCAGTCTCTGTGCGTCCCCTCAGTTGTGCTGGTGCAGCTGTTGGTGCAGCTGTGTGGTGGCCTAGTTTGAGAAACTGAAATTAGTGTCTCTCTCTCCTCCCTTTCTTGCAGTCAAGGTAACTAACCTGGTTCTGTTTCCCCATCTGACTCTGTAGCCACTTAAGCAGTGATGAAATGTCCCAAGGGAATGGCAGGGAGTGGGAATGAGCAAATCAGTGGCTTCCTGTAAAAGTTAGCAGTGCTGCTGAAAGAATTGCCGATGGTTTTAGTATAATTTGATGTATAGTAAGCATGTATGTACTCATGGAAATGTTGCAGAATCACAGCCTTATTTTTGACCCTACAAAAATAAATAGGGGGCTGATGGTGATTCTGATGATATGCCATTTGTTGCCTGTGTATTTTAAAAGTACATTTGCAATTCATTGAGCTATTTCTGATCATTACGTGAAATATTGCATATCGTGATATAAATTTCATATATTTCATATACTGATGTATAAGCCAACTTTTTAGAATCTTTGTAGAAAAAAGTACTTTGGGTAAAATTCAGGTAGAAGAGGAAAATAACAGTAAATAATCCACCTTGATAGGCCAGTCAGCCGCTTTCTTGTGTGTGCAAAGAGTTCAGAACAAAGCCAGCAGGTTTTGGCACTAGCACAGTCCATGGAAATACCTGCACCTGCATGACGGGTGCCAGTTAGGACATTATGTGATGTAGCCTAAGCCCGTGGCCAGCGCCTGAAGTCCTGGCGTCACTCCCAGTTCCAACATTAGCAGGCCAGACTGATCCTCGCTTTGACACTGTCAGAAACAGTCCGTTAGCAGAATTTTTGCTGGTTATAACCAGTCCCCACTCAGGAGGGCTGGCGTTGTTGCAGGCGTAGAGGAACACACGTAACAGTATTTTCCAATTGCCTCATGTTTTGCACATAGTTGAAGCTTCCCTTAGGCTGCCTAAGCAGTTCTTCCACAGGTTGTTCACAATCTATTTAAACAAAGGAATAATATTTTTTAAATTTCACTGGTGATACGTTTTATGTGCATTGTCAGGAAAAAACTTTGAAAAATCTGTGGGTTTTTTCCAGAGATATTTCCATGCGGAGAGGGTTGGCATTTCACTGATATTTAGAATTAAGACACATTTTGATAAGTTTTTCTGTGAAATTCACAAAGATTGATGCTCCTCACCAGCTTCCCCTCAGCAAAACTCTTCTATTTCCATGCTTCTTTTCAGCATCTTAATTTCTCCTCATGTCCTTGACAGCTGCCTCTTGCAATATATGGTGTTCCTAAGCATGTTCCCTATTGCCTCCTGCTGTTCCCACATCCCATCTACCTTTTCTCTCAGGTGTAGCTCTTCTACAGCTACTTGTGTATTGATTTACCATCCAGTCTGTTTGGATACAACATGTAGGTTGACTTTCCTGCCTTTCTTTAGTTGGTTCCGTAATAGGATCCCTCTGTCAGCTGAGTCACCAGTTTCACAAAATGTTTCGTACTTTAATCCTTTTGGAGTCACTTCTCCTTTGTCAGATTTAGTTGAAACAGAACTGTGCATCCACAAATTAATTATAAGACAGAAGTCCTGATTGGAATTAGGTGTGCTTCCTTAAGAAACCAGGCTAAAATTTAGGAGGCTGAGTGAGCTGAATAAATACATACTAAATCTCAAAAGAGAATGCTAAATCATGAGAATGTTTCTGAAAGTGACTTTGGGATATTAAATTAGAGGGGTTTGTTCATGAAACAGCATTGTCATAGACAATTATTTATAATCAAGATGTGAGACTATTCACTACTGGAATGTACAGTTTAAAGCTTTTTTCCTCCCTAGTGTAGGCATTTTTAATTTTATTCTTAATGTTGTCAATTTTTGAACAGTGAAACATGGCAAGCCAGGTGTAATACTGTCCCCCATAGTCCATCTGTTGGTTCTTTAGTCCTTCACTTTTATAGGGAGTTTGTGCTGCAGGTCCATGGGTAAGGAAGGAAAGAAAAAGAAGCAGGGTTGTAAAATAGATTTTGTCATGTTCTTTTCCCTGTCCCTTATCCCTGCCACTAGAATTCCATTTGAGGAATTTCTGCCGTTACACTTCAGGACACTACTCATTCATTCATGCCAACAGTCATCTCCAGCATTGAGCTATAAACAAGATCAGGAAATTCATATGACAAAACTTTTTTGGGGCAAAGAAGGGGAGGACAATGTTGGAGAGATTTGTTTGGTTTGTTTTAATCTAGGTGAAGTTTTTCATTAAGTTTCACAACACAGCATCAGAAATACTTGTGCAGTAAATTGCAGGGAGATTGGAACTGATGGTAAAAGGCAGGAATTTTTAAGAACAGTGGCTTCAGCACTGCGTGAGAGCTGGAAGGAATTAGAGATGCAATTCAGTGAATCTGGAAAGGAATGGGGGAAGCAAAAGAAGAAAAGTTTTGAAAACACTACTCCAAGTGCCCAGGACTAGCTAAACCTCTTTATTTCATACTGTTTACAGGACTGCAGAGACTGGATCCAATTTAGGGCACTATGACATGGTTACCATAAGCAAAATCTGGACAGAATGCAGGAGGACCATTTATAGCAACAATGTATAGCTTTGGTTGGTGGGGTTTTTTTTATGAAGGCCTGCAATCGAATGATTTTGAGCTTACTATTGTAAATTGGATAGGCTACATTTCCAAAACTCTTAGATTCTTGATTTTTTCTGGAAGTATTTTTTGTTGTTGTTGGTTTTTTCCCCAGGCATCAAGTAGTTAGATGCACAACTCAAGTAGTGACAATTTTAATCTAAGATGCACCCTACTCTCTAGTGGGGGGCAGAACAGAGTTGAGGTTGGGGACTAGGAAGCCACTTGAACCATTATGCATAAACAATCCCTTTATACTAGATAAAAGATCTGGAACAAAGGGTTGTAAAAGCTCTGCGTCTGATGGTGGGATGACTCCATTGCTGTCAGCTTTCAAATAGCCATCAAGGCCTCCTTGTAAAGATTTTGGCTCAAACTCTGACACAGGAAATGTCAGGGCAAGTTGGGAGGTGAATCATGTTAAGCACTGCATGCATATGTGGCAGTGTGACAGTCCTGAGACTGAGGTAACTCATGTAGTTCCCTAAGCTATGCCAGATGCCTCCAGAGCTTCCTGAACTGCCTTGGAATGGGAAGGCCTAAAACTGTTTTTGAATGCTTTCTACAGACTCTTGTACTTATATTTTTGGCTGCAGTTCCCAACTCCAAACTCATGCTTGTAGTACATAATTGAAACTCTCTTCATTTGCTCTGATGATTTGTGATAAAGAAACTAATTTTTCTTGGTTTGTTTTTAAAGAAGCCGAGCAAACAAGTCATTATGAAATGCCTTCTGCTTTAGAATCCTGATCATGACTGCTTACTAGTGTCAATACCTGCATTTGAGTTATTTATCCAATTCTGTCTTTTTTAGGTGGAGCCTACCCTTTGGTAAAAGAGTGGTTTGTCTATTTTGGAAATCCTCTCAAGCAGCCGGAGCTGATACAGCCTGTACAACCTTCTGTTCCAGGTAGAACAAAAATGTGTTTTAAGTCTAAACTGAAAGACTGACTTCGCTAAAATGAGATTAGACAATCCATCACCATACGTTTGATATAGAATCCAGAATGACTGTGGAGAACAAGGAGCTAAAGTGCTGCATGCCTGTAATTGCTTTTTGTAGTTATAACGTGATTCAGCTTTGAGATACATGTTATTGCTGTGTCTTGTCAAACCCAGTGCTACTTCAAACATCAGTTCTAAAATGAAAACAATTTCTTAGAGGTTCTAAATACTGCTCTGAGGCCAGGATAAATGGCGTGTAGAGCCATATTAAAATTCGTCCATTAAGCTGTTTGATAGAATGTGCTAACAAGCCTCGTGGAGAATGTAAAAAAAGAGTAATTTTTAGATCACATATGACAACCCAAAAAGATATTCCAGCTTTCAGTAAAAAAAAATAATTAAGCTATCTGTTTCTGTGAAGGTGTTTCTACTGTCTTAAGCCTCAAGTGTTTTGTGTGTTTTTATCTTCATCCCTTTGGTAAAAAACACATTAATGAACACTCTTAGTGAAACTAGAGTTACGGAAAATACATTATATTTACAAGAAAGTATATTAAAATTTAGTGAAAAGATGGGCACTGCCTGTGTCGCTAAATTGTATTGTGCAATACAAGTTTAGCATGGGAAGTAAACAGTATTGTATCAATTTTGTTATTTTGGAGGGGAAAATGTTCTAATTGTTCATATGTCCATGCTGTTGTAGTCACCTTTACTCTCACAACTCTCTCTCTCTCTGTCTAGTCATACAGATCAGCAGCACAAAGATGTTTTTAATCGTTCACATTAAATGAATTTGTTCCATTGATATACAATACCATTGGTATCTTATTAGGAAAATTGGTATCTTGTTATTATCTACTCAACTTTTTGAGAGTAATTACCAGTGCTTCTTCCCTCAGCACCAGAGCTTTCTGTAGTAGTCCTTGTTCTAGTCTGGTCTAAATCTAGATTCAGAAAAAGTTGAAATGCATGCACTTTTTTATAAATTTATAGTAAATTTTCTTTTAAGGTATTCTAACTTATATATTTAACAAGATTCCTCACATTCAAGGATGAAAGAAAACCAGTTGCTCCTTAGGTATCAGCCTTCTCAAAATCCTTTTTAAAGGACTGTTTGAAAAGAATTTGGCTATATAGAAGAAGTACAAATGAGTTTTCATTTGATATGCAGTAGTTTCACATATAATATTAGGAGAGTGATTATCTAATTTGCTTTATAATAGCATGAATTTGCTGTGAAGTTTTCCAAATGGATATGAATATGCAGTATAAAAATTGACCAGTCTGTCCTGTACCCCTGTTTTGTTTCAGGATACAATGGTCTGGGAACATGCATTTGTAAAAGAAGGAAAAAAAACTCAATGAAGTATAAACGATAATTACATTTCAAATTGCCTGGCAAATATACTGCATTTATTTGTTGTAAAGTTTTATGTCCCAGATAATATAGTTCCTTCCTCCCTTTCTGGAGAGGAATCCACTTAATCTGTACTCTGGTTCTACAGCTCTGCAAACATGCTACATATAAAACTCCCCTTTATGTTGACAATAAACAGGATTTAAAATCACTGTGTTTGTTTGTTTGTTTATAACAACCACATAAGTGGAGTTTATAAAAACAGAATCTTCTCAGCCATAATCTTTACTAACTCAGTAATGAAAGGCTGTTGAAGCAGACTATAAAAAAAGGGGAGGAGGACTTATAGTGTTTATTTTTAGTGCTCTGTTGTCATTCCTTCAGCGAACAAATATTTTTCTAAAATTTTTGCAGTCCATATTTGTATGCCTTACATTCGCTCATGCATCTTTGGTTTTCCACAGCATGACTTTCTAATTCACCAAATAAGGTTCTCAACAGCACATCACATTTTTCAGACAGGGATCATATTTAGAGCTAAATTTAAAGTTGTTATAGGTAGTTAGAGTTCAAAGCTGTCAATCAAGATCAGATTATGCAAAAAGAGAAAAAAACTTTATCAAAAACCTATTAGAAAAATCATAGTGCAATTAATTTTGGAATGATCCGTGTTTTTTATTTTTTAAAAGAAAAAACTGTTGACCTCATCATCAAAACTAATTTAGAGCTGTACTGAGAATATATGGAAAATTCTTACTCTTATGGGTTTGATTTAGATTAAAAAGTTTGAAGAAACTATTAACTTTGAACTGTAGTGTACATAATAAGAAATATTTTAAATTTTGCATTGGTCTTAAAAAAACCCCATGGAATTCCCACTGACTGCTTCTGTCTGTATAAAATAGCAGAACTGCCCTACATCTAGAAAGGTTGCAGGTGATAGGTTGAATGTTAGGGGTTTTTTTAACAAAATATTGAATTCTAAAGCCAGGATGGTAAGTAAGATGATAAAAGATATTTAAAATATAGTATGTATTATGTATATGTATTTTTCTTGAGAGACACTCTTCTGAATTAGCGTCTGTGCTTACTCACATTCTCTGTCTCTCTTTCTTCCTTCTGGAATGTTTCTTTTCAGTTGAATGAATATGACCATGATGTTTCCCACACATTGACAAAGCAACAATTAAATTGATAAAGTGTCACCAAGAAATTAATTTTGTTAGAATGTCTGTGATCCAGGAAATTACTGTTTAACATCCATACCTTGTGAACATAGGAGATATGTTTGATATGTGTGCGGTTTATATGGAACAGAAGTTCTAAAGTCTTTACTGGAAATGTATAGATTCTGCTGTTCATTTAATTTCTGTAAATATGTAGACATTGTAGCTTCATACCACTGAGTTTGGATGTACTTTCAGTGTTTTAATCATTGCATCTTACATGAATATGGCATGAATATGTTTAGGTTCAAAATGCTGTCTCTAGAATGCTTCTTTAATGGTCAGAGTTACTTGTCATTTGTGTTTATGGCATCTTTAAAACTGGCCACAGTTGTTGAGAAGTACATTTTTAGAAACTGATTTTTATTGCTCAGTTTTTACATGAGCATGTAAAAATGAGGAAGTGTTGAAGTTCGATTACTGGTGTTATGAAATGAAATTTCAATAGTCAATACTTCAAATATACAAGAACAGTTAATATGTATTTATATTTGTATATACAATGATGATTTTTTCAATGATATGAATGTAAGGATCACCTTTGCAAAAGCCTAAAGTTAAACAATACTGTAGAATTAATGCATTACACAACTTTTGCATGTTTTGTATATTCATGAATCGATTACTGAAATTCAAACAAGTCAAATAAGTATTTGTGTATTCCCTTGAAGTGATTTTATCATACTGCTTTATGTATGGCAACTTCATTAAATGTGGAAGCATAAAGGAAAAAGATAAAAAGTAATTAAGTCCATGCTTTTTCTTTTAACTTATGTGTTGTCCATTTTTATGTGTAGGCAGGTAGTATCTCTTAACCTGCATGGAGGTCTTTGTGATGCTTCTCTTCTGGAGGTTCCTGAGGACTACAGTTTATATAGTACTGAATATGGTTTTCACACAGTTTTATGCATATTGAGAGTAATCATAAGCGTATGCAGTGTTTGAGCAATTCATAGGAATTTGTGATTTATAGGAACTTGTGTTTCCTACAATCCCAGTAGGATAGATAATTTTTGCATACTAATCTTTACAGTAAACATGTATCACTTATATATATCTAAGTATGTTTTTGTGTGTTTTCCTTCTGTTACTGGTTGGCTTTTAGGTTAATTTAGTAAATATCTAGACACGTTCTGAAAGTAAAATATTTCTCCTACCTATCCAAGTAAATTTCTCTTTCAGGCATGTTTTCTAATTACTGTAAATTATGTAGTGAGGATGTAACTAGAGTAGATGACAGTTTGGAGGATCTACTGCATATGAATCTTAGTATCTGCTCTGGACGTTATGTATGATGGGAGAGTCATTAAACTTCAGGGTATTTGTTTCTTTGTTTTACTTATCTTTAATTTAAGGGTTAATAAATCAGTCTGGGGTACTATGTGGAATTTTATTACTTGTAGAAGAGATCCTCTCAGAAAAATAACACCTTTGGTTGGTGTGTTCCAAAAGGAGACAGCATCAAATTGTCTTTCCCAGAGTAAATAACTCATAATTTATCAGTACCTCTTTTTCCCAAGCGCAAGTAGATGTTTCTGAAAGTGTAAGGAACTGTTTATGGAAGAGATGTCTTGAATTTTTTGTTGAGCCCTCTCAATATAGATATGTAATTTTGAATATTGACGTAGCTAATGGTTTTACTCTGAAGAAGAAGAATTTCTATTCTTAGATATACGCCTGGACACAGAAGAGAACTTTGGTTTAACTGATTTCTCGCATGTCTCTTCCTGTGCAGAAACCATCAAAACTATTTGAGCATACCTGTGTACAAATTGTCTCGCACTTGGTAGGAAAAGTTTGCTCTGTGTTGGTTTCCCGCATGTTATATTTGCTTTAATTCCTGGAAGTCAGTCTCTGCCATTCTTTTTTTTTTTTTTTTCTTAAGGCAGCAATTACCAATATCAAATCCAGTCATTTGAGTCTTATTGTTGCTGTCTGTACTGGCCCACTCACTGCCACTATTTGTGTTATCTCTACCCTGCATTTCTACCTCCAATTAAACAACTGATACTTTTTCTTAATGTTAGAAACTTACAGATTGTATGATAGTAGTTCTTTACATGGTTAAAACTTTTGACAGGAGAGCTAGTCTTAAAAATAGTAAAAGAAACATCCATCAGGGAGATAAAGAAAATGCTAACTTCTCTTCTAGTTTCGCTCTCTCCAAAGAATTAGTGCCATTTGGTTAATGGGCTTTCCTGGCTAAATAAACATCGTCTATGTAGATTTCAGCACCTTGTCACTTTAACCATTTATTATCACCAAGTGTTCCTAACTGGTCTGCAGCTGCTGTGTGTCAGATTAAAAAAAAGAAAAGGTGTTACCAAATGTTGCTTAATTAGTCCACATTTAAAATTCACACCTCTTTTTATTTAACTACAGAGACAGCAGTACTTTATGGTACAATTCTGTCTTTTATTGAGATGCTCAGGAATAACCAGTTAGCTGTTCTGTTATTTCACGTGCATTGGGGTTTATTTTGATAACACATTAAATGTAATTTAAATGAGGTGCAAATTTTGCATTAGTCCACACCTGTCAGAAGCTGGAAGATGGCAACATGAGGTAAATATTAAGGATTTAGAGACAACCATGAATGATACTATAGAAAGTCTAGAAAGATAAATTATTTATAACTGATGACAGTTCTTTTGTGTGTGTTTGAAACTGTTTCATGCAGTAGCATACAGAGTGCAAAATACCAGATCACCTTGGTTTTTGTTCCCAACCTACTGCAGAGGAGTCGTGCCAGCAGTGTTTTATGGAGAATGCACTTTTGCCAGCAAGTGGCCTAGGTGATCAGCTTGTTCATTAGAACAGGTGATTATAAGGGGAACAGTGTGAGGATCCTTCCAGGACACGCTAGTTCTAGGAGAGAGAAAAGAAATTGATTTTGTTGTTTTCTGCTGAATCACTGTTTTATGACAAAGTGAACTTCATTTAATGCTGTGGATCCCCAAGGGTAAGAACACACGCGTAGGCAAACTTTGGTTTTGCACAGGTAAATGCCTGCTGTCTCAAAGTTGTCTATGTTGTTGTAACAATTTAATCCAGTCCACTCTGCTTAAACATGCCTGTTTTCCATAAATTTTGTTTAAATTACAGGCAATATTTGTATATGGGGGGAGTTTTTTTCCAATGCAAGTTTTGTCAAATACGTTTTATTTTCAGCTCCGTGATCCTTGCAAGTGCCAGGAGCAGATCAGTTGTTTCCTTTCACATTGTAATGAGGTAGACATGTTTTATCTTGTTGCTGCCAAAATAAAATAATGGATTTCTTTCATAGGTGGAACACCTAATTTGAAAACTCTGTGGCTTGCCAAAGGACCTGATGTGGAAAAGCAACGGTATAGTACATTTCTGGCATGCTTTCACCTTCAAGATGAGATGGAAGAACTCCAAGCTCTGGAAGCACCTGTTGCAGGATTCTGCTGTTTGCTGGCCTATCTTATGATGCAGGTAAGTGGGACAGTTTTCTTTGGCTGTCAGCTGATAGATGTGACTGACTAATGAACTGTTTCTTGCTAGTCTTTGCTGGATTTTTCTCTTAATCTTTACAGTAGGCATAATTGATCAAATATAACAGTACTACATTACAGTATTTTTAATTACTCTGCTTAACATGCACCATCCTGTTCAAGAAATACTTGAGTTTTTTTAGTAGTTAATCATAACTCTCACATGCTCATGACAAAACACCTTGGGCAGTTTAAGAGAGAGAGTATAAACTGAGGGATTTCCCCTGCTTTTTGGGACCTGATTGCAAACTAAAGCTGCTCCTTTTGTATTTCCTTTGTGTCATTAAAAGAAGTCATTCCCTCAGGTGACTATGCAGGCTGTGCAAACAGACAATATAAATATTTAGTGAGTTCTCACTGCTTTTTCACACCATCCTGTCAATCTAGTAATTTTCAAGCCAGAATTGAGGATATGGCTCTTCTCATTAAATTCTGAGTAATAGGGGATCATTAGGTAGCAGTTCTGCTACAATTCCAAATATTTGGCAGCCCAAAGACTACTTTAATTGTAATAAAAAGGGGCACAAGATTAAATGCAATATTGCTTCATTGTTTACCTTTCTCTTAGGTATTTAATATATTGTCTGTACTTGCCTCATTTCAAATGCTGATCTCACAAGCAGATTTCCTTCTCTGAGGATGACAAAATTATAATGTTTTTATCTCATCTGATAAACTCTGCTTCACTTGTACCTACATTGGACTGCATTTTGTCTATTGTTCTGCTTTCTCAGACTTCACTTTCCTTAAGAACAGATTTATGTTGTCATGTGATACATGAAAAAAAGTTTTCCCTGACTCTTTCTTTCTTTTCATGTTTCCTCAAATTTAGATGATGCGATGAGAAAGTACATATGGGAATTATACAAGTGATCCATATAGCTGGGGATTTTTTCTTCTTTCATTTTTGTATCACAGAATATAAATTGAAAGTTTTTTGAAGATGAAACTCATTAAGCATCATTTCATACCTTGCCATTTCAATTTGGCAAGATACATATCGTGTCCCTAGCTTTTAATATACTTGAAGTGTTCTTCATATTTGGATATGAAATCACAGCTTCATTTATTTATCTGTTATCACCATTTCATTTATTTATTGTGCTATCCTGTACACTCTTTCATGGCGTGATGGCTAAACTGTTTGAGAAGGGTTTCTTCAGTGGGATTACGAAGAGGAGGAACAGGATAGAACACCTACGGAAATGTGGGTTTGCTGAACCTTGACCACAGAATATTAATAACATGAAAAAAAATGCTTGTCAAGGAAATGATTTTCAGAACTCTTTATCCAATGGGTACTGTTAGAAACAAGATGAAAACAATTTCACAGTTCTTCTTTTCAACAGGAATAATAGCAGAGAGATCATGTAAAGGGCTTAGTTTGAGGGAAGGGTTTTCATGGCAGTGCCAGTCTCTCAACACCTGTCCTGTTTTCCTGATTCTCTTCTGGCCTCAGAGTTGCACTGATGCAATCTACCCTGTGAAGCAGACTAGGGAATTAATTTGGATTAAAATGTTTTTCATTGCTGAGTTCTTTTCAATGTTGGTTATTTCTCTGATATTGTCCATTTGTTCTCTTGGGGTGTTGGAGAGGAAAGCTTGAGAGCAAGAGTGTCAGCAGCCATGCTTTGAGCTGGCCATATTGCTTCCATTTGTTTTATAGCTGAGAAAACAACGCTTGTCTAATTGTGATCTAATTCTTGTCTTTACACTTAAGTCTTAAATTTCTATCAAAGAAGGAAGGTGGACTGTTACCTCAAAAATTATTTAAGTTGACAGTAAGTTGCCTTAAAGCAGACTTCCAGCTTTCCTTCAGCTCGTGTGAGGGAGAGTAAACATTACTCATCATTTAATCTAGTTTAAAAATTGGGCTTTTACGGGAATGAGCTTACTGGCCAACCCATGTGGCTTCGTTAAAACTTATGTGCAAGTACTTAATGAAAACTTCAGATGCCTTTTTTTTCAAGTAAGAAAAAAATTATAAGCAGACCTTAACTATGTAAAGAAAGTGTTGATTTGAAATTTTTTTTCGGTGAGGGTACTTTTCAAATATCCTTCAAATTAAGAACAAAAATTTACCAAATAATAGGTCTGTCTTTAAAGTTGGGAAAGGAGCAAGTGAGTTCAAATATCAGACTGTGAAATCTGCAGAGAAAGGACAAATTTCTCTTTCAATCTCCTATGGTTTTGGAATAAATCTAACAGTGGAATTGTGGTAACTCACCAAGTTTGGTTACTGAATAAAATATTTCTCTAAAGAAGTGTTTTTGCATTTGTGAGCATTTTTACTGATCTGCTCTGTTAGGGGCATTTTCTTGCTGTTGTACTTGCAAGCAATCTTTGATTTTCTTTTCTTAGCACACAATTGTGCAAGTATTAAAAATTGTTTTGTAGATGGAAGTCACTTTTCTGTTACTCCAATGTATAAAACTTCTCGTTGCCTTCTACACAAAGGTGACACCTGACTTGAATTACAGGGTAAAGTAGGACCATTATCAGATCTTAGCAGGCAGGTGGAGTTAATGAATACCAAGGAGCATTTTGAAAGCTTCACATTTTTCTAATATCCCTCACGTTTTTGTGCTTTATGCAAGATTCAGGAGCATCTTAGAGGGGAAAGTATGTTACACTGGGACAAGTGCAAGGCCTGATTTTAAAAAAAAAATTCTCGAGTGGTTGTATACCCTTTATCCTGAGGAGGAAAGAATGGGTTACTCCTCCTAAACAAATAAATGAACAACATAATTGATAGATGGCTTCTTAATAGTTTTTGTGGTTTTTTCTGTTGATTTGCATTAATACTTTTTTGTTAATTTTTCTCACCTTGATTTTATCTGTCACTAAATAGGAGCTCTTAACAGATGGAAATAGAATGTACAAAACATTCCCCAAAAATCAAGCTGTTTACCTAAAACTCTGCATTGCCATTTTTTAGCCTTTTAACTGTTCTGTAAGCCCACAATGCACATTTCCACATTTCCTCAAGTTTCAGTTGATAAGGAATTGTAATGCTTTATGGATCTCGCTTTAAAGCCCTGTTTATAGCTTTAAAAGTTGTAACAGATATGTGGTCTTGGTGCACATGTACAATCTGTAGTGTTATTATAAGAGGAAGGAAAGGATCAGAACTGAACTGGTTTTGTCATGGAATCATCCCAGCTGGTCTCAAGGCGCTGTCTTTCTTCTGAGGTGACCATGTGCCTCTATAGAATCTCAGAACACTCATAGCAGAAAAGGCCCCCACTCCCCCTTTACTAATGGATGTATTAATGTGAACTGTTACATGAATTTAGAATTTTTCTTTATGTTTCCCCACTTGAACATTTTACGTTTAGTTTTCTTATAGTTTTGAGTTTTCCCCACTTCAATTTGCAGCCTAAAAATCTGAAAGAAATCAAATATGTTCTGTTAAATCCTAAAATTTAGGTAAAAGTAGGCAATTAAATATTTTAGATTATTTTTAAAGTTTCAGCAGATAATTGTGTAAGCATTTGAAAAAAACCCTAATGGTCATCATGTCTGTGGCTCAGTGAGTTGCTTTTTATCCTGGGTCTTAATTATAAAGCAATTTTTTTTAATCTCATTTTTTACTGTGCTTAATGTACGGAGATGAAGTTATTGCCTGTTATTAAGAAACTTCAAGGGAAGTGGAAAAGGGAATAAAGAAGGGTGGGCATTTTCTTTGTGTGTGTGGAAGTCCATGTATATACACTATACACGAGTATTGGGATATGCACTTAATTCAAGTTGTGAAAGAAAATATTTTGTTCCCTGTGAGTGTCTTTTCCCAGGTGATATATCTGTGGTGGTGGTAATTACAGGAGGTCATTGATACTAATTTTTATGTGCTTGAGCAAGAGGAGTCAACTTTCAACAGACTTTCTCTTCAGATAATGTGTTATTTTTTCACCTGTTCTAGGTCAGTAGCCTCTCTCTGGAGGACTTAAATGCATTTGTGGCACTCATTCTCTGCCTCAAAGGGAAGTCAGCTGCTCAACTGGCAAGTCTGCAGGTATGGACTAGAAAAGTTGTGTAGCATGAAATGGTCATGGTGACATTGTGATAAATATTTGAGGGAGAAACTGTTTTACATTACTTTTCAGATGTAGGAACTAAGGATCATGGTAAATATATAGGCTGTTAGTGTTTTACATTTCATGTGAATACTTACATTTGTTTATCATGTAAAAAATTAAAATGGTAAGGACATTTTCTGGTGGTTGCAGTCCTAGTGTGAGCAAATTAATCTCAGATTTTTTCCTTGCTTGGCTTCCAGACTTCCCTCTGATGAAAAATTTGTGACAGTGATTCCTGTCTTACAATGCTGCTTCATTGTTTTTTACTGAGGAGGATTGTGTTTGGGGACATAGGTTGTATGAAAATCACCACATTAAATCAAATTTTAGTATACTTGAGAGAGAATATAAACATAGTATAAGCCTAACCAGAAAAAATGTTACCTAATGTGACCCGCTGTAGTGAAAACTATTTGGATTATGCTATTCCATAATTATTCAAGTGTTCTTTTCAATATTTTATATACTCCATGCAAACCTGTTTTTTATCTTTTGTATCTTCTTTAATCCACATGTGGAAAGGCAAGTTCCTAGATGGTTATTGCAGTAGAACCATTTAAATAGTTCTTCTTGCATATGGAATTATACGAGAGTAGTTTCAATTTCATAGCCTGAAATTGCATTAAAAGTAGTAGCAGTGTAGAGCACAGACTGCACATGTCAATGGCTATTTGAGTTGTGGGTTTGTGTAAAAGTAAGTGGGATAGGGTTAGAAATTGTTAGAACCTTAACATATCTTCACTCTGGAAATCTTGTTTATGTTTCCACTAAGTTCTCTGTTGCTTTGAACCGTTCATGTGATAATATTAAAAGTACTTTTTGCTGATAGCAAGGTAAACCAACTACTCCTGTTACTCTCCATTTGTTTCTAATGTACAGGGACCAACATAACCAAAGCAGTGTGCTTCTAGTTTCATTATTTGATTCACTAAAACATATAAAGTCCAGTCTCTTATCATTTGTTTCAAATTCATCACAAATTTTTTCTGCAGCTGATCAACTGTTAGACCTGTGTAACAAAAAGGAAGCAATGAAATGGAGGCAATATGGAACATAGCAAAAATGTAGGATTTATTTCTGTCAAAGACATTATTGCACATAATGTTGCACTCAACATTGGGAATATCATTACTTTAGCAAGTCTGTGTGGCAGTCATTCAGCAAAACTGTAAAGGAAACCAAATCTAAATGATGAAAAAATTTGTTTATAGATGCACTTACAGGTATTATTACATAAGTTTCTAAAGTGCTTGGAAGTTTATTCTGTTTGAATTAGAGGTCTCTGTGTGATTGATTGGTGTTGTGTTTCTACGAAAATAGAAATCTGAGTGTTGCAAAAATAGAAATCTGAGTGTTGCAAACTTACAATAGTAATCAATGTATGCTACTCATCAGCATCATACTAATTCAGTGTTGTGCACAAAATTTTGTTATTTTCCCACAAAGCTTATGACAGATTGGTTATGAACATAAAATTACATGAAATGTGAAGCTGGTCTTACACTGTATCATGTATGAAGTGGACAGCATGTTGCTGGAATTGACTTCTGCATGCTATTGCCTGGTCCTTCCAAAGTCTACTGCTTAAGCAAGCACTTCATGCACTGTCACATAATGCTTTCTGCTCTGTCAAAAACAATAAAAGATTCGTATAAGGCAGTTGAAATTTTTGTATCAAGCTATTTTGTGGAGCACTTCTTCTTTTATTGTATTAAAATTCGCAGTAGTGCCTTTGGTAGTAGTTTCAGTCAGAATAAATCCCTCTGAAAGGAATAGTGAGGAAAGATTTTGGTCTCTTTCTCTTCTGTGTTTGTGAATAGATTAACAGTTTCAAAACTTTCCCCCTTGCCTTCAGATAAACCTCCCTTCCTGTGTTTTGATGACATGGATTTCCTGCTGGAAAACAGTTGCTCTTTCTCTGTTTGTTGTCCACTTGTGTCTTGTCAAGCTATATCAAGAAAAGATGTTACGTTGTATTAATAGCCATAAAAATACTTTTTTTAATTCATATATAAGCCACCTGTAATTTTGTGGAAGCACCAGGACCAGTTTCAAGATTTATATGAAGTTAATCTCACATCACAGGAAGAGTGAAAAATGGTCTGTTTCCTGTTCCTGTGCTTCTGAAATGTGGTATGTAGATGAACTTAATTATGTCCTGGGAACTTTCTTTTGAAAGGGCAGGACACTAAATAACTAAAATATCTTATATAAATACCCAAAGAATAATGATGAATAAAGCAAGCTTTCTGAGCATTATCATTGAAGCATCTAATCTTCAAGATTCCCTCTCAGAATAAACTGGTTTTCCTCATTACTATGTTCATTTAGTAATTTTACAAAATTGAGTTATGCTGTTATTTTAATAGTAAATAGGTTATCAACAGGTATTTAATGTTCTAGATATTTGTGTTTAAAATCAAAGGATCCAAGTGCAATGAATTACACTGCTACATAGCTAATTAATAAATGGGGTTTATAGTAGGAAATCAGAAAAAGTCTTTAGTCTGTTTACCATACTTTTTATTCTCCGCTGAAAGGTTAAAAGTGATCCTTAGGAAGACTTACTAACAGAGTTTTCAAGGAAGTTAGGTTAAACTTAGTCAGCATCTGCAAAATTTTATGAAGATGTTTGCTCATTTGCCAATTTGTACTTAATGCTGTAGTATTATTTTAAATGTAGAAATAACTGTTTACTTCTTGTAAACAGTTCTGTGAAGAACACTAATTTGATAAAAGTTTCTCTGTGTCTCTAAAGGAGTCCATTATCAAATATCTTCTAGCAGAAGAACACTTAACTTCCTCTGTGAAATATGAGAGAAAACATAAGTGGAGCCTGTTCTTCTGCTAGAATGAAGAGAGCCTTTCAGCCTTGACTTTCAAATCTGCTTTCTAATATGTTGTCCATATTTCATAGTTAATGAGATCCATAAACCCACAAATCTCTGAAACAGAAATGTCTACGGTTTGAATAAAGTGGGTTAAAGCCATAAAAAATGTAGTTTATCTCATGCTGAAAGAAAGTGGGCTGTGGACGTGTAACTACATTGTACATTAAGTATTACTTTCTCAGAATAACATAATGTTTATACATGAAGATTTGATTATTTTTCAAGATCCATGGTTTCATAATACCAAAATGTGTCCATGATAGAGAAGACATTTTTCTGGTAAGTTTTTTTCTAGTTTTCCTGTGCTGCCCTTTTATATGGTAGATGAGCATTCAGCTTTGCCCAAGCCCCCCACAGAGCTGATACACAAGGTCAGAATTAAATTTTGGACCCCAGGTTGTCTATTTCCCTTCTTTCTATTTTAATCTGATGTGTGGTGTTTGCAAAAAGCCCAGAGAGCCATCAGTCTAACTTTGAGGCCATTGCAGAGGAAAAGAGGCACCAGCAGACATGCTTCCAGTCTTGTTTGTTGTATTGAGCTGGCCACTGTGTTTGTTAAGGGCTGAAGTATATTCCTTCAATTTTTTAGGTGCTTTCAGTTATTTAAAGGTATTACTGATATGAAATGAGCACAGTCATTTTAGGTTTTAAATTGTAAGTTCCAGAAAGTCTTTGCAATTTGATTGCAAATGAACTTTCACAAAATATGTATTGATTATTATTTAATTATATTTTTGAATAATAATAATACCCAGCAAACTAGTTAACTAGCTTGACAGGTGGAAATAGCTTTAGCAGGAATTGTAGTTGTGCAGAACTTTTAAGTATTTTGCATTGTATAGTGTCATGGAAGCAAAATTACCTTAGTAATAGTATTATACCAATATTACACAAGATATTTTTCTGTAACATCCATATGTTTCTGCCACATCCATCCAAAATAACAGTATGTTTTAGAGTAGTAGTAGGTAGTAGTGTAGGTATATTGGCTAGGGTCCCTCAGATTTAAAGAAGGGCATTGCTAAATCTATTCTGTATTTTTAAACTCTGTATTCTTTCTTCTATACTATGCAGACAGAAAAACATAAATAATGCCTAGATTCTGAACATTCAAGAATTTCAGTTTTCTGACCTGTTTGGCAAGCCAAGCCATGTTTGACAACACTGTGTGATATTTTTCAAACAGACTCCAAACAGCCTTTGTGAGCTATCAATATTTTTCAAAATATAATTATCTTAACAAGTCCTTTCTTCCCCAGGGAATGTATCTTTATTGTGCCCCTAGGATTGTTTCCTAATAAGTATTTGTTTTAATTGGACTGAGTGAAACATGAAATGCAAGTAAGCATATTGTAAAAATCTCACAGATAAACCCCTCATATACAGAGGACCTGCTTCTGTGCTGTATGGTAGTATTAACTAAAGTGGAATTTGAGTGCATTCCCAGACGCTTTACTGAATTGGGATTTATATTCCCTCAAAATTCGCATCTGTCAAAAGTGGTTTTAAAATGATAGGTGAGATTGTAACTGCAGGGGATGGGGAATGGTGGGGGATTGAGGTAGTTTACTGATCCTGACATTGCTTCCCAGTCCATTCTCTCATCTGCAGTCTAGGTTTTCTCACTGTTCTGGGTAATCTGGAATAAAATACAACAATATGGGATGTGATTGCAAGTTGGGTTGGTTCATACTTAGAAATACAATTTTTGTCTCATGTCCTCAAGACAGTCTTAAATGAAAACAGTTCCAGTTCACTTACACAGGTCAAACATTAGTGCAAATACAATTATATGTCAGGAACTGAAGTTATTCACTGCTGACAGCACTTTTTGAAAGACCCATATGTAAATCTGTTTGTTTTCATCAGCATCTTTTGAAGTTCTGAAAATAATCAGGTTTTCTCAGACCTGTTGCATTGACAACTGCCTCTACCCTTCTTTATTGCTGTTGGTTCATAAGCATATAAACAAAAATTTTAGGTGAACATACTCAACTTGCAGACAAGATTGGTGTTCTGCCCCACTCTTCCCATTTTCTTCTTGACCAAATTTGGTGTATCTATTAGTATTATTAGAGTCTATTTCCCTGAACATTTTTTACATTTGACATAAGCTCTAGTATCAGAATTCACATAACTGTGGGAATTCTGTTATGTGTCACTGGCACAAATACAAACCCCAGCAGAACTAGATCACAAAATTGTCAAGGTTGGAAGAGACCTTCAAGGTCATCTAGTCCAGCTGTCAATGCAGCACCACCATATTCACCCCTAAACAACATCCCAAAATGCCATCCACAGATACCTTCTGAACACTTCCAAAGACGGTGACTCTGCCATTTCCCTGGACAACTTATTCCAGTGCCTAACCATTCTTCCAGTGAAAAAACTTTTCTGATATCTAATCTATACCTCCCCTGTTGCAATTTAAGGCTATTTCCTCTTGTCCTTTCTCTTGAGACATGGCAGAAAAGACAGACCCCCACCTCACTACAATCTCCTTTCAGGTAGTTGTAGAGGGCGAGTTGCAGATCGTCTTTTCTACCTTCTGAAAAAAATATATTCACTTAGTTGGATCCAGTATGTCCATGGAGAAAATCTTGAACAAGAGCCTAGAAAGAGAATTTATGTTCCTTTGTGGAAGATGATCTTGCATTTTTCTGCATAATTGTTTGTTTGTTTTGTTTTTCTGTGAGTTTTCCACTTTACTGCCCTGTAGTTCATTATTAACAAGGTTTCAGCAACACAGAAATAGCAGCAATTTCAGTTATAAATTGCTTTTAGTTTCAGTTATAAATTGCTTTTAGACTGTATGTAGCATAAAGAATATTTCAGGATGCTTAAGGTAAAAGACACTCAGGAATTTCAGATAGCAAAATTCCTGTTAATTTTTTTAATCTGTGCCTAATAATATAACAGGAAGTGAAACATAGTTATTAGTAATGAGGGTAATAAAGCTCTTGCAAAATATTAAATGTACTACCAGCTTTGAAAATTCAGAGATAACCTATTACAGAGAGGGAAAATAAATATTTCTGGTATCCACTGACCTCTTCCTGCCAAGTTTCTGTTGGTCAAAGTGTATGTTTACTTCTGAGTTAAATAGTTTTCACTTCCTTGCATATTGTATGCTAGAAGGAACAGGCAGTCCATGAAGCTGGGAGGTGGTGTTTGCATGGCACAGGTGGGGTTGCTCTCCATTGCCTTTAAGGGCAGACCTGTGTCCCCACGGGGCAGGTGACGTGCAGGGGCTGGAGCCAGGGAGGGAATGGAGCGTGCTGTCAGGAAGTGGTGGCACGCGTGCACCTGCCTGTCATCTGCTCAGCGCTGCCTGCACCTGCCTGCGCGCCTCTGTCACGCCTGAGCAGGAATGCAAGCTGCACATCTGTCTAGGCTTTCCCTGGAGAAGCAGATGGCTATGTGTAACTTCAGAGAAACAAAAATGTTTTCTGAAATGACCTAATGAGCCATTTATAGGTGGAGGCTTTTATAGGCATATGGTTACAGTTCTTTATTGGATGTACTTGAGTTTTTCAAATTACTATAGTAGAAATGTTCCTCTGGAAGGTATCAGAAACAGCCAGGCTAACCAAGAACTGATTTGTACCCTTTCTTTTCAAGTGTATTCTTGATTGACATGATCATTGTCCAGGGGTTAAAAGCCAAGATGGTGTCCAGTTTCTATCAGTTGCTTCCTCATGGCTTTGGTCAAATTGTTCAGTTCTTTCTCGTATTTTAGTTCTTGCTTGTAATACTCATGCACCCCTACTCTCAATAATAGAAGTTCTTTAGCCAAAAATATAAATGCCATATAAATGTGAATTTTTAATACATTGACATTAATATTGGTGTCCCACATATATTCTTCTCTGCTTCACCTTTATTTTGGGCTGATTTCATTTGATGTTTACTGAGCAATAGCTAAGATGATGTTAAAGGAGCCTTTTATAAAGAAATGGAGCTGTGTTAGGAGAAAAACAATAAAAGTACATTATAATATCTCTTATCAGCATTATTTTTTAGGATCTCAAGACATCATCACTTGTTAAGACAATTCTAATCCCATTGTTAGAAGTGAAGAAACAACACACAGGGTCAGTAGATACTAGACATATAAAGGTATGTTATCTCCAAAGAAAATTAGTGATTTATGGAGAGATTTAATCATTTAGTAATCTCATCAGCATGCCTAGTGTCACACCAGCATTAGTAGGAAGCATATGCACATTAACTAAAAAAGTATATTACATTCATTTAGGTTGCTATATATTCTCCTGATAGATTTTAAAGAAGAGATATTCATTTCCTTGACAAATACAAAGTTATGTATGTATTGGTTTTAGCAGGGGCAGTTAATGCATGCCTGAGTACTATTTCCTATTCAGCAGTAACTTTCTATTTAGTCTCTGTGTGTATGCAAACACATCTTGGCAGAAGATGTTTCTATACTAGGACTTAAGTTCCATAAGTTCCTACTAAAGTCAAGGATAGCTTTACTTCTGAATATAATAAAAGCCAAGCTATGCCAATACACTTTTAAAAATTCATCCCTCAATCTGCTCCGTGTTTTTTAATTTTAGCAAAATTATGCAATTATATGTTGTATTTGTACCCTGAGGCTTCAATACAGCAGAGGAATATTGCAGGCTAGCAACTATGGCAAGTAATATTTTTCAGTCATAGGAGGCTGAAAGTGTCGTGGTTCTGCAGGAAGTTTATTTTGGCACAGCACCTTCTGAAAAAAAAAGAAAAAAAAAAGGTACCTTTTGTTTTAAAATGGCTGTGGATCAGTTCCTGAGGCTGGAATGTTATCAACAAAGTGCCTGCAGAGTCTAATGCTGGCTGAAGGGCTGAGATCCCAAACTTTGGCTTATTAGAGACCTTACAATTTCTTCTAGATGGCATTGTTCTCTGTGTTAAATACACCATTAAAAATGGTCAAGTTACTCTCACCGAAACTTTTTCCCTATTTATTTTTAATTTGCTCTGACATAGTACCAGGGCAAGAAAATGTAGAATATTACATGTAAGTAATTTTCTTTAAAACCTTTGTTTGTAGTCAGTTCTTTAATAGCTCAGAAGACCATCTTTATCTAACAGCTGTGTGCACCAAACAAGGGCTCTTTAATTTCTCTGTATGTGTTCATCTAAACCACAGCATGGGGTTGATGCTTTTGTGCCAAAAGGCAGCAACTTTCAAGCTGTATATGGCAGTTTCCCATTTCAAAAGAAATAGGTGTTCTGGAAGTGGATGCTCTATTTCAGCTTAGTTACAAACGAGTTCCTGATCTCTTGAACATACCTGATCACAGGTTACAGGTTGCCAGTTCCTTTCATGGGGTATCTGAAATACTGTTGTGTGACTCACAGTTTGATTTGTCTTGGACCTTGGGATTGTCGTGAAATAGAAGCAAACCAATTCTTTTCTTCCTCAACCTGTGGACTTAACACCTAGAAAATTCCTGAGCTGGAAGTATTTACTTTGGACTGTATCACTTCAAAGGGTGAACCGCAGTATCAACAATCTTATTGTGCAGCTGCTTTGCAGTACAAAGAAACCCAAGGAGAGAAAAAAACAACAACCTATATTGCACTGGCAAACAGTATTTGTTTTCCTGGAATTCTCTATACTAACCATTTTGGTTCAATGACAGTTTTATTTGAAGAGCTTGTATGCCAGACATGACATTAATAAGAGTTGTCATAATGTTTCTGAAAGCTGCAGTGCTTCAGACATGCTAAATTTTGCCTAATCTAATTCTGCTGAAATGCACTGATCTTTCTGTTGGCTTCAGCAGGAAGTATCAGGCCCTTAAAAAGTATAAGCCCAAAACAGCTTAAGAGAGAAAATGACTATACATTAGGACAATTGAATAGATCTTGAACATCAACTCTGACTCTGGGGAGAAAATAAACTAATTTTTAAGCTTGACTAATTAAGCCTTGGACAATTGTAGCAGAGAACTGAGCAGTGGCAGGCCTAGCCAGCTGCCATTTGCCAATATAGTCTGGGGCTGTGGAAGGACACACTGCATTATCAAAGGCAGTCAAGCCCACTCTGCTGAGTAGTTCTGTTGGTGGCAGAATTTTTCCTCCTAAAACTTTGTTTCATGGACCAGTCCTATTATTAAATGAAGAGAAAGTGCTGGGTTAAGGTGTGGATAAGGACTTTAGATCACGAGTGTGGTCAAGATGCAGGGAGCAGCAAATGAAGACCCTTGTTCTAAAGATTTTGGTAAAGGAGCTAGTCAGTGTAGAGTGGAATACAGAAACATATAGTGAGTGTCGGAAAGTAAGGGAGTGGCAGAAGTTTGATGTTTGAAGGCTTACAATGGAAAGTTACTGGAAGAGAAGTGACTTTTTGCATGATTTTAAATTTTTTTTCCGTGTCCCCTAATAACTTCTTATTATGTTGCCTAATTTCAGCCACACTTGACAGAGATGTGGGAGTCTGTGAGATAAATACGTTACTGATGATTGTTTTAATGAGACAGCAGGGAAAATGGGAAAGGCACTCGAAATTTTAAGGAGGAAGTTTTTACATGACATCACATTATTAGGGTATCCGTGTAAGAGGTAGACATTGCTACAGGCATGGAGAAGAAAGTTCTATTAATTAGTGAACCATCTCAGATGCCAGTGACATAGCACATGCAGGAGCCCATCAGTTTGTGGTGCAGACATACCAGGAGTCACCAATCAGGGGGACAGACTTTATTAGTTTCAAGGCACGTCGAGCTACTAATACTTCCCCTTCTCATAATTCCACAATAAGCAACTACTGTATGGAAAAAAGAAAAAAAAAAAAAGGAAGAAAGATCACAAGAATTTTCAGAGTCCCAAACAAATAAAATATAGTTTGCCACCAAATAAATTCAATATTATCTATATGATAGAAAGGTGAGTAGGTTCAAAGATGTCATCAAAAACATGAGCAAGGATTTAAGACAGTAAAAATTAAAATCCAGATGAATCCATTCACTTTTATAGAAAGGTTATGACTGCTGGCTGGGCTACAGTCAGATGGTTAGCTTGATGACTATAATTCAAAATTGATGTGAACATTCTGTAGATGTGACATGTATTGTGGACTGTCATTAGTCCAGTAATCATTTAGATCACAGCTGAGCAGTTGTGGGTAAAATAAGAAAAGTAATGCTATTTCAGTCTTTTTTGCAGGTGTTAGTGTTCTGTATAGATAAGTTGGGAGGGCTAAACTTTTTGACTGGTGAAATTTACTATCACAGAAGTGTCATTTGTGCTGCAGTTTGTTGTGGATATGTTAAAGGGTTCTTGTAAAGGTGGCCATATTTGAAAATTAAACCAGAAATTAAATGTTATCGTTTTATAGTTATCTTTTTGTAACTGATTTTTTTTTGTTGCAAATTGGTTAACTGTAGTACTTTTGTGTTATTGTATATAGGATGTTTAATGATAAAAGCAATTTTTAATTTTCTTTTTTTTTTTTAAGTTTACTTCAGTAGTAGTTTTGGTTTAATGTAAATAACAGTATTGTTCCACAGAGAGGTATCATTTTACATCAAAGTCCTGATAAAACCCGGTAAATAAACTTTGCTGAACATATAAATACTAAACAATTGGGTTGTTTACTGCTAAATATTTACTTTGAAGCCTTAGAAGTATTTAAAAACCGGTTTTTCTAGTTTCTGTTGCAGCAGATTCCCTCATAGGATCTCTTTTCAATCCCCCTTTTCCTTTGCACACACCTTGTTTAAGCAGGAAGAGCTTAATTTAAGCTGTAATCTTTTATCAGAATAAACCTTAGTCTGTTTTCAAAATACTGGTGCTCTTCTCCTCCCTCAATTTGACAGGTCAAGGAAGCAGATGATGCATTATGCTCCCAGGAGCTTATTGCTTAAAGCTGACTGATGCTAAGTAAATGTGCTGTTTCACTAGCCCAGCTCTGTGGGGTGGCACTCCTGAAATGTAGCACCATTACACCAGTTTGGGTTACCTTTGCTGAAGAACAGAGAATATAGCTCCAGTGCACAGGGGCCTTAGCGTCTTTTGGCAACTCCCACTGGGAATTCATGCTGGTGGCTGAAGGCAGGAAGAACTGGTCTCTGTCTTTTGGTTGAAATTTTTTAATGATGCTCTTCCTTTGCAGTGAGTTTAACTTTACTTGAGTTGTCATCAGTTGACAGTTCATCTCTCTATATTTGGAACACAATGTGCCTTAGTGCTCGCAGGCAAAGCTAAGCCTTTCTGTTTTAATGAGAAGTTCCTGAGATAGGATCTGCCTGCTGCCTTTATTGCTCAAGTATAAATTGCCTATGGTTAAATATTTGATCATTTAAGATACAGGTGGCTTTTAGGGGAGTTAATGTAAGAAGTAGCATAGTGGTAATGTACCAGCTGAGTTCAAATGGATCTAAAAAGAATGGGTTAAACTAGGGCAGTACGCAGATTTTGATCACCACCATTTGAATTCCAGCAGTATATTGTTTGGATCAAATTACATTGATTTGTAACTATTGTTATTGAAGTGATTAATTTTAACTAGTAATCATCAAATACTAACTGGTCCTTGAGTGTAATGTTTTTCTTTTTATAACAAAAACAGGTATGTTCTTTTGTAGGTGGGTGAGGTGGGGAAAGGAGGAGGGGGAGAAATGCCTTATGTGATTTTAAAGTTATTTCTGCTTAAATTTCTATTTCAAAATGTTAGCCATAGTCATATCTTCTGTATGCAACTTCACAACAGGAAGAAGGCAACAAATTAGTAAAAAAAAATAAATGCATAAGAACAACTTTAACCTAAGTAACAAAAATTAATACAAATTTTTTACATTGAAAAAGAGTGTCCTCAGAATGTTGTTGAAAATCCTGCCAAAGGAACTAGTTTTTAAAGAAATTGCGGTATTTAATACATTGAGATACAGAGGACATTTAAAGTAGCACGAGTAAAGAATTGTAGCATTATTACTATATCTTTACCTTTCTCCTTGGTTTCTAGATATTCAGATAGTGAGATGGCTTTGTTTGGTTCTGGCCTTCATTTGTGCCTGTGACATCTGGCATGTTCAGATACTCACCTTCACATTTCAACTGTTGTAGAACAAATTTATCCTTTTAACATAATTTGAACCCTTTAAACTCCATACAGATGAGGGGCAAAGGAGCTGTAGGGTTTTTTTCGTGTGTTCCTGGAAGTAGTTTGTGCAGCTTTCAAAATGCATAGCATAAAGTTTATGCCTCTATGAAAAAACATTTGTGAATCCACAAAGAAGACTCAGAGAACTAGTAATATTTCCTTAGAACAGAAGGGTATTTTTATATACTGATTAATTTTTGCTATTATTTCATTAGATGAAATTTGACCTGGAAATTTGCATTTCATATACAAAATCCACATATTTCTTCTTCCTGTAAGTTAAAACTGTTCAGCAGGATGTGCAGCCTCCGAGTTTAGATTTGCAGTGTTCCAGTGAGCAAACACGTCTTGCAGAGCCTGTTTCTGTCATCAGTGAAAATGCATGTGACCATGGAGATTGGCCTGAACTTGAGGTCTACAGGCCAAAGCCCTGTGTTTCTAGAGCAGAAAAAGTTGTGATATGAGCTAAGTCTGTGATGATGTCTTTTCTAGTAAAGACATTTCTCAAACTGTTAGGAAAAAACTTTATACATAGTGCAGTGGGTGCTGTAGCACTTCTGTTGCTCTTTTCAAGTGCCTTACCCAGTTCAGATCAGACTTTCTAAGCACGATATCAGTAACTTCTGCTGCAGTGATGCTAGAGGACCATGAACTTTTGAGCTCTCTTCTCAGTCTTTAATTAGTACTGGCAAGTAATATTTTTTCCCAGGTGCTGAGAGGGTGGGAAGCTGCTGTTGGTAGGGGCAGCAGCAGGGCACAGCACAGGCAGCTGGTGCAGGAGGAGCAGTTCTCATGCACTCTGTTTCTCTCGCTCAAATGTCATCAGCTGTTGGTAGGAGTAGCAGCAGCGGGATCACCGGGGTGTATGTCACATGATTCACTGAGGTCCTGAGTTTATAAACATAGTAAAAAGAACAGACAAGATTTCTGAAAAGAAGGCATCTCTAGGGTGTAACGTCCTGCAAGACAAGACTTCTTTTCTTTTGGAATTTTCCACTTCTCATCAGGACGTCTTAACATTGCAGGCACCAAGCTGTTGTGAGCATTCCCATGGCAAAGCAAGTCTGTGGTTTGCCACGTGCGCAGCCTCATTGTTACAGACTCACTGTGCTTTCATTTTCTTTGGTTTTCATTGCCAGACATGGAAATTAGAAACTACCCTTTAGTGAATATTTCCTGTCCTATTAAAATAAAGAAATCACTGTTGATAGTTCTTGCCTTGGTCTTGCCGATACTTGTTTCCATTAGAAAACCAATCCTTACCTGATACCCAGGACACACAAACACACACATACACACCCCACCCCATGATGCGTTAGTGCTCTAGGAAATTTCTGGATTTATATCCCTAGACAGTGAAGTCTTCTACCTGAAAAACCTGTCACCAGCAACATTATTTTATCTTTTTTTAACGATTGTGTCTCAAGTGTAATTGAAAAGATCAGAGCTAGGGTTTTGTTGGTGGCTCAGATTTCATACTTGCTTGGGCAGAAGTAACACCATCAATGTCAATACTACACTGATCTCCAGCTTGAGACAACACTCAAAGTCCTCCTCTGTATTTTACTATTTTGTGCATCATGATCTTTTGCAAAATTTTTCAGATTCAGATTCGTACACTTGTTCTGCAAATATGTATACATTTGGTTTGTGTTAACTTGAATAGCATCACTGAAGAAAGTTGGGTTAGTCACATTTCTGTTGGGTCTATGCCTAGGGTTTTCAGAATAAAAGAAAGATATAGAAGCTTTAAGATTTATGGCCCAGATGGCACTCAGCATCCACATATAGTATTAGTAACCTGTTCTAGCAGCTGTTTTATATCCTTGATACCATTGGGATTAAAAAGGACAGTAAAAGTGTCTGACAAAAAGGCATGAATTAATAGTCATATAGACACATTCACTGAATAAGTAGATAGAAAATTGCTTGATGCATGTGACAGCTTTTACTCTTTTGTTTTCAGCAGCTTAAATACTTGTTTTCATTATTCTTCATGAAAGTTTGTTTTCAGCAATTGAATCTTTTTATATTATCAGTGACAATAATTCAGTGACATAAGATACAGATCTATATGACCGTGAATTTCAGTCTGGCTTTGTACCAACCTATTATAAAAAGACTATTGGTGTGATATCAATTTGGCCAAATTTGATTCAGCTGGTTGGTGTGCTATCATTACTCTTGACCTCTACTGCTAATTGTAGCTTAACATATTTCCCTTATAATGTAAGAGCAAACCATTTGTCAAAGTGCTCTGAAGTATTTTAGTGAAGTTACGTAAGTTCAATTTATTGATGCATTGAGAACAAGAACAGGGTGTATAAATTCTAAAAGAATTCCCTGGAGTTCTGAGGATTCCCAGCAGTTCTTGCTCTTTGTACTTCCCGCTCATAAAGTCTTACTTTGCGATCACAAACCAAGCAGATTCCATTTCAAAGCTTGTAATGATGTGTACTCACTTCCTTAGCAGGTGTTAAGATTTTATCAGGTGATCAGAAACAATCTAGTAAATGCAATGTAAGAATCTCTCAGCTGCAACATGGTAACTGACTGTGTGCACTCTTGCAGTCTAGTTTAGTACAAATAATTCTGGTTCACTTAAACCACATTCACCTTTCAAGTACATTTCAGCATTGTTAGACATTTTGCAAACCTCTGCTTTACTTGCCAGAGCAAGAGAGGTACAAGTGTGCATGTAGTTACTAGTCTCTGCTGGCAAAATGATAGCTTACATCTGGAGGCAATAGCTTCCTGAAACTCAATGGCCTGCTCCTGCACTGAAAATACTTATATTTTAAAGAGGAGGTATAAGAGAGTCTCCCTTACTCGAGTGTGAAGTGTCACAGTTAGAAAAAGATGAACCTTTCATTTTCTGAATGACTGCTCAAATTCCAGTGGGAAGCGTCCCTGCCCACAGCAGGGAACTTGGAACTAAATGATTTTTAAGGTCCCTTCCAACCCGAACCATTCTATGATTCTGTATTATTCCATTTCTAGTATAATTTATACTGTAAGTATACAAGAGCCACCATGGGTTAAGCATTGATGACCCCACTATTATGAATCTCTCCTGATCCTACTTCGGTACAGACTGTGGAAAAACCATTGCCCACTGATGAGCTTTGTACTGTTTACACAATACTTAAAATCACAGTTTTCCCCATATCAGATTCAAGGCCTTTGTATTTTGCTATGCTCTGCCACAGCAGGTTGTTAAATTCACCCATCAGGTTTATTTTGGCTGTGAGCTTTAATTGTCTTGTTGAGTTTCTCATTTTGCATTTTCTGGATATTGTCATACCTTTGGAGTATTTCTTCTGGAGATGACCATATTGAAGTGAAATAATTTGACTTTCAGAATAGAGTCAGAGGAAATCTGAGAGTGTTTAAAATAAAAGTTTGCATACAATAAACTTTGTTCTGTCAACTGCTGTAATTTAAGTGATCTCTAAGTGCTGTAACGTTTCTGGGGCAATCAAACACTGGAAGGTCAATGGATCACTGTACGCATCAATTTATACTCCCAGTTCATGTTTTACATTCCACTAACAGATTTATTTTCTGGAGAACTGCTAATACTTGAAAAATACTGTGAAGAATAGCCATTTATTTTGTCCTTCCGTTTTCATTTTGAATGCATCTGTTTTATAAACTTGAGGGAGATGCTGTATTTGTGAAACCTCTCTTCTTTCACCTTATTGAATAAAACTAGAAGCAGAATCCTTTGATGAATTCTGCTGTGCAATAGCGGACAATCATTGCCACAGCTTTGGGACAGTTTATCATTTTCTCTGCTGTTCTTACATATGTGATGGTAAGATTGCTCGTATTCACTGATTGGTGAGGCCTGTCTTTCTGTGTTTGTGTGTGTATGTTTGCAGCTTGCAGAAGTAGACCCCAGAGCTGTACATCTTGGCTCTGTCTTGGTTCGTGGCCTTACAACTTTGCTCATGGCCAACAGCGCCTGCGGCTTTCCATTCAGAATGGATGATTTGATGCCTTGGGCAGTGTTTGATGGAAAACTATTTCAAGAAAAATACCAGCAGTCACACCGAGGTTGCCCTGTGGAAGAGCTTTTGGAAGGCAATGTAAGTAATCGCATCCTCTTAGACATTTCTATATTCTTTGAAAAAATGTACCTGTCCATTTTGTTTGTTGTTTTAATTTTTGTGTTTACACTGTTCCCCTTTCTTCATATTTTTCTTCTCTTTCTCATTCCTTTTTCATTCTCTCCACAAAAAATAATAAAAAAATAAATGTAGAAATACTGAGCCTCTGAAGGAAACTATAATTTTACCTTTGTTTTTGCTTCCATTACTCAGAAAATAATATAGGGAAAATGGTTGTCAATTTCAAAAACTGAAAATGCCGATAATGGTTTTGTAGTACTGATCTATTATTGAGGTTTTTCCTGTAAGATTTTAGGCAACTTATTGAGAACATCTTTAAGTAAGTATACTGAGTATAATTTTTGAAGCGTTTAAGAGTGATATTTTTAAAGGCATTAAGGAACCTAAAGTCTTAGGTTTGGTAAATTCAAAGAGGAACTGTAAATCAGAAGAACATATATATCTAGATATTTTTTTCAAATCTCATCAATCATTTTCCTTTACCTCTAAGTACTTCAGTTCTCAGTCCCACTGGGATTTGTAAGATTTGCATGCTATGTCACCAAAAAACCAGTATGACTTCATTTGGGCAGGGCAGGAGCCATCAGAGTCCTGCTCAGCACAGTGCATTGCAGTGGCGTAATGTCCAGACTCAGAGGTAGGCTCTGCCAGACTGGGTGCAAGAAGACTGTTGTGATGCGTGAGTGGAGCCTCAAACCAGGGTTGGCTCACACCCCACCAGCACAGAGTATGTGAGAGGTGCTTGCGCAGATCTGTACTCATCAGTAAAGGTAGCTCTGAAGACCTTTCAGTTACTGTGTCTCTTTTCAATGTGGAACTGAAAAGCTTGTATCATCTCATTCCTTTTGAAAATCTTACCTTTGAACTGCTTTTACCGGATGTTGAATATATCACTTGAGGTTAAAGTAAAGTAGTTACAGAGAAAAAATATTTCAGTTTTGATGTATTTTAATTTCGTGCATTCGATGCCCCTTGTTTTATAGTTTTCTTTTATAATTTTTTGTCCGATTACATACCATGCTGGTCTGGAGTGATGAGTGGAACGCTTGTGGGTGAGTGGAATGAATGTGTTTTTAGCATGAAGGAGGAGAAGAATCCTTTCCATATGTATTCAATCATATGATTAGGACCATAACCTCTATCCAAATCCTGTGGTTCCTATTAATTGGTCCGTTGATTTCAGTAGATTTTGTATTGGGCCAATGGTTCATCCAGTTTTTCATGCAGGACTTTTGCAGAACAATAGATGGTTTAAAGAATAAATGAGAAAATGTAAAAGTATCCAAATCTGTGTGAAGTCAATGCTTATTTTCCATTTGGGTAGAATTCAGATTAGCAGATAACAATTCCTATCTAAATCTGTACAAAATTTTTATTAATTGAGGTAAGTATTTTTAAATGTGTTAAGTAGTATCTTTTAGCTAATATTTGAGGACCTTGGTGTGGTAATGTTGGAGCAATATTTTGTCGTGTTTTATAATGAAGATGAAGATGAAGAAAGCAGTTTATGTCCCTAGAACAGACTAGAAATATGTTTGACCTACTAAAATATCTAGGTTAGGGTTTTTAAAAGCCTGATGCTCTGTTTTAAACAAACCCCAGCCAACTGTTCTGTTGTAAGGAAAAATACTCTAGCCATGTGAATTTTTAGAGTAGTTTAAATATCTTTTTCTTTTTTAGGTACGATTTTATGGTACATATATGGCAGAGATATGTACCCAGACTAATAAAATAGCTTTCCAGCTTATCAGTTTGAGGCAAGAATCTGTTCTGGGGAGAATTGCCAAGAGATGCCAGTTTTGTTGGGAACACTGGCAAGGCAGCAAGCATATGTGATTGGTTTTTACTATTATTATAAGTTTGACTTTAATAAATAAAAATGGTACTTGGTTCCTGGCAGAGCTTAATGTACTGCTGGAAGCCAGGATCTTTCAGCACTTGTTTGTTAATAATCTACCCTTGAGCACCATAAATCTGATCTAGTGATAGTGACAGCATTGTATTCAGAAACAGTTATTTTACATGGGATGTTTTGTTAGAGAAAAGATAATAATAGGAAAAAGTTATTCCTTTTGTTGTTCAGTGCTTGTCTCCTAACTCCTAAGGTCCCTTCTCTATGATCTGGACAGTTACATTACTGTATGGACTCCAGGCAGTCTCAGAATAAGTGTTATTTTGACTACGGGGGACTCAAAAACAGTTAATGGTTTCCTGAAAATTACAGTGGTAATACAATCCCAGCTAAATATTTACATGTATATCAAGAAATTTTGAGCATTTTAGGGTTTGCTCCCTACAGATTCTTGTACCAAAAGAAGACAATGTATACATTAAATACAGTTGATATATTTGTGGGCAACTTTTTGTGCAGCTCAGTTCTTTGCAGCCTAATAGCTGTTAAAGATAAAAAATGGACAGCTTCTGATAAGAATAAAAAATAGAGCCATCTTGCTTTTTAAAAAAATATGGTAAGCTCATATTATGCTAGTTCTCTGTTTTTCAGAACAGTAATCGTATTAGTTTCTTTATCCACACAGAAAATTGGATATAATAGTCTCATAAAGCAGTGAGGCAATGTTATTATCACTTTATTAGCCTTTTTATTGTGCTTCTCACTAATGAGCATGTTTATAATGAATTTTTCTAAATTAAAACCAAATTATATAATAGGGTCAGCATAAGTGATATATTTTGTTCTTTTCTGATCATGCTTTTCTTCCAACCTTCATAAACACATTCTGAATTTATTCTCCCAAGAATAAAATGAAAGGTTTTGCCCATTAGAGGGTGTTCTTCACAGACTGAACTGTTTGAGTGGTAAAAAAAAATAAATCTGTGAGTTTTGTTTAATGCTCTATAAAGAGGTTTGTTAACTCATAAAATGTACTAGGAAAGTTCGCAGCAGGGTTCAGGGATTTAGGCTCTACCTCTAATTTAAGAAACCTAACTAGTTGCTGCAATCTTGCTACCGGTTGGATTTGTTACCTTCCCATGTCATCTTCTTCCCTCCTGCCTGCTCCTATAAAAGGAATTGCTATCCTGTAAACATCCCTTCAGTTTTATGAAAATCACAAATTATGCTATTACTCTAAAATCTCTCTTTTCATAATTCTCTTAATTGTGTGCTAAATCCTACATGCCCAGTACAAATCAGGAGAAAAGATATACATTCTGATATCTGTCACTTTTTCAAAGCTCACAGAAATCAGGGAAAGTTAGGGATATACACATCTCTCAGTATTGCATCTCTAAATAGCTTCAGCTTGTCCTTTTGACAGTAAAACTTCTCATCACACCACAAGGTAAACATTTTTATTCAATTTCCCTGTATGTCTTTAGACTTAGTTATATTTTATAAGTCAGGATTCAGGGCTGATGTATTATTGTTGGGCTAAGTTTTGTTTCTAATGGATAAGATTAAGAGACTTTGATTTTAACTGGTGTAATTTCCATGAGTTCATCAATCCTTATCTGGAGTCTTTAACCATCTCTACCTGAGGTATTGCTGATAGAAGTCTAGTTAAGTATATCTATGGGTGCAAGGTAACAGAATAGGAAAGCAAGTGACTTACAGATGTGAGCAGAGAACAAAAACAAACTTCATTGAGAAAGCAGGAAGACATTTCTTCTGCACCCCTACTCATCTCTCCAAGTATCCGCTTTTAATATCAAATGTCTGAACTTTAGTTCCTGAAAAAACGTGAGCCAGATCTACCACCTTCATGTACGCATGTGTGGCTAAGACTAGTCTTTTTGTAGTTGTTTGTATCTGTTTGATTTGTGCTACAAGTGAAGAAAGATGAGCAGAACAATCATTGATTTTTAACCCTGTTGTTTGCAGGAGTCTCTGTATACACCCTTCCAGAATCTGAAGTCTTTCATTTGCAAAGTTTGCATGGCAAAGAAAAGAGTGATACAGAGCAGACCAAGAGGGAATGGATTTAACACAGGTTAGCATTGTGTTAATTTTCTCAATAAAGTTAATATATCAATGAGTTCAGTTATCCTTCAACAGCAGCATCAATTATATAGGCAGCCCATCAAGCTAAGTAATTTTTAGGTCTTTCTCCAAGAAACCAAAGGAGAGGTCTAAGAAGATGTTTCTCTTTTCAACAATTCATGTGAATTTGATCAACCAAGTTTAGATAGAACAATATTTCCGTCTAGCTACATAGCTAGTGAGATATGTGCAATAAATATCATTCATTGACAAAAAAATCACTATTTACTCAGAGACCAAAATTATTTTTATAGGAGCAATTAAATGACTCAGAGGTTTTTCTCCCATTGCCTCAGGGGAGCTATTTTAACATTGATTGCTGAAGGTCTGAGTGAGGCACTGAAGAGAGAATACTTCTTATTGAACTCTCTGATATAGTTCAAACTGTAAGAAAGCTTTTGGGCAACCTGGAGAACTTCTTGTTTGTTTACAGCCTTATTTTTTTCTCCCAACTTTATGACTCAGTTTGCTAAATATATTTGCTTTCCCTACGTGATCTACCTGACTTTCAGGGGAAAAAGAAAACATCTAAAAGGCTTTTAACATCAATCACAGGCCAGCCTGAATGCTGAGACTTTTAAGACTTCAAAATAACTGACCCTGAGTCTCAGTGTTTTTGCTCCGATTATGCTTATTGCTTGCTTAATACTTGATCAATTATAATGTCTGTGAGGATAAAAATTACCCCTTAAGAATTCCTTGTGCAAACTACAAGAGAAGAATGATTTTCTGCTAGTTTGGTATTATGTTACAGCAATATTTCTGATGTAGTACCACACCATGCTGGTGCTGGACATTCAAAATTAAGCATATCTGTTGGTGATTTATAGTACCAGACGTTGTTAGCATCTGCTTTGCTTTGAGAGCTGTACTTAACCATTTTAATTATGATTTGTGATTCCAATATGGACAGAGATTTCTGTTTGGTTTAATGACTGCAGTCTCCAAATCTGTGTCATAAAATTTTGATCTGGTTTCTAAATACACTTGTTAACAGCTTGTAATCATGATGTGCATAGATGGAAATGAGGACAAGAACCACGTTTATTAGTCTGACTTTAGTTTGGAAAAATTGTGATTGTGCATGAGTCTTTTGGCATAAAATTAAGAAATACTGTTTCCTGAAAAAAGAATATGCTGTCTCCCTTTTTATTCATTTAATCCTTTGTACTATCAGAGTTGTTTAGTAAATACTGTTTTTCAGGAAGAGAACAAAGAGATTTTAATCCCAGGTTCCAACATCCACGCAGAAGTCATTTTGTTTCTCCATATCATAACCAGATGAGGGGGTTCATACAGAGAAATCCTCGATCACAAGGTAAAAAGTGTGCACATTTGTGTTTTTGGAATTGTCTCTATCAACAAAATAACACTGTCTGTCTGTATGCGGTTACCCTGTGGGTACAGCAGTCAGTAACAAAACTTGCATCATACTAATGGTGTATTACCATTAGCAAAAACTAACTCTGCAGGGTGAGGTAAAGTGTAGCGTTGTAATCTCTAGTCATCTTTTACTCACAGTGTTCTGGGGAAAAAAGAGCTTTCATGTGGTATTTATAATTTTCATGCTTGGTCTCAGCTGAACTGTATTTAAAATTGTAATAGTTCTAAAACAAATTGGCACAGCTGCACAAAAATGTCTGTCTGAAGTCTTTAGCTGCAGATTTTCATTCATACTTCAACAAAACACTTAAGCATACGAATAAAGTTAAACACATTCTTAAGTGGTTTTCTAGATCAGAGTCTCAACTTCTAGGTCACTTCCTAAGTGATACAAATGCACGTTCTGTCTTGCCTTGGCATTAATCTGAAGTCATTCACCAGTCTCCTTTCTTGAGCAGACATTGCAATGTAGCATCACTGTGGATAGCACTGTTGAGCTGACATAAGTCAGTTTTCCTTCCATGTTACAGTGAGTTGAAGCACATACATGTAGATTAAGGAAAATAAGCAAAAGGAAGTGAAGTGTCTTAGAAACATCAATTATTTTAGTAAGTCTTCAGAGCCTGAATTTCTTTTGTGTTTCCATGTGAGGTTTTCAAAGAAGATTGATTATGTGATTAGGGAAGATAAATAATAAATAAATGCAGTGAAGTCTTTAATGTGTTTCACCTGCCGCTGTTGAATACTTACAAGTAAAATACTATCATTTGATTCACAAATTAGATTGTTCAATCCTATATGTGAAATGTAAAGCTAAGATATAGATTATGTATGCTGACCATAGGAAAACCAAAACTGGTCATTGTTATCCGTTCTTGACCATCTCAAGAAACCTGATATTCAGAGGTCAGGTCATCTCTGACCAGCTCCAAATGGATCCCAAAAAGTATGTTCCACAGTAACTGTGCTGCTGTGTTATAAATGTCTTTCAGTAGCATTATTAAAACATCTTGGCTTCTTCTACACTAGCCCTATTTCTTACCCTCAGGACACTCTTAAAACATGATCCCGCAACTGCACTTAAATTGCCTCTAAGTTAAACGGATTTATTGAAAAAATATATCTGTCCTTATAAAAGAGCCCAGCAACGTTTTAAAGCTCCTTTTAAACTGATCTGCCAACATGACTAATTTTGACAAAATTTTTTCTTCCTAAGTTTGCTAATATCAGCACAGGTATTTGGGTTGCTTCTTTTTGTAACTGCTGTCTCTGCTATGTGTGTGTCTCACCATAAGAGAGAGAAAAAAGAACATAAAAGTAGCCATTTTGTGTTCCTGGTAGATTATGTTATAAAACATCCTTGTAATGCTACTGATATCTATCTCTCTCATCCTTTATGTACCTTCCCATGGTATATTGTTAAGGTTCCTGCTGTTGCATATTATATATAAATCATTGGATTAAATGCATTAAAAAGTAATGGAACAGTAAGCACAGGACCCCTATCTTCTGTGCCAGGAGTGTACAAAATGATTAGGCAGCCTTTGCTCTCTCTTATCAGTTAATGTTTAAGAATTCCATGACTGTCTCAACTTCACTAGTGGAGGAAAGTGTGGCTTTACAAGAAAGCATCAACCTGAGAAGCACGGGTATTTCTCTGAGATGATGGCTTGAGTCGCCTCAGGCAGACCAAGAACTGGACTTAGGCATCCCTCCTTATAGGGTGAATAGTAAGCACTGAGCTGCTGTAATTAACAGCACGTCCTCTAGCTGTATTTTGAGTTTAGGAAATTCAGCTGTGGGGGTTAGGGGTTTTTTTTGTTTTGTTTTGTTTTGTTTGATTTTATTCATTTAACTTCTCACCCTAAATTTCTTAGCTGTGGGTTACAAATGGATAAGAGCAGATCCATGTAACTCAGAGCACAACAACTCATAGGGAGGTAGATTTTCCCCTTAGTATTTCTCATTTATAACTTACAGCTTCTAGGTTTGTGGTTGCAACACCACACCACAGCCCATATAGCCTATTGGTATATAAACTTCATTAATTAGAGGTTAAGAGCACTAAGATGTTCTTTTGCATCACATTGTTACCTTGTTCTACAAAACCCTAAAAATAAACATTAAGAACTATGGAAGTCACTGTTAAGTATCATGTGTCTTTGTCACTCTCTTCAGCAGTCCAACTGTTAAACACCAATATCATGTGTCATAGCATACAAATTGCCACTTAGATCTAAATGGGCATACAAAATACAGCAAAAAAAAGAGACTAAATAAGTGAGTCTAACCTTATCTCTACGTTGTCTTATATACTTTTATAGCTATGTTTTAAAATTTCTGTGATTTGTACAATGGTTCTCACACTGGTATTTTGAAATCTGCCTGAAAAGCAAACTGGAGGTAAGGGAATGAGATGGGGGGAATTTGTGGGTCTAGTTGTAACAGCTACATGAATGATTGAAATCAAGGATACCCTAATACTTTAGAAATAGTGAAGTATATTGGAAACTATATAGGATTTCTGCCAGTGATAAGGTAAACATCATAACTCTCTATATGATGGGCTCAGGGGAGGGATCATAATGAGTAAGACCTCTCAGAGCTCTAGAAATAATGGATGACAGATGTAGCTACCAGTCATCTACCATCAGAGTCATAAAGAGCGAGATGGGGAAGTCATGAAGCATTCTGACCATTTCATACTTGCATTTATAGTTGTTGGATTTGGAAGTCAACTATATTCTACCTAAGAAAACTCTCTTCTTCAAAAAAAAAAAAAAAGTTTTGCTTCTTTGTTTCCATCCATCTTTGCTGTGTTTTGCTTCCATCTTTCTATTTAAAAAAGAAAAAGCAAAGACAAGTGGAATTGGGCAGCTTGTTGGTTTCTAAGGATTTTAACTTAGAAAATATTACTTTTGCAAAAGTATTAAAAAAACAAAAACCCCAAACCCACAAGGTCTTGGAGAAAAGCTTTTATGGAAAACTGAAGGCAGTTTTTCAGGGGAAACAGAAGATGAGTGTCAAGGAAAGAAACAAGGGGAAAAAATTGCTGAAGGTGTGTCTCCCTCAAGAGAAACTCTTTTGTCCAAGACAAAAAGGAATTACCCAGATTTCCATTTCTTCAAGGAATGTAATTGCATCAAGAGGGTACATTCACTTCAGTCTTAGCACACTGTAAAATATGTAACAGAAGACAATTCAAGCAAGCTCTCATTTGCAAGATATTTAGTCAATTCTTCCACATTTGTGTTGCATACTCTGTGTTCAAGCATGTTGCAGATTAACAGGATTTTAATACAACTGTAATGCATATAGGACTTGGTAGAACTTCAGTGCTGAAAAACAAAGGTGTAATTTACCGTGGGAATACTACTTTGCTCATAGGAATGTATAACTAAAGCAGTATTGTACACAGGCACACTTAAACCAGTACAAAAATATTTTTAAATATGGCTTATGTCTGGTTCTAAATGGTGTATTTACTGTTTCTGAATTCATACAGTCTTATCTACCAGCCACAGTGTATGATCTGTGTGACTCACTATCTCAACCCATTATTTGATCTAGATTTAAAAGTAACAGTTGCCCACCAGTTTTAAGAAAAACTGAATACCACCATGGACTTTATCCTCCATCATCTCAAAATATTAGCAGTAAATGTGCACCAACTGGACAAGAAAATGTACTTTTTTCAAGATATGTATAAATGTAATTTGTCCTGAGGGCTACTGGAATAAGCTCTTGTTTTTCTGCTTTAATGTGCATTAAAAGTATTTAATTCCTCTCGTCCTCTCTCCAGGTGGAGGATCGGGACACCCAGACAGGAGGAGATTTCACCTTCCTCCTTGGTAAAGAATACATGTCTACAGGTGGCAAACTGAGATGATGGGATAATTTTTGCTTATGAAAGCCTCTTTCTTATGAACCTTGCAGAGTAACTGAACCATGTGACTGTGGAGGAAATCACTCAAACTGAGGCTGTTCACCTTGTCAATCACTTGCCATGTTAGGTCTCTTCTTATGAGACCAGAATCACTAAAACCTAAGTTACAGGTACCTGAGGCACGGTAGCACCCAGGTATAGCTGTGTGGGTTTGTCCATTTGAAAACAGGAAGTCTGAAGTATTTTTTTACAACATTGTTAGATATTCCTGAGTGTAAATTTAAGACTTAAACTATAATTTTTGCATATTTTTGTTATAGTTGCTTATATTAGAAGATTTTCCCCACCATGTGTCATGTCCGTGCTGTATTGTGGTTTATGTCTTAATTGTGGATTGTATCTGTGTTTTAAGGGTTATACCCCTGAAACCTTTTGAAAAGTTTGAAACATGGCATCATTGTTGTAAGTATCATCTGCCAGTGAAACAAAATTACCTGTTTGTAAAATGTAACACTTTCTTACAAGAGACAAAAATTGCTATTACATTTGCTACTTCCATTTAAGTGACTTTTTCTATCTTTGCCAACTGAGCAGAGAAAGAATCTGTCATGCTTTACTTCTGTAATGAATAATACTTATGAGAACTCAATATTCTTTTCTGTCCAGAATTCTAATTTAAACACTTATCTTCAGAATTATTTCTTAAAAATTGATATATTTCACTTTGTGATTCCATTTTAGTGATAAATATATTTTAGTTCTAAAATGAATTAATTTTAAATAGATTATAAACAGTACTAAAGAAATGTAACATAACAGAGCACATGCAAGTTTTAACAACACATAAGACTGTGGAAAGTATGTGGCACACAGAACTGTGTTTCTTTCTTTACTGATCTGCATCTCAACTGAAAAATGTCTTCATCTACACAGACTTCAACAATTTCATGCTTTTCTTAGATTTCTAGTAAACTTTTAACAGGGTTGGTTCAAGTGGATATTTATGGAACTATTGGGTTTTCATCTGTGTATGCACTTTGGAATCACAGTATCTTTTTTACTTCAACATTTTCAATACATTTAATTATATAGTAACTCCTTCTCATATGGGAGGCATATGATGAAAGAAAGAAAAGGAAGTTAAAGAGACATGGAGCTCCAGAAGCAAGTCCAGCGGAGGACTGCAAAGATGATTAAGACACTGGAGAATCTCTCTCACAAGGAAAGGCTGAGAGAGTTGGGCCTGTTTAGCCTTGAGAAGAAACAATTCAGAGGCGACCTCATCAATGTCTATTTAGAAGGGGACTGTCAAGAGGATGGAGCCAGGCTCCTCTCTGGTGGACAAGAGACACTGGGCAGAAACTGATGCATGGCAAATTCCACCTGAATATAAGGAGGAACTTTTTGCTGTGTGGGTGACTGAGCACTGGAACAGATTGTCCAGACAGGTTGTGGAGTTTGCCTCACGAGGTATTCAAGAACCACCTGGATGAAACCCCATGCAATGTGTTCTAGGATGACCGTGTTTGAGCAAGGAGGTTGCACCAAATGATCCACTGTGGTCCCTTCCAACCTGACCCGTTCTGTGATTCTATGATTATGCAGCTAATGTTTTTTCTTAGACCTTGTGCAGGTAACTCCTTTGAGTCAACTGTCATTGGAATTAGTTCCTGTTCAGTTTCCTTTTATGTCGAAGTGAATAGTATTGTCAGACATACATAACTCTATACTATGATTTCCTTGCATGTATTTTTCTGTTTGTAACCCAATAAATATATTCTTTAGTACTCAGCATATAGCAACAATCCAACTAAACAAATAAGCAATAGAGGATTTTTAGTTTTAACAGACACAATTTTTATACTCCGTGGTGTCTTGATTTGTGTTCCACAGATCCTGTCATAGTAGGGATCTTCCTGCTTTCTTTTTTGATTGATTTGTCGCTGACTGTAATTATACTATCTTTTTTTTTTCTTCTTCTTTCTTCCCACCCCCGAACCCTTTGGAATAATGTGGTCTGAGTTTTATGGAAAGTTCTCTAGTTTCAGGGATCTCATGATGTATAATGGCGTGTTTGAAAAGAATGTGATTATGTGCCAGAATTTGTTGGTAATTCTCCCTTCAGGCTTTGATATGAGAAAAGATTTCTGTTGGCCTCAATAAACAAAGTTAAATACAGTTAGAGTGGGAGTTTTGCTGTGCTGACTGTGGTATGTTATGAATCTTGGTAATAATTACCCTGACTACTGAAGAATGGATAGCGTCTCTGTGAGGACTTTTTTCTGCCTAATCTCAGACCATAAGCAGAAGCTGATTATTATTATTTCCAAACCAAAAGATTTTTTTCCCACCAGGAATTGCAAAGTGAAATCATAAGCATGAAGTCAAAACACAGAGGTGCTACTTTCCTGTCTCACTGAACTTTGAATTGTTCAGAGTACCATAAAGCTTATGGACTCTAGAAGGAAATCATAGAGAAGAATATGACCTTAAAGAGTCCAGTTTAATAGGATTTCCTTAAATGTGGACTGCGGGGTTGTTTTGAATGGTTGTAGGACACAGGAAAAACAGATGTTGGTTTGAAGTGGTGGAACGTATGTTTGTGAAGAAAAGCATTCTTGTTCGGCTGTACTGGTTACGATCTTCTCTAGCCTATGCACTGGGTAGCTGTCTTTCATCCAAGGTTCCTGAAACTGTGGATTGATTTATTAGCTTTGTGTGTTTCCCTTCAGGAAAGGGATTCAGAGGATATTCTATAACATCAATAACCTAGTCAACTGTGACTCAGCAGAATTTATAACGTAGTCATTGTGAGAGAAAGAATGACTGACAGGAAGACATTTACCAACTTTCCTCTTTTTATCGATTATGTATCCTTCCTCTTACATTACTTTACTCATCTGTGACACCGTCACACCAGGAATCGGAATCTGGACTGCAGAGAACATGGAAACACTGAGTTAATCTTATGATGTTGTGGGACTGAAGGTATCAAAACATAAAGTTTATGCCTCTTTTGTAAAACAGGAAACTACAGTTTTAATTGCTTTGCTTACCTTAACAAGCACTGTGCTGAGGTGGGGGGGAACAGCAGTGTTAAGTCTCTACAGATCTTTTCATGCCATGCTGTCTGAGCAAAATTATAAGGATACTCAAACATATGGTATTATTTTGTAAAGGTGTTCTTTTTTAAATATTGGGGAAGATCAAAACTTTACATATTCATATTTAAACGTTGACTCCCTCTTGTCAGCTAAGCTGGGAGGCAGGCTAGTGCATGTCATTCACTAGGAAGTTTGATAGGATATTCCTCAGTGGTGCAGAGTCCCCTTCTTAGAGACTATCTTTTGGTGATGTAGAAGCATGGTCAGCACAGTAAATAAGCAGAAACCTTGGCATGTTAATGCCATATGGGCATATCATGGTTGAGAGTGTATAAATACCATGACAGTTTGTGAGTCTGGTGAGGTTGCCCTTTTAGATCCATGCTGATGACCTGCTAAGGTTTCTCCTGAATGCAGGTCATTCAGGCTGGCAGAGGTATCTCAGGACAAGGCTAAGTGGTGGTGACTGTACAAGCACTGATGTTTTCTGGTGTCCCAGGTTCAGGGTTGCCTGACAGCTGAATGCCTGCACCCTGAATGCACTACCAGGCTCTCCTCCTGGCCCTCAAGGGGTTTGGCTACCTGCAGCTGGGTGACCTTGGATCCAGCTAGTGTGTGAGAGATGTGAGAAGTCTCATGGGAGTCTCATTAGACCCTTGGTTCAGGAGCCCAGGGTCCATTTAAGCCCAGGTCCTTGCCCTTGGTGCTTGCTTAATCTACCTTTTAATTCTGCCTCTGCCTTGCTGCTTTGATTTCCTGACTTGACATGGATGTTCCTCATCCACATAGACTTGTCCAGTGACCACAGGAATGTTGTGCAAATCTGGTTAGCATCATCAGACCTGCTCTGCTGTTCTTCAGGTGCTGTGGGACTGTACTCTCACCAGTCAGGTCACTGCTCTACAGTGCCACTCCACGGCTGGCTTGCCTTCCCTTGTGGAGCAGACCACCCTTGCTGCCCTGGGACAGTGGGCCTTAATGCCCTGACAGCACAGGGTCAGGAAGTTTGGCTGAAACTACCATAGTAGTTGGATGGTGTCAAAACTGTGGGATTACTTGCTGCTGAAAACAGCTTGGAAAACTGAAAACAGCTACAGCCAGCAAAGTGTCTTTGTGTATCTCTCTCTATACAATGAGGGCCTTGCATTTGTTGCTTTTCTAGACCTTGCAGCTGACACCCAGACCTTTCTCACCCATAGTTAGGCTACTGACTACACTGTGTTTCAGCATTACGCACCACAAATCTGAAACTGCTTCAGAACATGGAACCTCATTTGTTAAAGAATATGTTCTTGAAACTGATGCTGCTAGAGCTCTTCTGGCTTGTACTGCTTTTGAAGCCTTAGGTGGGAGATCAGGCATTAAGTTTAGCCTACAGGGTCTTGACTAGGATTTTTTACCTGGAAGTATGTAGTTGGGACAACACATGATGAGTTGAAGACTTGTCTGTAAATGACAAAGAAGTAGCTGGCAGGGTATTCTGAGTGCTCACCAACCTGAATTTATTCAATTGTACTACAAAGTTAAGGGCTAATGTTTGGTTTTGCTTTTGCCAACTGGAAAAATGCATCTTTATTGTATTAAACCCCCTCAGCCTTACAGTCTGGAGTATTTGTTTGTTCAGGTAAGGAATCAAAACCAGTTACTGACCCTGATCTTGCAAGGAGTGCTGCTCATTGCCCAGGTAGCAGTTACAGTCGTGCACACCTTAAATTCACTTACACACATGAAATCAGAGTGCAGGAAGGACATCAGCTATGGCAATTGAAACTTTTGCCTCCCATTTCTCTACATACTACAAATAGGGAAGTAGTTGGGGCCAAAGAACTGCTCTGACTGCAGAATTTTGGTCACACAGTCTTGTATTCTGCACTGGGTGTTCATATTTGATATCACAGTTGTATCTTGTCAATAAGCATCGCCAAGAGACTCTCCTCACTGATGGTATTTGTGACTACTGCTTACCAGTCTTTTGGAGATGAAGGACAGGCTTTGCTGATTGGATACAACCACAAACCTGAAAGATACACAGGCCAGGGAAGCAAGGTCAAAACAGAATGCAAGGGATGGATGCATACAACACTTTCATCTTTGTATTGGTTCTCATTTTCCCACAGTTAGGGATTAGATCACTTACCAAATGGCCTTTTATTGGTAGTGGTCACATAGATAAACGGGGATATATTAATTGTTAATATAGTTAATATAGGCATGAATTTTTATATGAAATACATTGATATTTCAAATGTATTAACCTGCTCTTTTTTCATGCCGGAAGACACAAGAAATACCAGGCACAGAAACCAATCCTGGATATAAGCTCTCTGAAAATGGTTGATAACTGCAGGCTTTTCAATAGAGGGTAGTGCCCCCTGTCTCAAAAATTAGGTAGCCAAGTGTGCAGCTGGCCTTTGGACTCTTAATAAGAGCAAAACAGTACTGCAACAGCTGTTCTGATCTCAGATGTGTTTTCTAAGCATGCTTTAGGTAGCTCAAAAAATCATTATTCAGTGAAAGCAATTATAATTTTTAGAAAAGTGATGAGAAATTTGTGTGTTGTTTAGGGCGTTTGGAAAATTTGGGTCAAGATAACCAACCAGGACTTACTTTTACCACATCTGGCTTTATTTTAGTCAAGGGTTTGTTTGATAATAGCTGAGGCTCAGCAGGCTCTGTATTTATTTTCTGATAATACTTAAGTTTTTATTTGTATTGATGATGCAGCTCATCTAAAAGCATGTAAGTGTACAATGTGCTGCCTTTTGATAATCATCTTTGCCCCCTAGTTTAATTACCCATCAGATGCTTTAGTCCTTCTGATCTACATTCTGCTGGAGGGTTTTAAATTTCAGTGAAATTTGTCAAGGTTTGAGGCATGCTGGTGATAAAGTGAGACCCCCTTGTTACATAATATGCATATGAGACTTCACTACATTTAAATACAGTGATAAGGCTGCCTCCAAACCTTGACCATCTTTGGGCAAATTGTAATACTTCTCTTTTCGACAAAGCTTTCATTTTGTAGGTGTGATTTAATTTCTACTCTACCTTCCCTATGCAGAGGGGAGACTCCACAAAAGAGCAAATAGGAGAAGTTCAAACAAATCCACTAGCGACTGTACATTTCCAAACAAAAGGGGGAGAGCAGCCACACAGTTGATGCACAGCAGCACAGAGCAAAGGTGGCCAGTGCATCTGGACAAAAACTAGGCTTTAAAAACAATTCAGAAACCTTGGGCATACTGAACCTCTGACATGGTTGAATATACCTAATGCAGGCTTGTTTGGGTTTTTTTATTGATTATCTGCAAATCTAGGCTCATTTTGTAACGGTGTGACACCTCTGCAAGTCTAGACAGTGATTGTGGTTTATACTTTAAATAAAGGCTACATTTTTAATGATTTCCTGAAGTTTTTGAACAAAAGAAATAATGACCTGGAAATTCAGCCTTCCTTTGTTCTGAGGAGGGAATTCTTTTACTTTTTTGTATTTCTGATTGCTGTATTAATTCTTGGCAACAAATAGTCCTATAAAAAAACTTTTGCTCCAAGCAAGATAAAAAACAGCATAAAAAAAATATTATGTGCTAATAGGAGACAATTTGCATGTCCTAACACTTACTTGTTGGGAGTAGGAAAGAAATGCCAAATTTGTCATTGTGCATTTGTTTACACTAACATGTTATTGCTTGATCACTCCACCATCTCTCTCCCTGACAAACATCCCCATCTGTCTGTAGAGAGAGCCAACCTAGCAAGGCTGATAGCTTATTGTTTTAGAAATTAGGAGGGGGGGAGAGGAGGGGGCAAAAAGAAAAAAGAAATAAAGCTTTTCTTCTGTTGCTAGCGATCCAGGAGTGCAGTGATTCAGGGGGTTGTTAACTGCTCTGTGTAATGCTCACTAGGGGCTACAGCTGGTGCCAGCTTACAGCATTTAGACTTTGAGAGGATGACTGTCCAGCCTGCTGGAGGATAAAATGCATTTCTGTGCGCTGGATATATCTATCCTTCATGAGGGAATAGCTTCAACCCCAACATAGTTGTACTTTAAGTTTTGTGACAGTAGTTTTGTGAAGTCTCTGTAAGAGACTCTGTAGCATTTTTTTCCCATGCAGAAAGTTTTCTCACTCTTAATAGTACTTCAGTTACATGCCTAAAGGCCAGAGGAGGGGTTTCTTCCACTGAATTCTGTTGGTTTTAAACCTGGCCCACTGGAACAGAAGATATATTAGTTTAAGAGTAAGTTTACAGAAGAAAATTAGGAGTATATGAGGCCAGGGTTGCTTGAAAAAATAGAAGTTAAAGGCTATGTTTTGCCTCAGATGGCTTGTGCAACTGACTTCATATTAACTGCACCCTTTTAGATGTGTTAGGCTGACAGAGCTGGGAAATTAGCCCAGGCCCTCTGACTTCTGGTAGCTTTCCTGACTGCTGGACTACGAACTCGCATGACAGATTGCATCCAGCACAGTAGGCTGCAGAAAGTAGTTAATGGAAAATAGACTGCTTTGATGTTCACTTCTGGTGGGCTGATCCTCTGATTTAAAGGCTAAAGATCTATTGTCCTCAGTGGGAGTTTTCTTTATGAAAAAGTTTTAGTTTTCACAAAATCTGTAATTTCCCATTTTGTTTTCTGAGACTGTGGTTTGCCCTATTTCTGCATTCAGTAGCCAGCAAATATTTTCAAGAGTGATTTGTAATTTTTGGGTCTCTAACTTCAGATGCCACAGACATGGCCTTATTTCTCAGAAATAAGCTAAGCATCTGTCCTCTTCTACTAAAGCAGATGTCTCTACAGCATTTCCATCAGAGCACCAGAAATGAAGGCACCTAAACACACTGCCTACTTTGCTGAAAAATGAGGCTAAGCACTGCAGAGATGCACCTTAGGAAACAGGCTCGGCTAGAATTAAAATGGCAGGGAGGGTGAGGAGAGTGAGAGCAAATATGGTAACAGCCTATGATTAGAAATCTTAACAATGACAGTGAGTTCTGTTTAATTTCTAACTGCTTAAAAGCAGGCCTGGGGAAATGCTCTGCTTAGAAATGTCACGGAAAAGTGCAGCTGGTCCATAGGCTTTATCTTGAAAAGCAAAGGATCTTTCCCATTTTGCAGTAACACTGCTATTTACTGGGCCATACCACTAGCAATTTGCAACAATGGGAGGGAAAAAAGCTGCCATTTGACCTAGAATGCAATTTTCAACTAATTAATAAAGTGACCATTAGTGCCCGAGGGGATAATAACAGGAATAAGAACAAATTACTGTGGGGTGCAAAGGAGGCTTGGGCATTGTATTGCAAATTTCTTATGGCACTATTCTTTTTTTTTTTCTCACTAATACTTTTAAAGTGCCCCCACTCAACACTTGCTCCTTGTAGGACCCTTGCAAACCACATAAGAATTAGCCCTTCAAAGATCAATCAGGATCTAATTGTTGTTAACAAAGTGCCACCTGGAGAGAAATGTTACAATATACCTTCATTACAAAGCATTCAATCTCTCTCACACTCACAAGTCCTGGCTACAGTACAGACAAAAAGAAGCAGTTGCTGGCATTAAGATCAGGCACCTGCAATTGCTTGTAAGACACTGCCAGTCCCTGCACAAATATGCTCCTAACATTGCATGAGCCTTGTTAGAACTGCTCTGTTTATGCTTCCTCTGAGCAAATTCTGCTGGGATCTCTCTATTTGCAGCACTCTAAGGTATCGCTGGAGCCCTCATGTTGGTGGGGACGTTAGGCAAAGCAGTGACACCGTTTGCCCTGCATTTTCAGGATATGCTCTAGGATATTCTCTCAGGAAGGATTCTTCTGTATTTTATGGCCCTTGCTCTCAGTGCCCCAAAGGCAAATGTTCAGGAAGTCCCCAGCAAATTAACAATGTCCAGGTTTCGTTTCTCTGCCCTGAATGAAATTTTACTTGTAGATATAGCACATCTGCTCTGGTCCTGGTTGTGGTCATACTTTGCAGCTTCAGTGGTTAAAATTCAAGGCAAGACCTACTGAGGTTGCCCAGTGTCTGTCCCTTGATGCTTGGACACGCTTGTGGCTCTGTGTCCACAGAAGTTGAAGTCAACTGATACTAGTCTCATCTGTCCTGAAACTGTCCAGTGCATTGTTTTATAGCAAATTGAAAACTACTGTGCACAGGCTTGCTTTGCTCATGCCTTGTTTACAAAGTCAGGGAGTTGGCTTGACTGGAAGCTAACCTCCTTGTGAAACTAAGCATAAATTCTAGTTTTTGATCAGTTACTCGATCTGTCTGCAGTGGCCAACACAAAGAAGGGACAGAAACTGGCAATTTGGGAGCAGGTGAGGGAACACAGGACCTTCCCTTTAGGGGAAGGACTTTTTCCACATTAAAGTGAAACCAGTCTCACTCCCCTAAAGCATTTGTAAACCTTTTTTTTCTTTTTTTTTTTTTTAAAAAGCAGTGGGAGTTATGGAATCATAGAACAGCCCAGGTTTACAGAGGGCCTTGTTAGATCACACCTGACCCAACATTCCATGGGAAAGGAAGGCCAAATGGGATTATTTAGCATCCTGTCCAATCACATATTGAAAACCTCCAGTGATGGGGACCCTACCACGTCTCTGCAGAGGCTGTTCCAGTGAATGATTTTTCTCACTATAAAGAATTTATTTATTATACTGAGATGAAATCCCTTGTCTTCTCCACATAGCTCCTAGTAAAGAGAGAATCTCTGTCCTCTTTGTAGCTAGCATTCAAGAACTGGAATTTTGGGATGAGTTTCTCCCTAAGCCTTCTCTTCTGACAAAAAAGACTTCACTCCTTCAGCTTATTCTCATAGAGCAAGTTTCCAACCCTTTGATGAACTTTGTGAACTCCTGTGGATGCTCTTCAGTCTTTCAGTGAAAGACTCTTTTCTCTTTCTTGAATTGACCAGAACTGGACACAGTACTCTAGGTGTGGCCTAAAAAATGCTGAGCGGAGCGGGGTAATTATTTCTCTACCTCTGTGGATGCAGCTCAGCATCCAATTAGCCTTTGTTGCTGCAGCAGCATACTACTGACTCCTCCTCAGCTTGTTGTCCACCAGCTCCCCCAGGTCCCTTTCATCAAGGTTGCTCCCCAGCCACACAGATCCTGGCCTGTACTGGGCACTTTTGTCGTCTTGCCACAGGTGCAGGACTTCGCTCTTGTGTGTGTTAAACTTCATACTGTTCTTGTTACCCCGCTCTTCCAGTCAGAAGAATAAGGACAGTGTATAGGAGAGAGAACTGTTTTTTCCATGGTCATGAATGTCCTGCTCATTCTGAGGATCAGGAAGTTGGAGAGTGAAGGAGAGGTGGAAACTATCTTCTTTCTTTCTGTTCCTTGCTTAGATGAAGCATTTGTTCGAGTCCTTATCCATACTGCTTCAGACAACTGAGGGACTCACTGGAAGGGAAATGCTCAGGTACTTTGTCCGGTTTGATTCCTTAACAGATGTACATGGAGGCAGGAACTTCTGGACAGCTAAGTAATGTTAACAGCCTTAGGCTTCTGGTTTTCCTAGAAAAATTTCCTCTGCCCAGATATGTATATGGGGAGAAATGGCACACTCATGACCTGTCTTGTTGGATTACTAATCCAAATTACCTACTTGCCTATATTTTGGAACATATGTAGTGCAAATAGAGATACATTAGATTTTCTTTTTTTCTCTGAAGAGCACATTATACAAAACCAGACCAATCCTTGTGGGTCCTGAAAGACTTCACTAGTTAAATGTCATTTCAAATGTTCTTATCTGGCAGACACTGGCTGCGTGTGCTCACCCTGCAGCTGCTTTGTAAACAGTCAGCATTATTGCTACAATTAAAACACACACTTTGAATTTTTCATTTTGACTTTGCCTATCATTGCCTGTCTTCAATTTCCATGTAAGACCATTCATCATAAAAGATCTGTACTGCTTTAACCTTGGTGAAGATTTGCCAAAGGACTAAATGGTGATGATTGAAATAGAAAGTCTTTGGTGTTACTGGTACAGTCAGGCTGCACCAAACTAGTAAGTATGTACAAGCTTTGCTTACATATAGTGGGGGAAAGGAGCAAAGCATCTCCTATGACTGGAAGAGCATTCTTCAAACAGCACTGAAAGAGGTGGGCTTTCAACAGCACAGTCCTGGACTTGCAGATTGCCTTTCTGGTACGCTAAAAGTCATTGACAACACAAAGCATAAAGCAGTCCAGAGCACAAAACAGGCACCTCTCAGCAGTCTGGTATCCTTGTGCTTGAAATTAATCAAAAATGGCCACTAAATGTGGGGAATATTACCCCTAATAACTCTGCAATTCTGACGCCAGATATCAAGCGGTGCAAAACTAGATGTCATGTGAAAATATGAGTTGACTATCTGTGCAACACTTTGCTAAAAGAGGGTTGATGATATTCACTTCACAGAGAGATTATAGTTTGAAGAAGGGCAAGAGATCCTTATGTGAATTGAACTATATAACTGCATAGTATCTGGGTAAAGCTTCAGAGAAGAAAGTGTGTGAATAAACAGGAGAGTGTACAGGGGGTTATCCAGACTGCAAATCTCTGGTCAGATTCATGCCCTCCAAAGAAAGGCACAAGGAACAGAGATGGACGGGTTTGCCATTTCCAAAACAGCTTGGCAGTCCCCCAGGACTGTTGACTGGCTTCACTGGAGGGTCTGTTCTGCTGACACAAGAGATGGATGTACATACAAGTCCCATTAGCATTGAAGGGAGGTGCCTGCTAAATTTTCCCACGCGTTAGCAGAGGAAAAGACTTCTAAAGGTGTCTCACAAGGTAACAGAAGGCTGTTGCTGCACATGTTGCATTTCTTTAATATCTGCCTGTGATACAGCTGTACACTTACATCATTTGGATGCATCTACTTGACATCTTGCTGTCTGTCACAAAGAGATGTTTTGGAGCCATGCAGCATGCTTTCCCATTATCCTCAATGCAAGTCCATAAATACACAACTTGCGTGCAACCTGCTTGCATACTGATTCTCTGTGTCCCAGATCAATCTGTTGTTGATTCCAAGGACTATAGTCTCCCTTGATTCCTAGTTGTTTTTTGTTTTTTTTTAATTGAAAACTCACCAGCAAGAATATATAGTTTATTTTAGTTTTTTCTTTTTGTGGCTGTTTTACTGTCTTTTGTAGCAACCATTAAAGTTTATTTGTGGGCTGAGGAAAGTTATACCCTTTGTGACAATGTATTGTGGAGCTTTATTTAATCCTGTGGGGTATTTGGGTGCATTTTGTTGGGGGAGGGATGGAAGGAGTAAAAGAAAAAGTTGTAGAAATCAGAAATGGAGATCTAGAGTCCTAGAAGGTGGCAATCTGTTAATTAGTGTTCTTGGGAAAACCTGTCTGTGATGAAAATAAAGCCCCATCGTTAAAACCCAATGCATTTTCCTTTTCTGGCCCTGAATGTTGTTAACAATGTTGCACTCTGGTTAAGTAAAAATCTAAAACTGCAGTGAAGTGTTAGTAATCGGTTCCTGAGCAGATTCCCTAATGCTATTCACTTTTCCCTGCTAATCTTCCTGTGTGAGTTATAACAATGCAGCACCAAATGAGAAGGAAATGTCAGGTTATGTTTCAGGGCCAGCCTCCTGCCCACCCTCCATCTGTGCTGATGTCAGTGCTTATTGGAACATATGCTGCCTGTTGCTCACTGACCATCTGTTAGCTGAGCTGATGAAGTGTTCCCGTTGCTGGGACAACCCGGCCCTTGATTGCCAGTGGCACTGCAAACATTTTCCGCTCAGGTTTCACTTTTATCTGTGCTCTGGAATGGCAGCCCCGCCGTCTTAAGGGTTACCCCATCCCCGTGTTTTCCCTTGATCTGGGGGGGAGCGCAACCAAAATTCAAGGTACAAGTTTTGGGGCAAAGCAGTAAAAGGCTGCGGCAGAGCCAACGTGCCCATGAATTAACTGTTGGCATTACAGGCTCAGACACAGGGGCAGGCACGCCTTCCGATGGGAGCACAGGGTCCAGGGAGAATGTCGGGAAGTTTGTGTGATGCGACTGTGACTGAAGCACCCACAGCCCTGAGCACATGCGAGCCGACAGAGGGATTTTTGGATCCAAGCAAAAGGCAAAGGATGGGCTACTTTTCCCTTGATTAAGAGTCATTTGTTCTGGAATTGCTGTGTGTCGTAGCTGTGCCTGACAGCCACAAATCTTTGGGACATAACTGAATCCAAATGTAACCATTTTTTTACAGTGTAGGCCTCAGTTTGCAGAGTGAAGACAATGCTAAGCCATAGCAGTGATACAACCATTTGCCCACACGCAGCCTTTTCACAGTTCTGTCTGGTGAGCTTTCCCCCTCTTAAAAATGTCTACAAACATTAATCAATCCTCATGACAAGCCTGTGGGGCTGGCAGGTGGTATTCCCGTTCTCCAGAGGGAGAAGCAAGTGTGAGAGCTGGCACGAGACACGCGGCATGCCCACATCCCAGCCTTCCCCTGCTGAGATCACTAGACCAGATTGCCCTTCACTACACACCGAGAGCCCCAGCTCTGCCACAGTGCCAACAGGAGCCGCGTACCAGACACGAGGGCTGAGTAGGCTCTGCCCCATAGTTCTTCCCATCTTATATATGAAGGGAATAGAGCAGCATCTGATAAATGAATGTTTTTGGCGAAGCTGGCCACAATAGCTAGGGTAAAATGTGACAGCCATTAGGATACGGAAAGTCTGGATGCTCTGCAGGGTTAAACACTGTAAAGTGGTGAAATATCTTGGTCTTTCATTTTCTGTATTGGTATTCCTCAGTGTTTTCCCCCTGACCCAGGGGTTTTTGTCCCTGGATGACAGCAGTTTCTTACATGATCTCTCAGCCTCAGCTTTGGAACTGAACACTATCCCATCATCCTTCAATTTCTCTCGCTTCCCTTTCACCCAGCCTTGCCTCTTTCGTGTTTTCCCAAATCTTTTTCTCAGATATGTTGTCCCTTCACAGTCCCTACATAGAAAAAACAAAGTTTTCAGTCTTTCTCTCATCCAGCCTATCCTTTCTGTTTCCTACCACAGTCCAGTTGTTCCTGTAGCCTGGTCACTCAGCTGTACTCTGGCTGGCTTTTCTTCCAGCTTCCCATGTTTCTAAAATTCTTTTTTCTTCCATTCCTGGTATTCTCTTCCCATTTTTTAACGCATCCTGTTAGGTATCTATACTATCTTTTCATAAGGCTAAGTTGTAAGCTTTTCAGAAAAAGGGCTCTTTATTTTTCATCCCATGCATCAATTATTGTTTTAATTAAATGACTGAATAATACAATAATGTGTGCTCAGAGACTACATGACGTGTGGTAGAGCTGGATAAGATTTGATCCATACTGACGTAATCCTAGGTGTTAATAATAATGTACAACTTCTGCATGTGTTGCTATTTCAGGATGTTCTGGCACAGCAGGCTGGTTTTATTCACCCTGGGGATTTACGTTGCCTCATCTGCTCTCTGGTGAGTGCCTGAGAGTTGGGTCTTATTCTGTGGCACGTGTGAGGTACTGCCCTGTGCTTGTGCAGAACCAACAGCAAGTCGAGTCTTTTACCTTGCCTTTATTGTGGTTATGATAAAAGCATTTATCCGATCTTATCACAATTACCACAATGGAGCCTGAGCGCTCTAAATTCCAAACCTCTCTTGTGGCAACTTGTTTTGTGCCAGTCTGCTTTTAAATCCACTTTGGTGTCCTTGTTTTTTGCCAGAATGGTGCAAGTGCGCTGGTATGTAGATGAAAATTGGGCTGATGTTTTCTCTCCTCCAAGAATGTCATAGATCTTGGGGGTTTGGGTAACCTTACAGACTTAGGCTACTATGCATTTTGAATCAAAACAATGCAGAATTTAATACTTTGCTTCAAGATTAGTCTACTTGATTTTCCCTCAATCAAAAAAATGTGAAGGAAAACTGGTATTATGAGCCACCATCTGCCCAGTCTCCAGAAGGATTTGCAGTTCCCAACTGAAAGCGCTATTTTTACCCAGGGCAGGACTGAATGGTTTGTGCAGCTTTTAGGCTCAGATTAAATGGTGGCACTGCTTTCTGTGTGTGACTGAGAAGATAGATTATGGTGTGACTTAACTGAGTGGTATTTGACCACCGAGAGTGGTTAATTAAAGCATTTCAACACCTTGAGATTCTACTAACAAGGTGAGATGAGGCATATAAATGTACTTTACCAGAAATGTGTAATGTTTATGCATTTGTAGGGAAGTGTAGCAGCTAAGGGTCATGTTGAAATTCCAGATGGTGATGCCATTGCTGCTATCATGGACACCTATGGAATGATTACTGTCTTCATCTGAAGCAATGGTGGAGTTCCCTAGTGCTGTGCCTGTCTACAGCACTGAAAGGCAAACTGTAGGTGATTTATTGCAAGCACATATACAGGCATCTGAGGTGCATACACACAGCCTCGGCTTGCCAAAAGCAGAGGGGTGGATATAAATCGCCTGTTTGTTGTTACTTAGACAGAGGTATCAGAACCAGTCACGGAAGCACTGTTGGTCTGCTAGGGAAGCTCCTCAGCTGGATGGTATCTCTTCACACCTTTAGAGAAATGCCAATTTTTACCAGCCAAGAACCTGATCTCTGCTGTGACTGAAGTGTTAGGCATTCAGAGCTCTGCTTAATCACAGCTTTAACACAGCTCCTGAATCTGGATGGCTGGGTCCTGTAAGAACAATAAATGCTTGCACGTCTGTGCTCTAAAGTTTGCAAAGAGGGGCTGTTGTGTTTGACTTTGTGAAAAAATCCCGTCCTCACCACAGTGCTGAGGGCAGGCTGCCACTGACATCAGTCGCACGAGGATTTGCGCTGCCTGGGTTCTGGAGATCACTCTCCACACAAATTAATTAAAAGATGCCTTAGGTAGGTGTCCAGCCAGCACAGAAGGAACCCAGCTCCGTTACTAGTCTGCAATCCCCAGTTTTCCAGCTGTCACTATGTAATACGGTCTCCCCCTCACATAATTCCTTCCTGTAGTCCAATAGAAGTCCTTTAAAAGAAGAAAAAAAGAAAGAAAGAGGAGCAACAAGCAAGTAATCCTGTCATACGATCTGCCCCAGTAGTTTGGGGCCTGTTTCTCTTTCAGGGGCTGTGAGCGTGCTTTGAGGTGCACAATAGAGATGCCTTCTCCATTGACTGGGGAGCTCAATGAGCCAAACTGGGCAGCAGCCCCGGTAACAGCAGCAGCAGCAGCAGTGGTGCAGCGCAGTAATGGGCCCAACTGTTAACTGATTTAACACTCTGCCAGCTGCAGTCCCTGAGCTCCGAGAGGAGCGGCGGGCCTTTGAATATTACCTTTCAGCCAATTAGACATATGTCACTTTCATAAAACCTTTCGTGTGCACTCCCGTCGCGGGGAGGATCTGCTGGGGAGAAGGAGGGAAATGCGTTACCTGCCTCCCTCCCAGATGCACCGTCCCTCCCTCGAGAAGGAATTTCTAGTTGTTTCTGGTATTATTTTTAGCACTGATGCAAGTGCCTGGAATGGGGTATGAAAGAAAGAGAATGATTCTCAGAGCTCCAGGAGTGTTTCAGACAGTCTCATAGGCTGCCTGGGATAGTAGGCTTGGTGGGTTTGGGGTATTAGACTGAAATGAGACCTCTTTCACCACCTGGAGACTGAGAAGGTTGACATTATCATCTGACTCTGCCTGGGGTTGTTTCACATGTAAAAAAATCCTGATCTCAAAGAAGCAAATGAGTATGCAGATACCAGAGGACTGCAGGTGCTGAACGTGAAAGTTTTGGACTAACATCAATTTCACCAAAAAAGCGCACACATAAAGTTGTTTACTAGTGAGCTGCAACTGAGGGAGAGCACTGAAGGCTGCGTGCTTTGTCCAAAGGAGCTGCAGCAGCAGCCACTGTACCACCGAGTCAGCAAACACAGCCTGAGCTACCCACCACAGCCAGGGTCTGCAGGGGGGGGAAGCACATGGGACATGAATGTCGTGGATGCTTCTTTTCAGAATCCGTGTGGAAGGCAAAAGTGTTTATGTAGGCCAAAGAAGAGATACGCCACTTTTTATTCCTTCAGGCTGATTGACTGTTTTATTTCAGTAAGGCTGAATTTCTTATTTATGTCAGGTCCATTTCTTTATGCTTTTTATATTAAAACACACAAAAATGCAATATTAAAAGGCATATTAAATTGTGATAAAATATGGCAGATTACAGTAAGTTTTTAAAACAAAATATTTAGTAAAATACGTTTAAAATGATTTCATTACAGAAGCTGATTTATTTTAATAACAAGTGAATTGGAGCTAAGAAGCTGTGCCAAAATTAATAAAGTTAAAAGGATATGAATTTTTTTTCATAATAATGTAAAAATTAGTGCATTCTGGAGGCTCTAATGGACAGAAAAACTTCTCTTTTAAAATCCTGGCTTAAAGCTTCCAAGCTGGCTCTTGTCACTGACACTGTTAGTGAATAGAAATGAGTGAGCCAGAGCTGTGTGAAGAATGCTTGTTTTTCCCAGTGGAGATGAGAGACCTGCAGGGGTTGTACACACTATCAGAGGTGGACAAGGAACTGTGTATGGCATGCAAGAAAAGAAGGGAATTGGGGAATGGCTATCATTTCTGTAACTTGGGAAAGGCGTACTGAAACTAAGTTAGTCAAATAGGTGCTCTCTGAATAAGTGTGCTCAATTTATTCATTTTGGCTTCCCAAAGTTTATTCAGTGTTTTCCTCCTCAGTCTCTTCAATCATCTTCCTAGCAGGATGTTCTCCGATTTAAACTTTTGGTGCTCAGGAATCAGGGAGTAGTGCATGTCAAAGGCAATGAGACAAGATGTGTTTTGGGGTGAGGATGATGCTCGATCTAAATGTGCAGGACTGGTCTTCAGGTATTCAGTCCTTTTCATACCTGAAGAAAGTCTTGAGCTTGGTTTTTTAAAAAGAAACTCTCTTTTCCAAAACACTCTTCCCTTGCAATGTTTTGACCAGCTTCAGCAGAGTGATGACAGGATTATGAGGTGGTAATATATAAGCTGAAATGAGAAGCTATTTGGAAGATCTCAAGACTGTAGACAGACAAATACTTTAAGCAGGCATAAGTTGACAGTATTGATAAAAGCAGTAGTTCCACATTTCTTGTGCTTCTAGCTGCTTGTTCTCACGCTTGTACTATTCTCTCACTCTATTTTTAGTAGCTTAATGGTGAACTGGAGCAGATTCAGCTGTAGCTGAGAGGACAAGGATGCACCTGAATCCATTTTTCCCAGTCTAATTCATGGCATGACTACACAAACCCTTGTTTCAGTAGGCAGGGCATGGTACCACAAACCAGAATCCAGGGCAGGGAGAGAGCAGGATCACATTTCCCCTGAGTTAGCACTAGCTTTCTGTCCCCACTGAAGTTTATTTTTCCCTTTGGTAAGGACAGCTTGCACATTTTTAGCTGCTGGATCACCTGCCAAAAGAAGCCAGTTGAGGAAATCTTACAAAGCACAAGTGACAAGTTACAAAACAGCTGGTGAGCCAAGGTCGGGCATTCCTTTTGCTGATAGTTTCTGTGATCAAAATTCTTCTGAAGCTCCCTGCAGGTGTTGCTACCTCTAGATAGTGTTTGGATGTGATAACTTTCTCAGTGGGGTAGTTCAGTGCTGCTAAGTATGTTTCAGATGACAATCCCTACTTGATCAATCAGAGCACATAGTTCTTGGGTGAAAAGGAGACTCTGAACACAAGTAGGGAACCAATAATTTTAAATATACTGTAACAACACAGCATTATATTTTCCCTCTGTGGAATCATATTTGCTTCACAGGTCTTGTATGGCATGATTATTCTTTTTTTTATCTTTCTCTGCAAAATCTTCACTGAAGTGATCTTGCAAACTCTGTTCCTTTCCACCATCAGTCATTTACTTGGTATGGCTTGGAACTTGCATATCTTTGTGCATTTGAATCCATTACTAATGCACAAGCATTCATCAGTTTGGCAGGAATGGACATTACACATCTGTAATTCATAAGCTTCAAGACAGTTTTGGGCGATGATGATTCAGGCATCCACTGAATGTCCAAATTCCCTTTGGCATCAGTTGTCCAGCTATAACTTGCTGAATCCAGCAGAGTGGGTTCACATTGCAGGAATCATCTCCAAATTCCTGCTTAATGGTTTGCATGCAGTTCATGCTGGAATAAGCAATCTTTGCATGGGGGAAGCTGGCTGGAGTCAATTTCATCCCTTTTGGCAGAGAAGGTTTGATAATGGCATCAGTTGTTGCGCTTTTAGGGACAAACAGATGGCATGTGAATTCTTGTAATTTCTGAAAGAAGCCTGATGAAAGCTCCCAGGGTTGTCCAAACACTGAAAAGTTATATTGATAATGGCATTTTCTTTGCATGAGTTCTAGGGTTCCCAGTTTTCCTTTGTCTGAAAAAAACACTAACAGCATTGCATCCCCAAAAGACATGCAGTCCAATCAGTACTCTGCATGTGTCAGTCCCAGGGGAGCACACTATTATATTACTGTCAGTGAGTGATGCTTTGTGTCTGTTTTCTGACTTTCTCATGCATTAGCCAAGATCTATAATTCTGCTGGGTTTTACCCATTGTTTGAGCATGCAGTATAACACGCATCTTTCTTCTTTAGTGATCCTTTGAGAAGTCCTTTTTTCCTGTGGTGGTCTCTGGTTAGGAAGAAAGAGAGGATCACAGCTGAACTGAGATGTGATGTACTTTACCTTTGTGATTTACACACACACACCCTCCATCTTTAAAGCAAGAATTTGATGAAATTTGACTTGCTGACAGGACAAGAGAAAAAATTGTCTCTTATTTGGATATCATGTCGCGCAGTTGTGTCCATGAAATTAATGCTGGATTTCTCACTACCTTTTGTTGTTATTGTCTGATAAATGCTAAACAACATATTAACTTTATGACTTTCTGCACCTTCATATAGTTCAAATGAGCAGAGACACCTTGTTAACACCACTCAGCCTTTGGACAAGGCTTTGTTAATAACACAGACAGATGGGATAGTGATGGTTTCAGGGGGGCTTTGGTGACTGTTTTTTCCCCCCATCTGACTAAATAAACTAAGTCTTAGCCAAAGAGGTTTATCCGTTGCTCTGTTCTTGCTGATGGGCTTAAGTCTTCCTTCTATCCTGTTAGCATTGTATAAAGAAGCCATGTGCATTTGACTTAATTCAGTTCTGAGCACTGAAAGGGCCACAGCTCACTCTCACTGCGTACTTTGATGTCTGCTGTCCTCTGTAAAACTGCACTACACAGCACCACTTGGATGCCTATTGATTTTTACTTGGTTGCTTTCAGCCTGTGTCCAGCACTAAATTATCTTTGGCAAGCATATCCATCAACAAGTTGTCTGGATACATGATCTGTTTTCCCTTTGTCACCCTGGCTGATACATACCTAGGGGCTCCTTCAAACCTGGTCCTTTGGGCTCCAAAGATTTTGTTTCTCTGTTGAACTATTATTTATCAGTTTCTAGTTTTTCTTTTTCAATAGCGCCACTCTTGCTTTGAGAGAAAAGTTGCAATCATATCTGGATTGACAAAGACCCTTTACAAAAATTGCAAAGATCACTTGGTATGCAAAGAGTTTTTTCCTGCAAAATATTCAAAATTTGAATTATTCAATTGGTATTCTTCAGTGCTTTTATTTTGGCGTCTTTTGCTTGACAGTACAAATAGCAACACCACCACAAATCAGTGAACTTGGCAGCCACAATTTCTCTAATGAAAATGGCAAGGATCCAGGTTCTTTGTAATGTTCCTTACTTGTTCATCAGCACATGGTGTATTCCATTTTACAGGTGATTGCTAATCTTTGTCTTCTCAAGTATGGATGGGGGGATGTTTGGGGAGCTGTGTTTTTATAAGTTTGGGGCTTTTTACTGTTGGAACTCGCATTCATACTCCTTGGATCCTGTTTCTTTGTTTTCCTAGAACTTTCTCCCTTTGCAGCCATTGCTGCTTAACTCTTTGGCCCAATGACATCCTGCAAGATCTGGTTTTTGGCCATAGTTATTCATACATCTCATAATCCTGAATCTGTGATGCTTCACTTTTGTTCAAGCCTTGGACAGTATCCTGAAACAGAATCTGGTTGCAGATTTAGACAGCTTTCAAGAGTATTTTCAAATGAATGGTCAGATGCAACTTTAGCTTAGAACTTGGCATTCCAAAACTGTGTGAAGTGTGTGTGCGCTTTCTGTGTTGTTGCAAAAATGTTCCCTCTTCCTCTCTTCACTGCTTACTTTCATTGATGCAACACTGATATTTCAAATACTCAATAAACAATGAGTATATTGGAGGCAGAAGCAAAGTTCACCATCATGTAAACATAAACAGAATGAGCATATGTATAATGAAAACTAATTCTGTGGCATTCAGTTTTCCTTTATTTCATCTTGGAAAAGCTAATGAAATTGACAGTACTAATTCATCATCAAACAGCTAAATCACATAGGTAAGTTCTGTAACAACAGACAAACCAGAGAGATAATGAAAAGTCTAATGATTCATACAGATAAATCCATCCTAACTCAAGATTTGGCTCTTCACATTATACCACTTAACTATCCAGAGTCATTGACTGAGAAGAAAAGTGCTGCATTTCTACCTCCGTGAGCACTCAAACAGTAATAGGAGATGGAATACAGATATTCTTTATACTATTCCTTACTTCCCTGAACACCACATAGTGTGTGAAATTTTAGCAAAAAGGTAGAATTCAAAGACTCATTAAGATACAACAAAAAAATAAAGCAAAGATGGATTCCCATCATAACAAATTGCTTTCATTCAATTCTTTTCATTATTCTACTCACATAAATTTCTGATATTCCTATTATTTTTCTGATTCCTCTTTAGAACCAGATGGATAACTCCCCTGTTAGTGGATTTTCATACATATAGCACTGAAAAGTCAAACCTTTCCGTTCATTCTCTACTCTTTCTGTAATAAGAAGTGACTAGGTGGATCTGGACCAGAAAATTGTTGTAATGTATATGTTCCTGGGAAACATTTCATCCTTAGCAAAACAACATATTTGGCCAAAAATTCATGGGGTTGCAAATACCCCCATTAGCCCCAGCTAGCAGCATTTGGTAGTGCCATAAATGAAATAAATACTACCCTCGGAAAGCAACTGCCCATGCAGAACAGTCTTGGTAGAGTTCTCCCACTCACCTTTCTTTGATTACCTGCATTTAGGTTGTAAGTGGAAGGAGTGAACAAACATACAAGTGGTAACAGACTAAATAATTTAATTAATAAGGTAGATTGACTGCCTCTATAATGCTTTGCACTTTTCCTTGATTTGGTTGTTTTAAACAGCCCATAATGAACAAGGCAGGGAAACATCCATCTAAGAAAATTAGTCAAAAATTTAAGATACGAAGTTCATGGCAAGAGAGTAGAGGAACTGGAAGAGCATGCCATCTGCAGGAGTTCTGCTTTGTGATTTTATGCTCTGGCTCTATTCAAGGGTTTTCCCAATGACTGAGGCATTCATAATGTCTCCCGTACAGACTCCCTGTATCTGGTAAGGTTTAGTGTTTGCTAAGGACTCGTCCTCAATAGGGGCACAAACTGAAGCACCTTCCTCAATCCAGGTGTCCATTTTCATGAGACTTGCAGGAATTTAATAACCTGTAGCATAATTTCAACCTCTATCAAACTGGCTAGTTAACTAGAAGGCCATTAAGAGATTTGAGTGTACATAAAGATAGGCAAATATGTAGAAAATTATCAAACTTTTTTTTTTCTGTAAACTTGGCTTAAAATGGTTGTTAAATATCAAGCTCTTATCTCTCCACAGTAATATTCAATCAGCTCATAGTGACTCCACTGCAGCTGTGAATCCTTGATGATTCTGGCACTTTCTTATCTGCTGATGTGTCCATTTAGGAATCTGTTGTGAAGGTTGCTTTTTCTAACAGCTTATCTCCTTTGAAAATTTAGGGAGGTTCAATGAACATGGACATGGCTCTTCAAATGTAAGGTTTTTGCCTATTTATAATATGCATGCTTGAAACTATTGGTTATTGTTACCTTTTCTTTTTCTGTATGCCTTGGAAAACTTGAGAGTCAAACACAGATACTCTATCTGTCTTAGAGTAGGACAAATAAGGTAATTAGCCCAAGCAATATTCAGTCTATGCAAAGTAGAGCTGAGGAAAATAGGAGGAATTTCTCACCATGAAAGAGGTAATTGAAGTTACCTCCAGATTCTCAGTAACTGCTGTCAGCTTGAGAATTTAGCTGGCACGCAAACCAAAAAGAACAAAGCCGAAGCAAGAGGAAAAAGGAAAACAAGGCACTTAAGATTATCCCAGGGGAGATTAGATGAAGATCCCACTACAGGAACTCTTGACACTCCAGACACAAGCTTAAGAGACCGTTCTGAATTAGACGCTCCAGAAAGCAGAGCTAACAATAGCCACTGGGTGCAGCAGGCTGAGCTGTGGTCCCCGGGGGCTTCACTGTCCATCAGAAATTAGTCACTGGGACAGAGAAGGTGAAAGAAAGGGAGAGTCAGAAACAGCTACTGTTCTCCCTTCAAACCCTGCAAGTCAAGTGAGTGACATGGGCAGGAGGTGTTCCTTGTAGACAGCTGTGCTAAGCCCCATTCAGAGCAGCGCTGTAAGATTAACTGCTTCTGATAAGGTGTGCAGTAATATCTAAGATCTTATCGGACACAAGAAAATATAGATATTATGCCCGAAGTAAATCATCTGAGGTGCTTACAGACAATGGAATGAACGTCAGAATTGTTTGGCTGTAGAGAAACACTATGGCAAGAGTGAAGAGTAACATTCCCAGCAATTTTGCATTTCTCTTTTTTTGGCACTTCAGTCTCTCAATATCATTGTGGTGGCATTCAGACCATAGCAGGACATGTTAGTGCCACTCCTACTCATCCTGTTCATGGCAGCCAGTGGCTGGTGAGATGTGGGTGTGATGGCTGTCTTGCCCCACAGCTGCTGCAGCTCAGAGAACACTTGGAGCAGGGTGGGCTCCAAGCACATCTGTCATTGCTGGAGTTGGGGAATGGTGGAGATCGTGCCTCACATTTAGAATTCAAGTTCAGGGCATTCCTGGAGAACTCCTTGCAGACAGTGTACCATAACACTACCTGTAAAAGAGCTTCAACTTGAGCTTGTGAGAAGAAATGGGGAAATGGTTTAGAGCTGTATGTTTTCTAAAAACTCTAACTCAGATCCTGAAACAGACTCTGTGTATTGATAGTAATATGTATATATAATCCATCAGTGTGTTCTTCATCTAGGAGGATCTATACAGGGAGGCGAGGGCAGGGCTTCCAGTAGAAGGGCTTGGCAAAATATGTAACTCAGCAGATGAATGCCATTCTGTTCAGCTGGATCTATTCTGCAGAATGTTTTGTGTCACTCCTCTTAGACACAACATGATTTAGCATTCAGGAGCATATACCACTTGTCATTAATTCCACCAGCTACTGGTTTTCTAACCATTCCCTTCATCTGAGTGTCAGATTTTTCACTTGCAAATATCTCCAGAGCAACCCTTCTCATCCCGAGGAAGCAGAAGGAAATTGCCCTCCTTAATGACCATGGGCTAAAAGAGGAGGAACGCTTCCTGTCTTCTATTGAACAGGGTTCGGATCCCTCATAGATACTGTTTGATGTGCCTGAACTTCTCCTTCAAACAAACTGTAAAGACAAGGTCCTGACTCTTCCTTCTGTTACTTTTCACAGCTGGCAAGTGCCAACTTACGCATTGAAGCTAAATTCCAGTTTGGACTAACTGAACTTCTCTGTCTTACTCACATGGTTTCAGTTCTCTCCTGCTGATGTTGACCTGAAGTGTTGGGTAGCATTTCATAGGCTAAACTGTTTCCTTGTGCCATATGAGCCAAGGGCAGCCCCATTTAAGAAGTAAGTTTGTTTTGCAAAGCATTGCCTAGAGGCTGAATCCAATGTTCCTTACTCCAGCTGGTGTTTACCTTGTTTTCAGTAGAAAAATTGTGAGGAGCAAGTTAAAGTAAGGACTGCAAAATGCCTTCCATCCTAGGTCTAAGTTAATGCAGACTCTAGTGCCAGTATTGAATTTAATTCCTTCTCTTCAGCTCCAGGATACTGAAAAGCCTGATCTGTCAGCAGCCAGGTGTAGCCATGGGTTCTGAGTCTGTACTTCCTTCAAATAAAGCAGTGCTGTGGAATTCATGGAGTTAAAATAGCTTGTATATTAGTATTGTCACCGTTGTACTTTATCTTTAATAGGATAATAGTGAGGCTGACGAGAAAAATCCTGGTGTGTGGTGTTGTTGTCATCGTTGTTGTTGCTTTTAAATGACCGATAGGTCAGCTTTAAAACAAGGTTTCCAGGGTTTCAGTAAGAGCTCAGAAAGATCCTGGAAAGAGAGGCACTTCTGAGAACTCCAAGTGTGAAGCTGTAAAGTGTTCATATGCTAAAAGAAAGAAAGAATCTTTAACACTTCAGTATTTGTCTTTTAGTCAGGTATCTTGTGTTGTTGCAAATCCAGTAAGAGCTGAAAACAGGCAGCCTCTTCACAGTGACTTTTTTCCTTTCAGCTGTTTAATAAACATACACTACATACAAATTTAGCCAATAAAAGGTTCATGTAGTATGTATGTATGTATAATACTTGCACAAAAGGGCTATTCAAAATGCACAGCAACCACTCGGCAGGGTTTAATTTTCCTTAACAATTTTCCATTTTCCTTTAAATTTGAGATGGGAGTGGGGGGTAGCAATCAGAATCCTTGGCATAAATAGGATAATAATAAGGAAGTTCCTAGTATTGTTGATGTAACAGTTCTTAGCAAAGCATACAACTAAATTCAGATAAAAGAAAGTTTCTGATTAAAAGGGACTGTATGAATGAAAAATGTGAAAAGTTACTGGAAATTCCTCACAGCTGTTAAACACTGTTGTGTTAATAATATGAGAAATTAAAAACTAGCTGATATTTTTGTAACATGTTTATTACTATGGCTAACACTTAAAAAATATATTTTTAAAATATATTAGCATTCTGTATGATAGCACACATAAATTATGTCAGCCAAACAGTACAGCAGGTTGCATCACTGCCTTCTGTGACATTTATGAATCGAGCATCTGCTGTGCATGATGGGTTGGCTTTTCCCAAAGCCTGTCTAAGGGTTTTACAGCTGGCTTTCCAAATATATGCCCTGCCATGTTCTTAAAGTGACATGCACAAAACACACACACACACCCCCCAGATCATTGGCAGGTTCAGATTTTCATCCAGTTTTCTCACTTAGTGGAACCTGTTGAAGTGTCAATTCTCATGTGTACTGGCAGTGAAGTTACAAGTGTTTTTGTTAGAATAACACCTGCATGTCCAGATTGAGATTGTAATTCCATTTTAGCACAAGTGAGGAAGTAGAAATGTGTAATAGTAGCATAGTGGAAGGGTTGAGACTGCCGAGTGCTGTAAACCTGAAGAATACAGAGGCAGGGGTTATTTTTAAGTTTGTGATGCCTAATGATACAGATAAGGTAGGTTGGTTGTTTTGGGTTTTTTTTGTTGGTTGGTTTGGTTTTTTTTTTACTTTTTCTGTTGTCTTTTTTTTTTTTTTCAGAAGAATCTACCCCTCTAACTCTCACTGAAATCTCTTACCTAGGTGTCTTCAGACATTTAGTGACCTGAAGTCTGGACTCTTCTTAGATACCTAGACAATCTAGCTTTTGCACTGTACAGGGGGAAAGGGTGGAGATGTGCCCATAGGCTTTTGTGAATGCAAGGAAGATAGGGTTTTAGAGAACCTGGGATCTAGAAGGATGGAAAATCAGGAGTGTTGATAAAATAGCATCAGTCCTGACAGCCTCAACTGTGCAAGTCAGACTGCCTGGTTTATTTTGACCAGTTAGTTTTTTGATTTGTTTTGCTTTCTGTGTTGAACAGCACAAGTCTCCTGTGATGTATTAGTGAAATTAGTGGAAGAACCTCATGATATTCCATTTGCTTCTTTATCTTCCATTTGCTTCTTTATATTCCTCTGCTATAAAAATAAGTTTTCCCTGTCTAGATTGACAGAAGAATCCTGTGATATACGGGTGAAGATACATGCATATGTGCATACCTGCTTGTGTGTTTGTGTGCATATATGTATATGAAGCATTCAATCCATAAGTCCTGAAACAAAGCCTGAGACCCCTGTAGTGCACCAAATCCTCCTGCAGCTCTGATACTTGCCTAATGCAGACAACTTCCCGAAAAAGGTCTTCTGTGCCTCTCAATTTATCTGTTGGTTTGTTTTGGGGTTTTTTTGAGAAGCCAGCAAAGGTGAAAACCATGTTACCAAGAGGTATCCCAGTTTCTCTCACCTGACTGAAGGGATCAGCTTCAGATTCCTCTGTAAAACCCACCTGCAAAACACAAAGTTGCTACTGAGCCCCTTTTTTTTATTTTATTTTATTTTTTTACCCTAAGCTCTTCAGTGGCCTGAGATACCTTTCTTTGAGGCAGCAGTTCTGCTTGCAAAAAGCCAGTCACTTCATGAAAGCCCCAGACTCTGGAGATCATGGGCTGTGCCATCACAGGGCTGCTTTTCAAGGAGGCATCTGTGCTTAGCATATGGCAACTATTTATTATAGCTGTTGCATTGAGAAACAACAATTCCCATGATAATTGTTTCTCGTATATCAAGATGCTTCAAACTCTGTTTCCCACAACATTCTGCTTGTCTGGTATGTGTGTGCCAATGTCACCACAGTCCTAGCAGACAGTTGTCTACATTTTGTCATTACTGAGGGTAAACAGACATGACTTGAGTGGGAAGGAGAGTGGGGGAAGTGGACTGCTAATTTTGTGTGTCTTTAATACTGTGAAAGAAGTACTGAATGATTTTTGGATAATATTTACAAATCTACCCTCCCTCAATACATCCTTCCTTTTTCTTCGAGGGCATATTGTTTAAGGGCATTAATGCATATTATTTGCCAGCACGCAGTACAGATGATGTTTGGTCTTGCAAGGGGACAGAGAAACTTTTCCAACCCCTCCATCAACTACTGCTCTCTTTTTAATCCGAAAGAAACACTCCTGTGTTCCCTTGAAAATATATATCATGTGTGGACATTTGCTCACACATGCATGCGTACACTTTCAGCACTTATATACAATATATACCTTTTCTCCTTTTGCAGTAATCACATACATACCTTTCATACGCTAGATGTCAAAATCCCTAAACACATACATGAATTTAATTATGGGGGAAAACAATAACAAAAACGTGCTGTAAGGTAGCCTCCCAGTGTCTCATCACCAGCAAGACCTCAAATTTTGCTGCCTGACATAGCTATGGTCCCCTTGTGGGCTATGAGTTTTGGAGAACATTACAGTGGCATATTTTGAGATTGCAGCAGTTCAGCATCTAGTCTCTTTGCTTGCATAAATTAGTGCAACTCCGCAGACTTTCAGCATCAGTGTTTTGGCCCATGCCAGGTAAGATTTGGATCTATGAGATATGTTTCCTTTTTTTCATTCTTTTTTTGGTTTGTATCATTATTGGGGAGAGACAAGGGAGAGCATGCAGCTTTTATGAGTTAATAAAAGTGTATTATAACAGGAGATAGCTGAGCAAAACCAGAATCCGAGAGTTCTGTGCAACAGATAAATACTGCACGTTTCCTCAGATAGTCAGAGCCACTCCTGAGAAAATGTAAGCATTAAAAACCATGATTTAATTTATATAAATGAAATACAGGATTTGAGTTATACACCAGGATTTAAGTTTGATGCAGAAATCAAGAATTAGGTAGAAAGAGTATTGACTCTTACAATGTTTTAACATAATCATACTACAGCAAAACTCAAGCATAACCAAGATTTGATCTCAATCAATTCTGTGTATACTAAAGCAGAGAGAAGAAGAGTCTATCAGTTTTTGAGAAATTAGGCTCTGTTTAAAACACATTACTCCCTTATGAAGGACTCAAGCTTTTCATGCCATGATTAGAGCTGTGATGGTGCTCAGCATTTGTGAATCTGACTCTTCCTTTTGTGTAGCCCTGATGTGTTTACATTAACCAGAGGACATTCACATGTACTATGTTATTCATAAGTTCATCTGATCGTAACCAACTTCTCTGATTTTATGTTAAAACCTGAGATAAAACAATTTTGGTTGTCAGATGAGGTGGTGCAGCTCTCAGTGAAGTTCCATGTTTCTGCTGCATTATACCCTGCTAACTGGGTCCTGTATTTGCATGTAAAAGTCTGATTTCATAATGCTGCTTTAGTTTTGCCTTTGTGCAAGCTGTTTCTAGTTGAATCAATACTAAAACTGCTCCTTGAGGCAGATAAATATGTAATTAGTAGAAATAATGGAGCAGTCAGTCAGCTGCAAAACTGATGCTTCATCTAAATGTGTGTAAGGCACTTTATTTAGTTGGCATGTTGCTAACATCTATTAAGTTAAATTATGAGAAGTGTTTTGAGGCCTTTCACACAATGTGAAGCTTTTCATTCCTTATTTACATGTGCGAATATATATGCATGGAGTTTTCAACCCATGAATTAACTCCAGAGGAAAACAAACCACCAGATAAACACAAAGCCTGGGTTTGTGTTTGGGTTTATTATTTTTTCCCTTTAGAAAGCAAGGAAACATCCTTACAGAATTTTCTGATTAATTTATTCAAAGAACTTAATTGATGTATCACAACACAGTGGTATTATTTACACGGCATTAAAAATAGAATGGCTTAGTTTGTCGTACCAACAGCAGCCAGCTGAGAGAGTAACAAGAAGTCAATCTTTGACGGTCATTTTTATGACTTTGAAATGTTCTTTTATTTAAATTGACCTCATGCTACTGGGTTTTCTAAATATTTAAATATTATACAGTGGTGTATTAATACCAGTTAACATTGATAGCTGTGGGTCAATAGATGGATGGATGGATGGATGGATGGATGGATGGATGGATGGATGGATGGATGGATGGATGGATGGATGGATGATGATGATGATGATAGATAGATAGATAGATAGATAGATAGATAGATAGATAGATAGATAGATAGATAGATAGATAGATAGATAGATAGACAGTTCCAAATCTTACTGGAAATCATCATACATCTCAGAGTTTTAATGTAAACACAAAACTCATGCAAAGCAACCTCTGGTCTTCCTTAGTGAAAGAGAGGCTTTGTAACTTAAGCCCACCTGATCCTTCGTGGTTTGAATCTGGGGACCTCTACACCTTTACAGGGAGGCTAAACACTGCAGAGTGGGGCACAGCTGAGGCACAACCAAGACCTGTGAAGTGTTATCTCTCAAATAATGGGTGCCTCTACTCTGCAGCCCAAGGTCCTCCAGCTACTCTGCCAGGAACTGGGAAGGAGAGGCGGGATGAGAGGGGAATAGACAGGGGAGAACAGAGTATCTCCATGTACCAGGGTGTTTTACAAGTAGCATAAGAAAAGCTGGGGAAAAAAATCAGGTCGTTTGTTTTTCATCTCCCTACAAGCACAAAGTACCTTGTTACACTGCCTCATAAAGATCTTAAAGATGGTTTTGATACTTGAAACTTCCTCTGTCTTCAAAGAATAACAAGACTTTGAGACAGATATGTGGGAATTCACTTAGCCAAGCATTGCAATTTTAGTTTGTCTGCAGTGATCTGCAAACCACAGACTCTGAAATGAGCAAGGGGTTATGTGAATGTTCCTTGTAAGTATTTATTTTTATTTTCTTTAGCAGAAGCTGTCAAATAAAGCATCTCCTGCTCTTCAGAGCTTCTGCAGTCTGTGCAGAGCTTCTGCAAGCCAGGACTGCACTTAGTACACTTAATTAGAGTTTGCTTATTATAACGGTGGAAAATACAAGCTCGTTTTACTCTGGGAATTAAATTTTGCTGCATTCTATTCTTGGTTACCATCAGTTGCTTCCTGGTATTGGCAAGGATGCTCATGAAATCTGGGCATGTCTGGAGCAGGAAAGGTTAGGAGATTTAACAAGGAGGCATTAAAAGTTGATTTAATAGAGAACTAGCCTGGACTTTAGTATATAGCATAATTTCAGCATTGCTCCAGGGTAAGTATTCAATTTTTACTTTTTTTTTTCCCCCCAGACTAAATGAAACAGATGCCTCTCAATACTCGTCTTTGATAAACACACTCTGAGAATCCTCCATCCAATTGTAAGTGATTATATGGCTAAAAATGCAGCCTGTAATAGAGAAAACAGATGTGGTGATAATTATCCCTGTGCCCTGCATATCAAACATTAACTATTGGTGGTGGAAAAAAAGGGGCTGAAATCAAAACAAAGTGGAATTTGCTGCACCAGAGCAGACTGTCAGTTCAGTTTGCCTGACACTACCTTCAGATACGGGCTGAGCTTGATAATTTATAAAGAACTCAGGAATGCTCTTTATAACACCGTAAAGAATGTATAATGCTTCTTTGGTTCACTATCAGTTGTTTGCACATGATCCTTCCTAGTCAGACATGGAACTCAGAGGGTCTTGGGGTTCTAATTATAATTATTTGAATATTTTATATCTACAACCTGAATTTTCCATACAGTTTTGCTGCCCCCAAAAGCACTAGCCAGCTGTTCTCTGTCTTTAGTTATACGGGAATTGAAATGCCTTGATAGGAAGTTTGAGGTTGGATCACTGAAAATAAGTTATGCCTGTGGCTGTTGCGGAAAATTCCATGTAGATGTGCAAGCTTATCATCTGATCTTCCAAGATGCTGGTGAGATTAGCACTAGCCAGAGTGACCAGGCTGTGTGCAAGATCAGAGCCCAGGCTGGAAGGTTTAGTCCTTCAACTAAAATCACTGCAGCTGTTTTTGATTGCTCTTGTTTTGCCATCACATAGCTGAAGATGATTCAATTTGAAGATATAAGTGTCCAATAAATAGGCTGCAATATGAATTAATTTCTTCTGCTTTTTTTTTTCTTGATTCCTTTTAGAAGGGTTTCAATACTGAAAATGCGAAACTCCTCTCTGAGGCTGACAAAGGTATTTTGCCAAGATTCCCATCAACTAACTGAAGGCATCTGACCTATGATGCCTAAGGGCACTCACCCAGCATTAGCTGTCTGAAAGCTGCAGATCCTAACTGGTAGTTTATCTTCCTTCATTTGCTAGTCCAGGACACAACAGAGGGCAGTTCAACCCCTCCTAAAATAGGTAGGAAAATAGTCTCTGACAGGAGTCTCTGACTGTAAAAGGAGCCTATAATGCTAACATAAGCTAGAAGCCTGATTTTTGGTGGCTTGGTTACTTGAATTGTGTTATTGCAGTTAGCCTCATGGTTCCTTTTCCTTCATTTTTACTTAGGAAAAAGCCAGTCTCCTCCAGAGAGTTATTCAGTTCGTTTGAGACCCAAAATCTGCTCTTGGGAAGTGCTATTTTTCCTCTGACTATTAGAAATGAGCAGTTTAGAGAGATAGTGTTGGGAGGAAAACATTATCTTCCTGAAGTCTTATATTGGAGGAGAGAGAGGGAGGACTTTTTGCAGAATCCCGGAGCTCTGCCCATTCACTGGAAATTTCTCTCTGGGACCTGTTGCTCTTCTGAAGAAGGAAAACTGTAAGTGTTACCATCTATAGGACAGAAGTGCCTTACCAAAAGCTTTAGATTTACCAATCTAGTTTTCTTCACAATGTGAAAATATATGCTATACTGATTAGCAAATAGTCTGCTGTGACATCTGAACACAGACACTCATGCCTGTAGGCTTAACAAAGTGGGCTGCTTTTATACTGAAAGCTAAATATGTTAAAAAATTGTCACTTGCCAACATACCGGTCCATAAAAGTGACCTCATGTTAGTCCTAGTCACATTAACACAAGTTAAAAGTATGTCCCACTGTCTTCTGATGTACAAATGAATGTGTTCATTTCTTTGAGTTGTCCTGAATGGTCGGTCAGTAAGATCAAGCTACTGTGCCAGGCTTATATCATTTCAGCTCTTCCTCAGCTGGTCAGGCTTTGGTGAGAAGCAGGCCCTTGGGATGGATTCACTGATCTGGGATAGAGAGGTGTGACCCTGTAACACAAGGTAGCCAGAGGCTGGTGGTTAAAACAGGAAACTAATGCAAACTGCTTATCATTGACGTGTAAGTAAACCTTAGAAACTGGGTGAACTCACCTGTGTGAAATTTGTGAGAAATAGGTCAAGGCCATGCTGTCTGTTTACCTGCTTTAATCTCCTCCAGGGCACAGCAATTTATCATCCTCCCAAAGCGAAAGCCCTTCTCAATACAAAAGGGTGGCCTGAAGTTTCATGGCCGATGACCCTCAGGACACACAAGTATTCAGGTCAGAAAAATCTGATGGGCTTTCTGGGTTTCAAATACGCCTGTCTGCAGTTTGTTCTGAATATATTTGGCTGTCGCTCCATGCATATCAAATATACTTACAGGATGGTCTCCCAAGGGATGTTGTGGGGGCAGAAGAAGCTTGTTTTTTTCACAAAACTCTCCTAAAGTTGGACAAAATATTTAGAAATGTCCCATACGTGCATTCATACAGGAGAAAGGTGTGATGCGTTGATGTGAAAAGCCATGTGTTCTGCTCTTGTTATAGAGGGAAGACATGGGAGAGAGGGGCTGTTGAGTAGCTGAAGGCAGCTCCCACAACAGAGAGGAGACCAGGCTGGGCTGGTCCGGAAAACAAGACCCTTCTCTGCATTCTCCTGCACCATGTGCTGAGCAGCAGCAGGAGCAGCCTCTGCCTTGGTTCAGCAGCAATCCCTGTGCTAGCTTTTCATTAGTGTGTGGTAATTGGTATGCCTTGTGCTCTTTCAAGAGCACCAGATCAGTCCTCACAGCTTTTGCTGGGCAGACGATAACTTTCATTACCTGAGCAGATTTGCTGATGTCCTGTTAGGTATCTCACCCCTTGCACAGTTCTGCGGTCAGATTGTATCACGCTCCTGAGCATTCCCAGCCACAAACAAGAAGAATCCTGTTTGATTTTGAAAACCATGGCTTGGGCAAAATCCCATTGTTCCATCTTCTACAGACATCAACTTCATGTCTGAATTTTTTCCAAGCACAGTCAAAAGACCAAAATGCAGGTTTAAGCTCACTGAAGGCAGTGAATTACCTCCTTCATCTCAAAAGCCTTTTGTTTTTCCACAACTCTGTTGCATCTTTTAGGTCTCAGAGGGGGAATTACAAGCTGTAAATTTCTTTACAGGTCTTCCTTTCACACTCCTAAGAGTGAAAAATAAAATGCTGCCCAGCATTTTATTTTTGCAGCAGGGCCATCCCTCTGCCTCTGAATAAACATTTGTGTGGGGGCTCCCATTCTTGCCAAGGTGTTAGGATAACATTCTCATGCTGATTCCCCTGTCCTCCTTCAGCATCCCAGTGCTGGAGGTCCATTTCCGAGGCTTTGAAATGGCCATGCTCTCACCTCATCCCATACACATGGAAATCAGATCACCAGAAGGATCAAGCTTGTAAATTGAATGGGGAAGCCAAGAGGGGCAGGTTAGGAAATTATGACCTTCAGTGATGGCTGGGTGAAGAGCTCCACACAGACAAACGGGTTACAATGAAAATGGAGTAGGCAAGGTCGCCTGGGACATGGGGGCACTGGTGAAGGGCTTGGGCCTCTTGCCTTCAAGTCCCACTGGCCATTCTACCATTGTTTCAGCAAAATCTGGAGCTGAGCATTTGCAACTTTTAACTGTTTGCTTATTGTGATACACTGAGGACAGAGGATCTCTTCTCATTAGCAACTGTTTGTGTTCAGATACAACAGCTGATGGGGAGCCCACAAACCTGACAGAAGAGAGACAGAAGGGCTTCAGCACACGAGTAGTGTGGGCATGGCAGCAACACATTTCTGGTGCCACAGGCCAGTGCCATCAACCACAAAGGCAATTCCTAGCCATTGTGTAAGACACAGAGGGGGCTGACTGGGTGTACAAACATCTCCTGCTTATGGTGCCTCTAATTAACCAGAGGAACACACTGCCACGTGGTGTCAGGGAGGCCAACAGCTCCTGCAACTGCACAGTGAGGAGAACAAGACTTTCTCTTTGCTCCAGGGGGTATCTGGGAGTAGTTATTCCCCAAAATGTGTTGCCAAGCCCTCCAGCTACTGGCCATCGTGCCCTCTGTTCAGTATCAATACTGAGCAGAATGAGCAATGAATCCTTCTGTTCATTTAGTTGCACCTAAACAGGGTCTTTTCCTGGCAAAATCATGTTGGCAACAGAAGGAATATTCTCCAACTCCTGGCTGCTGTAGCTGGTCTGAAAGGAATTTCCAGGTAGATCTGGGAACAGGTCTACAGGCAGGATGTTTATATCAGTCCTCAAGTTTCACACCTGGGATCCAGAAACAATTTTTCTCTTCATTGCTGAATTGCACAGCTTAATTCTGGGAGGGTAGATCTTTCTTTTGAATTTCCTTCACTGTGTCCTCCAGCCATGTCCAGGGAAGCCCCTAGGCTTTGGGTTGGTTGCACTGTGAGTGCTGCTGTTTTGTTTGATGCAGATTGGAAGGGTTCAGGAGGAACTTAGGTGTGAACAGGTGTGTGGCTAAACCCACACCTCTGAGAGATGAAGAGGACACCTCTGTTCACTCCAGACCTGTAAAACAGAGTGAATAACTCAGATTAGGTTTGAGGTGTCTCCCTAGTGACAGAAGATAAAGTCTGTGTTGCTTGTTTAGGGAAAAACAAATTAGGTACAGTGAAAGGCCTGAAGGAAAGGAGGGAAAACTATTCTGAGAAAGACAATATTGCTCTGACCCTGCAAAAGAGAAAGGGGGCAGTGACTAAAGCCCTGGTCTAGATTAGATCCAGAGATAGGGCTGGGACTGCAATGAGATCATCTTCAAAGCTTAAGCCCTAATTTCAATATTTGTTTTCTCATCTTGGTTAGGAGCTGGTTTGAGGACACTGCTTCAGGCACACCTTGAATACTAAATAGCATGAAATTCAAAGTGATCAAAGAAATAGATAGGAATAAGTAATTCGGAAGGTGAGAATTTTAACCAACACTGAATGAAATTATACAGAAATTCCAAGATCAGTCAAGTAGGGCATCTTAATATATTTTATCATGGTTAAATGGCTTATTAGTGTGGGCCTTTCCAGCAAGTGTCTTTTGACACACTAGAAAGAATCAGCAAAAGAGCCATTCTCATGGCCCTTTGAAAAAGTGTTTTTTGAAACCTGAAGTAAGAGTTGGGACTCCTGCCTGAAATCCTGTATCACAGGTTGTCTCTCCCAGGGTGAAACCCTGTGTTCAAACATGTGCACGTCTTCACTATACCCAAGCCTATTGTTTTGGATTATTCTTTTTAGAGGTCTCTGAGGACTTTTAAGTAATTTTCTTATAATTAGGGGTACATGGTGAAGCATGTACAACAGCACTCAGAATGGGAACGTTCCTCATGCTGCATTAGCTAGCACACTCCTTCCAAGGGGCATCTGGTTTGGGCTGAAGGGTTTTTCTACTTCATGTTTGTAGAGCTTTTCTTACATCAAAACAGAACCAAGAGAAAAGGGAACAAAATCTTTAAACTATTCTCTTTCCTCTGCTGCTACTGTGAAATATGTTCCCAAGAGTGAGAGCAGGTCAAATTATTCAGCGTTGGTATATAAGTGCTTTGGGAAGGGTTACTAGGGCATTTCCATTATTTGCTGTGGTTGTTCAGTGGTTGTGACATTTAGAGGGTACTTTGAAGAAAATAGCCCGGCTGGTAAATGACAGCAGAGAAAGGGGAAGGAAAGCAAATGGAGAGGAGGGAAGTTCACACAGATTTCCTGACAAGATGAAAGGGTGAAGAAAACCCAGTGAGTTCTTATTCAAAAACCATTTTGGTGGCCTCTGTTTGAATGAGAGAACTGTTTCTTAGCATGCTTAGCAACTACTTAGTTCTGTCCAGGAGTACACTTCACCAAATGTCTGCTGTGTTTAACACCACAGTCAACTTTGTAATGTGTGATGAGAATTATTTTTACAGCTGAGCTTCTCAGGAGAGGCCCATATGTGGTGTGTAAGCTCTGGTGGGTTTTAACACACTTCTGTTGCACTAAAGAGGGAAATGCTGATCTTCACCAGGATTTATAAAGTACACAAAAGTATTAACATCCAATGTTTAAACCAAATGAAAAGCAGCCTGAGAACCTGGTATCCTCTGCAGGGAACCCAGTATGTGCATGTGGAGAGATGAGGATGATGACAGTACTTAACCTGCTGACTCTCAACACAGTTTTGGTCATATCACCTTTCCCATATGTTCTCCGGTGTCACAACCTGCAGAGGAGACAAAATAGTGATTGCTACTCCAGATGGACACTGTGAGAGTGCAGCGTTTGTACACAGCCTTAATAAAAGGTTCAGTAAGTCTCAGTGCTCTGATATCAGGTGATGGGATAAATATTGCTAGGTATTTAACTAAAAATGGAGACTTTGGAGGTAAAATATTAGTGTGGCATGAAAGAGAGCCTTGTGGGGGAGCACATTCTTTTTTTGAGTGTGAACTTGGGAAAATTGCTTAACCTGTCTTCTGTGTCTTTATTTCCCAACTCTAAAGCCATGTTGGTATGTTACTGCCTTGTTTGCTGAATTGCATGAGCAAATTAATCAACTCTGAAAGAAATTCAGATACTACAGTGATATAAATAGAGCTGGCCAGAAAACTTCTCAAATCCTTCAACTTTATTGCACATCAAGATAAAACAATCTTTCAAAGGCTGTTTACTGGATTGGTAATTAAAACAAATATACATAGAATAAACATTATTTTGGCAGTAAGACTGCTCCTATGGGATGTGGATTTGTATTCAAATTGCCATTAAATCCATAGAGGGTCTTGACCCTGGGGCTTTCCTTTCCTGGAAAACTGTTCAGAATTGGGATACTTGGTTAATAAAAGCTGTTTGTGTTAAAGAAGAAAAACCCAAACATAAAAATCTGACAGGCTCTGAACATAGTAAGAATAGAAGAAATGTGATTTATAAGTGCAAAATTTAAATATGGACCAACCCTTACAAGAGAAGGCAAGGCACAAGGGGGAAGAAGAAAAGGAGGAAAAAAGGAAGAGAACACAAAAAGGTCTGCATATCTATCACCAAATGTGTCTTTTCCAATGCATGTGGAAAAAAGCATCATGAAGAGTGCAACACAGCAGGCTAGGTGCAGACTGAATATATAAACCTGTCCCCAAAACACTGAAGAGTGAGGTGTGAAACAGACAAATTTAGAGAAAGGAGACCTATGTCAGCAGCAGCATGAAAATGTAGAGATTAACATAGCCTTGTTTAAGAGAAATTAGAGGCAGGGAGAGAGGGGAGGGAGAAAGTGTTGATGCACTATAAGATTATCACACATTTCTAAAAAGGTCTGAAAGAACTGACTTCCTGCTGTGGGGTTCCTCTCATATTGGTGTGAACAAGCATCACACTATCACCTGCAAAGTCTTTAAGTGCAAGTGGTGACACTTCAGTATTCACAGCCTGCCTTAGAAAATCCAAGGGAAGCAAAAGAAAGATGAAAACCATGCAAGTCAAAAGGGTGTTGCTTCCATTGTTCTCCTTGCTGCTTGGTTAACTGGGAATCCCTTTGAGCAATGGAGAGGTCACATCTGCCCAGATGTGCTCTGCCTGCACTCAGTGCAGGGCAGCGTGGAAGCAGCTCACCACAAACACCTTTCATAACAGTACAATGAAATGATCCTGCTTGGCAGGATGCAAGCTGTCATCACAAAAGCATGATTTTAGCAGAATGTATACCTGCAAGAACAGTACCTGTGGAAGCTGATTACCCTGTGACATGGCAGCACAGCCCCTTTTACAGACTACACAGGACTGAAACCCCTCAGGATTGTCTTGAACAGAACAAGGACTTTATGGGCTCCTGAGACTGAGTTACCAAAGATAAGAATGGGTACATCTAGACCCTCTCCAACTACAACTTTGGTCATGACTGATGCATCCTGGCCATGAGCTCCTGCCAGTCTTGGCCCACTGGCTTGGGGACTGAATGTGCCACCAAGTACATGAAAACCTGAGGCTGAAGGAAGACACCGTGGCTGTGACAGGAAGGACAGTGAGCTTCACAGTGTAATAACAATGAAGAGGTCATGCACCAAAAGCAGAGGGAAAGGAAAATTAGCCTGAGTTTTTGACACCAGTTAATACAGTTGCTCAGCAGGGTCACTGGAGGATAATGTTGAAGTCCAGAAAGATGTTAACCACGTGCGTGTGTTTTGCTGCATGTGTTTCATACCTTGTAGACAGTGCGGGACTACTGAGCTGTCCCAAAGAAAGGCTTGGCTTCTGAGGGACACTGTGCTGCCCCCAGCATGAAGCAATGGCCTGCCAGTTCAGCCCTGTTATCATACTATGTAACAGGAATCTGGAACAAGCAGGGCTAATCAAACTCCTTTATTCAGATGATACAAGTAACAAATCCTAGCTTGTTTTCCAGGAAGGAATGTGTGAGAGGGTTTCTTTTGGGGGGTACAGGGAGTATGCTCTGAGTACATGCTTGTCTAGTTTTAATATTTATCTCTGGTTTAGATAACCTCCTTCATTTGATGTCCAATCCTATAAAAAGGACAGAAAGAAGGATGAGAACAAACTTTGTGATCTCCAACCCTACAATATCCCACAGCCATTTTCAACAATTAAAAAGCTGTTATGTTCTTGATTATTCGTGGGAGACAAGAAGTTGTATGTAACCATCACCAAAAAAAAAAATCAAGCAAACAACAAATGCTTTACTTTTCACTATTATTAACTCCTCCCCAGCAAGTCAGCCTATTTCTCCTTTGAAACAGTGAGATAGTGTGCCTGGCTGACCCTTACTAAAGAGCTGTTTGAGCTTGCCTGCCCTCCACTTCAAGAAAAAGTTATTTTCCTCCTGTTAATGAAAACTCACCTTTTTTTTTTTTTTGTCCTCCTTCATTAATTTATTTTTGAGGCCTTCCACCTCTGTTAACTGTGGGAAAAGGCTTTGCTTTGCCAGGGTACAGCACGCATTGTAAAAGTAATTCAATTTTACACCATAGCAATGACATGATCAAGGGAACTTTGAGCAGGCTTTGTGACCAAGAGCATTTAACAAGTATGTGAAAAGCTTCCAAAGAGCCCTCATGAAAGAAAGAAAGGTTATAACAATAGGCGAGGCATTTTGATAGTGGTAAATTAAGAGTCATAGGAGTGACTCTAATCAGGTTAAGCTTTAAAGAAAGAGAAGCACCTCTATATCTCTTGGGTACAGGCCTGAGTGCATTAAGAACTGTTGAATTTGTGTTAGGAAGTACACAAATCCCTGTGGCACTCAGCACTTGCTCCTCCTTGGGCTGAAGAATTCAGCCCTGCAAGGAGAAAGACTTCTAGGTAAGATAAGTAAAACTTCAGAATTGGACTGAGTATCTTGGAAAAATAATATTGAGGTTTGTTTATTTTTTATTATTTTTTTTTACTTTTCATCAGTATGTAGACCTCTTTAGAAGTTATCTTACATATTGTTCTCTGTGGCAACTTTCTGGCAGTGCCAGCGCAAGCACAGGGACAGTCTGGTGTATGAAAGCAATGATGAACCACTCACACACGTCACTAGTTTTTAAGATCTGTGCATCCTGAGAAAGTTTCTGCCCTGAGCTATACCCCAGTGAGGTACATCATGTATCACATGCAAGTGACAAATATTTATACATACTGAGTGTATTCATATGCACATCAGGTAGAATGGTTCTGTGCATATCATTAAAATTTAGAGTTGGTAAAGAATATTCATAGAGATGTACAGCTTCAATGGAGAATCCAGCTATCTAAAAAAGTAACACAGATACAAACAGTTTTCAGGTTGCTAGGGCTAGTTGTGTTCTCACATATGGCTTAATCAACACCTTTTATTTATCTGTTACTGTGAAAAGTGCTCAGCGTTAATTTTGCCCAGGAAAAAGGTTAAAACTTCTCTTTGTCGGAAAAAAATAAGAAATGACAAAGCTGGGTTTGCCTCAATTTTGCAATCGACAGGGACACCTACAGGAAGACAAAATTAACACATGGGCATATTGGGTGTTTTCTGCTTTATTTGTTCACAGCTTGAGCCTATTACCTAATAGAGACACAAGAAAATGGCCCATCTGTTTGCAGTGGGCGAATGTGTGAGTAGTACTCTCTGGGGCTGCATGGGAGAAAGGTTGCTTTTCAAGAACGTATTTACTTTACTCTCTGTTTTCTCAACGGTGTGTATAACTCAATACTAAAAGGCTAATTTGTTTAAGAAAACCAATCCTGACTTCTTCAGTTAATTGCTTACAGAAAAGCTGTACGTATTGCATGGATCCTGTGTGCTTTGCTGAGTGGACTGGAGTGGCCTCCACTATGAGACCAGCGAGGATGTGTAAAAGCCAGCTTGATGGCAGCAAAGCACTCATTGTTCCTGTCCTGCTTGCTCTGGTGGGGCGGCAGCTCTTGGAAAAGATCAAGGATGTGTAAGGAGTGGGAGAGAGATGAAAGTCTGTCTATCAAGGGATGGGGATGAGGCAGCTGGAAGGGAAAGTCTGCTCAGGGGCACATGGGATTTGGGATATGATTAATGCCTTGGCAAAACGTTAATGAGAACAGGATCTGGCAACTGAGAGGAAATGCCTATGTGTTCTCTTGCAACCAGCCTCGAGCCGGAATAGGAGTCTATGCTCTTGCCAAAGTGAATTCAAGCATTTGCATGTACATGAGTGGAAACATGCTGTAATAGAAAACATGGAATTTGGAGACCTGCATCCTGCTGGAACCGTCCCTCCAGTGGGAGCTGGGTCTGCTTTGTAGCTCCTTCTATCAAGAAAGAGACAGAAGAGAGTTTTGGTAAACAGCAGCACACTCTCCAAACAATGTCAGCAGTTGCTGTACCTTCTCCCAAGCAACTTTGCCACTCAAGCTTTTAAAACAATTTTTAAAACTTATCCAGTCAAAATCACTGGTGCCAGAGATAGCCTTTACTTCTCTCTAGTCTGTAGGAACAGAACTGCTTGAATCTATTAGCTATGCTAAGCCTCTTAAATAACTATTAAACACATAAAACTCTTAAATGCACACAAATCCTGTGTAGCAAATGGCAAACAATAAGGAAAAGCTGATCAACCATTATACACCAATTTAATCTATGCAATTTGCATAATTTTGCCCAACAGAAGGAGGCTGTAGCAGAACTGCTTTCTGAAGAAAGGCAGAAATCCTGTACCAAACAGGTAAACAAGCGGGGAAGAAGGATTTTGTAAGTCCTCAGCAAATTCTTGGCATACGGACAAAGGGAGTGTGATATAATTGCAAGGGATGTGATGTAGATGAACTGGAAGAGACAAAAGACAAGTTGAGAGCATGAAAAAGTAATTTTGCAATCCAGTTAGGGAATTTGTAACAAAGGTCGATTATGTACTTTTAACTCTGTCCCTCTGTATCATTTCAGTAGACTTAAATGTTGGCAGCCTGTACCTGAGCCACAACGCTCCTAACTCCAATAGACACACTGCAGCTACCTGCAACATTTGTGCACTTGTAGCACCTTCACATTTGCAGAGATCAAACAGTGATGACTTCCAAGCAGTCTGCTTTACAGATGGCCACAAGGCAAATGAGCCACCAGTACCAGGTCTTTGGGCCACACCATGCAATTACCTCCTCTGGGGCTTCTACAGAAACTGTTTTCACTGGCCTACAGTCTGTAAGGTGGGCTCATATTTGCAGAAATATGCCGAGCACATTGTGGACTCTGTAACACCAAACTAAACTCACATACTGACCGTGCAGGTATTTCAGTGACAGGAGCTGTACAACTTATTTGTAAGTATATAACTGGAAGCTGCACATCATTGCAGAGCCACCTGCTTAGGGTGAGTCCCTACACTTCATGAATTTACACCAGGAGCTCATTAACAACTTAGTGCTGGGCTGCAAAGCAACCTTTTTTTTTTTTTTTTTCAGGAATATCCACTATTATGTTCCCAGCAATCTGGTGGCCATCAATGCCTTGATGATAAACTGGAAATCTTCACCTTCTTCTGTCCTCACCTCTCAAATGACCCATGAAAGAGTCTTGGAGATCAAAGAAATCCTCTTCCATCCTTAGCCTTCGGACAGAAAAACTGATGGGATTTAGCACCCATGTGGGAATATGAGCATTGGTAACTGGGGAGTGGTAGGAGTGGAAAATGGTTGGGGGAGGTGGTGGTGGAAGACCCCAGAAGATGAATTACCTGGGGAGGAGGTACATACTGAATTGTGGTCTCCATAGCAAGTGTGAGAAGACAGAAGAGAAATTACTTCCGCTGTCCCAAATAAAGATCAAGGAGTATTTGCATTCAAAGGAGTTTGGCTGTGGACATACCTCTTCAGTCACCTTCTTTTAACTGGAAATCCTCACTAATTAATTGCTCTACAAATTCTGCTTCTGCACATCTTATAACTGAAGGGCTTGCTTGTTTCTCCAGTACTGACTGCATGTGTTCCTTGTCCTACATTTTGCTCTTCAAGGCTAAATAAAAAATATAAAGGAGTTAGATGAGAAAACTAGGGGATTCTGTTATATTTTTTTAAAAGTCATCCAATTCAAATATGTGATGTCATAGGCCTATGTGCTATAGACAACCAAACAAAATGTCCCCTAAGAGTTACCCCTTGTTATTCCCTTTTTTTTTTTAAATCAATGTAATGCTTTATCTTGAATCACTTAGTAAACTGGGCAACTTGTGGGCTTTTCACAGCACCTTAGGCAGACTGACGTGGAGCTGATGAATAATCAGTGATGCAACAGCTGTTATCCAGAGATAACAGAGGACTTCAGGCTGCAGATGTGCATGGGGTCAAGGGAGACAATGTTGTGCATGAAAAAGTCATACAATGGAGTTCTGTGTATTTTCTTCAGATTTCAAGAACAAAGAAGCAATGATCTTTTGTCTGCTGCTGTCATTCCCTGCTTCACCAGTAAGGTAGTTTTCTTTTTTTTTTTTTTTTTTTTCCTTAATGGGAGGTATTTTGAAATAGACCCCTGTCAATCATGTCCTGAAAAAGATGAGCCCATCCATGAGTGGAAGCCTTTTAAAAAGTTTAAAAATACTGAGCATCAAAACATGTGGCAGTAAGGTTAACATAGCACTTTGTATACATGTGATTTGGATATATTTGCTTCAGACAGGTTTGGTTTTAAACACTGAGTACGCCAAGTTTCAAAGGACAAACAAAAAAATTGAAGAAAACAAGACCATACACTTGTGCTCAGTAAAGATCTTTCCAGCCTTCAACAGTGGTCAACGGCACTGTGTAAAAACATGGCTAGCAAAGAGAGACAATTCTTTCTGTTATCCTCCTGGTACCTGGCATTCTGTGACTTAAGGACTTCTGAGTTCAGGCTGTACTCCTGTGTTGATTGTATTCATAGACTGTTCTTACCTAGATTTGTCTGTGTTTGTAATTGATACTATATAGAAAGAGATACTTCCTCGAGTTGTTTTGGCCTCGCTGTCCCATGGTTTCAGGTAAAGCCCATTAATATTTGTATTGTGAGAAGCGGTGAATAACTTTCCGCCTCTCCATATCTGTCGCAATGTTACACATCACTGTTGGTGCTCAGTTAGAGTCTGTTTCCTTAATCTGTCCTTTCTCAAAAATTACCTGCTGCTTTTAAGCCTCTGTGCGCTACTTTGCCCAGCTTCCAGCGCAGCTGGGTTAACAAGCGCGGGGCAAGCGCTGTGTTGTGCCATTGTCCTCCAGGACGTGCCGAGCTTCCCTCAGCCACGAGCAGGTCCCCAGCAGTCTGGAGGCGAGCAGGCAGCTCTGCCCAACCTCTACGGCAGAAGTGCCCAAACCTCTGAAGTACTGCCGTGCCAAGTGAGAGCACGCAAGGACGAATCTGTACAACGGTGTGCCAAGGGGCCAAGCTCGCCTGAGGCTGAGCATGAACCTCGTCTTCCTCTTGTCGGGAAGGGGCGAAGCTGTGAGGACAAGAGCTGCGGAGCAGAGCTCTGTGCCAGCTGTGTGCCCAGGAGCAGGGCGTGTTGCCGCCTGCAACCACCCCAGCCCAAACCTTTCCCTGGAACTGGCCACAGGCTGCACTGCATGTTTGGCTGCCCCCCCTGTCCCACATCCCCAGCACTCTGCCACGGAGCCATTGTTTATTTGTCACCTGAGAGCTTTAATGAACTAATTACATTCTAACTGTTGGTTGTTTGGGTTTTTTTTTAAGGAGGGTGAGTGCTCACAGACCATCTCCCCAGCTAGGCAGGAGTGTATTCATCCTCTGTGAAGTATCCCTCATGTGAAAGAGAGAGCCAGAGCTCTTGGTCTTAGTTGAGAAATGTGAGTGAGAACACACAGCAGCTATGTTCCCAGCCCAACTTGTTATTTTTTATGGTTCCCACCCCCAACAGAGGACAATGGCTTCTGTTGCTCTTACAGTCCATGGGAAGCTGGTGTTTGACAGGACACTCCCAACACTTCAGTTTTGTTTTTCTGTTTGGGTTCTATTTTACTGTTGTTGGGATTTTAGCTCTTTTGGTTATTGTTTTGAGGATTTTTAATTGCTTTCTCCCCTCCTCCACACTTCATTCTTTTGGTATAGGGCTGCCCCTCACCAGCTGTTCACAATTCCTTCACCCCTTCTGTTTTACACTACCACACTACCACAATTCAAAGGACACTTTATTCCTTGCAGGAAGCTCCCCATGCCCACTGAGTACATTTAATAAACATACTTTTCCTTGGAGGAAAGTTATTTTATCTGTACTCCTCACATAATTCAGATTGACCAATCTATAATCTTCAAACTGCCTGAGTTTGATTTCTTGGCTGTTTTTAGATCCTAGAATTATTTTATTTTTCTCTCTCCTTGACAGAACAAGCTCATCCACAAAGTGAGTACTCAATAAATACTTATCAACAAAAAGTTCACTTATCATCTCATAAAACTGATCTCCAGTTCCCTGCCCTTTCTTGATTTTGTGTAATTGGATTGGTTTTTCTAGGCTGAAACTTGACCAAAAACCAGCACATTCCGACATATCAGCAAATGGTAGCCAAAAGAGGAAAACTGGGATGACATTGTTACATCAGTTACATGAGGGTTTCTGAGGAAGGGAAGGAAAATAGTTATCACTTGGTGATGTGCAGAGCATGGCAACTCCCACTGTTGCTAATGGGAGAAGATGCTGCTGAGCTCCTCTCAGGAATGTACTGTTCTAATTTCTAATTGAGTTATTTGTTCACTTGTTAAAGAACTCATCTCTTAGGGCAGTGACTCTCAAAGACAATAATAGTGGCTGCATGCAGTCACTAGGGAATTCATTGCAGCCACAAGAAGAAAACTTGCTCTGATTGTTCAGTTCTGTTTTGACTTAAACTGTCAAAACTGTGGCCACCATTAATTTACTGTGATGGCACATGTCACAGCTGCTTGTCTGAAAGTCACTGGTTAGTCCTATCTCTCTTTTAAGCTCTTGGAGCAGGAGTGACCAAGCTGCAGTCTAATGGACCGTGTCAACTAGTGTGCAAAGTCATTCTAACATCACACATTGGCATTGCTTCCCTAATGTTTCAGTTAAAAGTATGACAGGATGCAGGGTACTCCATGGTTTCAGAGGAAATGGGAACCATCAAACTCAGAAGAGATTTGCTCTCATAAATCAGAGTAAATCTGTCAGACTTCACTCCCAGGTGACCAGTGCCTTCTGTTGTCTAAGTTCTCTGTCCCTGGCTTTCATGTTCCAGGTTCATCCTTTGCCTGTGGTGCAACCTCACAAACATCAAAACAAGCCCAAAACCAGTTTTTATAAGAAACTGGTCATGCCAGACTTTGTGTGCAAAAAAGACACCTCCAGTGACTCCTAATCCAAGAGATTCTCACAGCCAGATTGACTCAAACCCAATCCCCTTCAAAAGAGATCCCCCTGATAAGACAGCTTCTCTTTCATTGCTGATAGACAACGGCAAAATTAAACACCTCAAACATACTTATTTTCCAAGGGCAAACTTGCAAACTATCATGCAACAGATGCACATATATTGATTATTTTTACTAGTTTTTTTACCTTCCTTTCTTGTCTTTATCAACCTTCTGGAGGAGCCAGTGTGCATGGAGAATCAGGAGCATGTTTCTATGGTAGAAACTAAAGGGCAAAATCCTCCCTGTTTTATTGCACAATGTACTATACTGTTCCCTTACCATAACTGTTCCTCATGTGGAACAGTTCTCTCCTGTAAATGTTTAGCTTTGTATTATTCTTTCGTTATATAATTTAACAGCATAATATCAAACCCCTTGTTTTAAGAGCCTATCTCTAAAGTCCAGCTCTCTAGAAGCATTTACTTGTATAGCTTAATATATGACCTGCATGTGGTTCAAGACTTACAAAAAGTAACACAAAAGAGCAAACCCAGCTTGACTGCTTTGGCTTTAAGGAAAAACATTGACTATAGACAAATATTAGTAATATCCTAACAGTGAGAAAAGAAGGTATTGATCTCTTATTGATGGTCTGTATGAGAACTGCTTATAACAGGAAAATAGAGGACACCTGAAATTCCTGAGACATGACTAAGCAGTTGGTTGGAAGTTCTTGTAAAAAACTGCAGCCCAGACAAAGTGAGGCATCCAGGAGAGACTGCAGGTGAGTTGATTAACTGCTGATGAAGGAAAGTCAAAAACAACGTGGGCAGGCCAGAAGCAGCAGCTGGAAGTAGATTCTGCTCCTGAGCTTGGGACTCTGCTCAGGGGAAAGTGGGATAAGTCTTCTTGTACAAGAGTTAACAGCTCAGGACCAGTGAAGCTTGGATAAGAAGATTCCAAAGACTGGCATCTGAATCTGTGTTTTAGGAAGAGAGTTTGAGCTTTCTGGCCTTGTAAGTCTTTTTGGTATTTGGACAGATAGTCCAGGTATGTGCACATGATCTGTGTAGGACATGTACAGGGGACTGCATTTGCTCTCCATGCACAGACCTGCAGTGTGGCAACAGGCTATGTTGTTACTGCTCAGTTTGTCTTTTTCAAGAATGCTGGGGAGTCTTCAGGATACGTGTGGTGAAACTAACCAGGTCTGCAGCATCTTCAGTGGCTGGTGGAGGTTACTGTCCTGCCTATGAGCTATGAAATGCTCATGGTACGCCTGAGCAAAGCTCCTGGGAAGAAGAGGTGCTGCATCTATGGCAGATGCCCTTGTTTATTTGCCTGTGATGGAAGAATGTACTGTCAGCACCAGGCTGCAGTGCCTCTCTCTGGCTGCTGACAGAGTCCCTTAACTCCTGCCTTTCATTCCTCTCAGGTAAGTGGTACCTGTGAGCAAAAGACACTGGTGGTGTAAATCCCTCAAAGCCTTACTTACTCCTCCTTGATGTGTAGACTGATTTCAAGAGATCCAAGAAGATACTTGTGGCCAGCTGGTACTTGGAGCCAAGACCCATTCCAGGAATGGGGAAGGCAGCCCTTCTTTCTCTTTCACTTTCTCCAGGAAAAAAAAAAAAAAAAAAAAAAAGGGCAGAGCTTACTCTTTTTGAAGGGTCATCCTGGAGGTCTCACAGCTAACCCAGTTGCGTCTGGTGCTGTAAACAAGGCTAAGGAAATTTAGAAGCTTCTAAGATAGGGCAGTAGCTGGTTTTTAAGAAATGAGCCTGTTTTCCCGAAGTCAAAACCTCTTCTAGTTCACATCCCTTCCCCACCCCAAATAGAGCATAATTAAATGAAGCTGACCCAAAATATTGGTGTGAGACTTCCTAAAATGCTATTAAGAACCCATGTCTTCTATGGCAAGTCAATTTCAAGACTGACACATATATCTATTTTGTAGGATTCTGTGGTCTAGTACTTGATGGGTGGGTGTCTCCAAGGCCATGGAGCTGCAAGCTCAGAAACTTCTGCTAAGCAAGTTCACCTTTATCCAGAAGAGCTCCTGCTTTCAGCAGTGAAAACAGCTTACATACTGTGAAACTGCTGAAGACATCCTAAAACCTAGAGGGTTTTCTTCCCTAATAATACTTCCATTTGAAAATGCACCAAGCCAACAGCAGCATAAAGGCAAAGAGCAGCAGCATGTGAATGCAATACAGGATGTTCTCAACTGTGAAATGATCTCCTCTCTGTCAGAAAAGATGAAGGTTTCTGACATTTTAAGGCAAAATATGATTTTACTAAATGTTTCATCCTGAATTCACTGGTTTACACCTATTTCTAACACATATATGACATGCCAATGAGAAGAGACAGCTGTGATGGAGAAACCAAGCTGCAGAGTAACCATGTCTGCTGGCTAACACAAAGCACAGGGGAGAGGCATGGCAGCTTGTTTTTGAGATTATCCAAAATCCTTTGCTCCCCCAGAAGTGCCAGGGGCTTGTGGTCAAAGACGGACTTCCTTCAGCTGATGAGGTTGTTGGGGTACCGGGCCAGCTCTGCCAACTCCCCAGGGTTTGCCTGCATGAGCTGAAGGTCTGCAGTGAACTGTCCTTTCTCATGAGGGAGAGAGCTTGGGGGGGCATAGCCATAGGGTTTGTCAATCCATATCTGTGTGACAGTATTTTATGCTTCTGTGGCACATTTGATATGATCAACTTTGTTTTCAAGTACTGCTGTGGAGATCTGTCATCAGCTTCTTCATCACGGTGTCACACTGTCCTCCCTGCCCTCCACCCCCTTACTGGTGGCCCTCCACCTTCCCCCTGCTCGATCACACTCAACAAGTCAGTCTGAATTTTCCATATCTACTTTTTTTTTTGGTTTTTTGTTGTTTTACCCCTCTTTTGTCTGGTGGTAACAGTGTTTGGCATTTCCCGGACAGCCCGTACTCCATAAGGCCTCAGTGTCTGAATACGAGGACGGCTTGAACGTTGCCTGCTGAGACCGAAGAAGAACTTGAGTTAAAATAATCCTCTCTTTTGTTCCGCTTGGGTTGCTTTTTGTTTGCCTGACAGATGTTCAGCCCCTGTGCGTGTGCATGGAGCGGCTCCTCCGCCGGGCCCTCTGATCCGTCAGCTTATTGATTTCTGCCTATCTGTGCGGCTTGTCTCCAGCCCTTACAGATGCGAGGGCTGCAGCCCAGGCAGCAGCCCCTCTCCTTCACACACAAATAGGGCAATCCTCTATTGTGAGAGGGCCAGCGGAGGAGAGCCAGCCTCACTCCCTCTTGAGCCATTGTGACAAATTCGGGCAGGTTTCGGAGGGCAGAGGGGAGATACGCATGAGGTGCTGCACTTCGACGTGTTGTGACACACAGGTGCCTGAGTTCCTGGGAAGGAAGCAGCTGGGGGCAGAAAGACCTCAGAGCTTGGCACTGTGCTTACCTCAAGTTCATATTTCAGTCATTTGACTGAGGAAACGTAAGGATCAAAGCTGTCACCAGGAAAAACCTTGAAAACCTCAGTGCTTGCTATTGCTCTGCTTCTCCTAAATGGCATTGCTGTCCACTGTTCCAAGTTTCACTGACTGGCCTAACCATGAAGTCACTGCATGCAAGTCTTCCATCTTGTAATTAACAGCCTTGTATGACATATGAAATTCTTTTCTTCCATCTTACCTTTTTCACTTGTTTGTTTGGACTTGGTTTTCTGCCTCCTGAGTAGTGTGTCAGGGCAGTATGCAAGAGAGGCACGTTGCAGACCCACATCCACATTTTGGCCTACAGTTTCAGGCTCACTTTGTTGTTTACAGAAGTTTGCCTTTTATTTAACCCTTGACATAAGTCTGTGAAGGTCTGACCTGCCACTGGCTCTAGGGCTCTTGATGGAACATGGAAAACAAGGCAGTTGTCTTCCCTCATTAAGCCCAAGCCCCTGGAAAGCAGTCATTATGCGTGCTGCCCACCACATCCCTGTGACAGCAGCTCCTCACTGGTGTCTGTACTGCACGTGCACAGAGAAGGCACTCCCAGGTAACATCCCCTTCTCTAAAGTCGGGACAAAGGCTGTAAGGGCAGCTCTGGGGTGTGTATCTTCCACCTTGCTAACCTTTTGCACCTACAGTGAGATTGCTGTCTGCAGAGTAGCTTTTCCACTCCATCTCAAGTTGTCCTGCCTTGTCTTCCCTCTTCTTAAAGCATATGACTTATTGCTGCACATGTAGGAGCCTCCAGAGCTATGACTGCGTGGTGGCTAGGAACAGGATGTCCTTTGGTTTCACTGATGCTATCAGGCACTAGGTTATCATCTACTGCGACAGTAGTTGGGCACCAGTTAATTGAAAACTACCTATGTGTTAATGATCTCCTGCTTGACAGACTATTTTACCCCGCAGAAACAAATACAGACATGTTTATAGTGCTACAGAGTTCATCTATTCTTCTCCTGAAGTGTTGCTTTTTGCTCACAAGGGTTGGAGTAACTCGGTTTGGACTTGTTAAGGCAAAACTCCCACTGACATGTTGTGGTCTGTTGGATCTTCCCAAGAGGCTGTCAAGAGCTGGCAGCGATAGTTCACGTGGTGTCATGTGATTTATACTAACATGAAAAACAGGCAGAGAGTTTGCAATCTGTGGTGGCCTGTGTTGCAGCTCCAGCTATGTCATGGTTACTGCTTCTGACTCTGAAACCAGAATACATTGCCTCCCAGTTCTTGGTAGATACTTCCCACCAACAGCTTATTGGGACAGGGCTCAGTCAGAGCTGATGGCAAAGGAGGTGTCTCTGTGTAATACTTCTTTGAATAATGGCTAGCAGTAGGCTGGCAAGAGAGACTTGGACAGCAACCGTAAAGCAGAACAGATGTTCCACACAGCCACGTGAGCCCCTGCTGCCTCCATCTCTCTCAGTGTACTCCAGCAGCACCACAGGAGTCTCCTTCACTCTCATGAGTAAGATGAATAAATTGTCCTCTCAGAATCAGCTCAGTCCTTGAGATTTCCTTCTGTAATGCATGTGTCATGCAGTTCAAGCAGGGTGTGTGTATGGGTCTTTAATTTAGGGAAAATAACATTGACAAGCCACAGAGGATTCAGTAGCCAGCAACTTTCACTGCTCTCTCTGTTAGTCTTGGATCCTCCTTGACACAAATGTAAAAGTGAGGCAAAGTGGTTGATTTGGAAAGGAGAAGAACTTCTTAAAATGCTCTCTGGTTTGACAAGCAGGACCTTGCTAAGCCTGCAGGACCTTCTGTTTGCTGTGCTTTTCAGTGCCAACAGGAGAGGACTGTAACTGCTGAGAATCAAACTCTGCAAAGGGAATTTTGTCTTGGGAGTGTCATTCAAACACTCCATTAACTGGATTGTGTCTTGGTGACTTTTTTGGTGCTGGGCTCAACATGATAAAAACAAGTAGTTTGAGGCTAAGCATTCAGAGAGTTTGCCTGTACCAAGCTGTGGGGTTGGCCAGACTCCTAGATGACCATGAGGGACAGCAGGTAATGTATGAACAATTCCCTGGAGAATGAAGAGGAGACAAAATTTTAAAATCTGGATCCATTGATCCTCCTCAGTCAGGGGGCCGAGTGACAAAATTTTCTCTGACTTTCAGGAAGGAAATGTCTTGTAAGCGTGGGGGTATCAATGAATACTGTTGTGTGCATCAGTGGGTATCTGTAGGACGATGTGATGCAGTGTCTGGCACAAGTGATTTTGTACATGTGCGTTTTTGCAAAGGCCATGTTTTAACTCTCTGTAGGCACTGTTGCACCAGTACAGTGGGAATTACGTATAGCAGTTGTATTTCATAGATGGTACCTGAAAACTGAAGCTATGTCCATGCTGAGTGTTAGATAGTGAAAAATCAGTATTTGGATTAATTTTCTTGACTTGTTTCTGCCTTTAATCTCATGGCCCTTTCCCTTGCTTCACACAGCCTGTGGGTGATGTTGTTGTTTGCAGGGCTGTGTGCGAGCTATTCTGTGACTTTTCTTTAATAGCAGTTCTTTGAAATTCTGCTGCTTGTGTAATGGGGTTTGAGTGCAGTTGCGTCACTGTTGTGATGGTCTGTCAAGCCATCTAATTGGGTTGTCTCATTAAAACTTACAATTGGCATTTACAAGGCAGCAATCCTGTAGTCCAACACTGTAGCTAGAGCCACACTGGCTGACCAAGTGCCTGCATGTGAGTTGGGATGTGGACAGAAAATTTTCTCTTGTGAACTCACTTCACATCTTCTAAGATGAAGCTTGAATGTATCAGACCATCTCTAAATCTACCTTTTCTGTAGTGAGACAAAATGGAGCAATTCAGTTCAAATCAAGAAACAGGTGGCTTTTAGTTTCCAGTCCAGAGTCAAGACTACCTCTGGGATCTCAAAATGGACACTCAAGGACCATCCACTAGTTGCTGTTGGGTAGCTTGGCTTCAACGTTCTTTCTGTTAGCAAGAGCATGAGGAGGAATTGGTGCAAGAAAAGGGCAGATTTGTGTAGCCTCCAATAGAAACTAAACTCTTGGAGTAGCTCCAAAATGCATTTCAGCTTTGAATGGAAACAGTTTATGAAAAAGTCCTTTACCTGTGCAGGTCAAAATATTAGTTAAATCACTGTAAGTACATTCTCTTATGAGAACTCTATTCTTTATTTTTTTTTTAATTTGAGCCAACGAGGCAAAAGGATCTCACTTACTCAGGAGTCTGATTCACTGTTTTTTTTTTTTTATTTGGACTGCAATGGTGACTTCTAGCACCATAGTTAAATTTATCTGGGAGCATGAATTGGAGCTCAGAGCTCTAGGTTTCTGCAGAGTGAATATGAGTGCAGCTTTTCTGCCAACACCAAGCTTAAACTAAATGCAGGGCTTAAACTAAACTGCCAGAAACCTCACTTAAATGTTTGTGCAGGACATTTTTGGGTTAAATTAGGCATATGAATGCCTGCATATAGATGCTGCTTTGGCCACTGTGACTCCCCAGCTGCTCAGAGAAGAGCATCTTAGCTGTTTGGTGCTTCACTGTGTTTGATGGAGAGTGTCCTTTTGACAGAGAAGCCTTTTAACAGAGGTGAAGGGCACCACAGTCACTGACTTTAAAGGCTGTAGAGCCAAACAAAATACATTGGATGGTTTAGATGCAATATCCTGCACTGAATCAAGAGCCTGTCTATTCAAGGCTGTAAGCTCAAAAGCTCTGCACTGACGGCCTGGAGAAATGAGGGGGAAATCAAGTCCTCATGTTCCTGCGGAAATGCTTTCCTCTGCGATCAAGCGCGTGCTCTGGCTGAAACAGGACAGCTGGCAAGGAGACACTGGCCACCAGGGTGACATAGTTGAGGAGTGCAAATAAACTCTGTTATACACCAATCTAACAAATGTGTAGACCAAGTTGAGCCATATATCACAGTGACCTTCACATTGAGCATATGTGAATTCTGCTCAGCCTTGCTTAGCATGCCACAGACTGTGCACGGCAAGGTTTTTCTTCCCCTACCTTGCACAGCGATCCCCATGCAGGAGTTATATGAGAAAAATCTGTCACCATTGGAATCTTGTTTGGTTGTGTTTTTTAAAGAGCAGTTTAACGTATCAGCTGAAAACACTTTGCATCACCCATTAAAATAATTTTACTTCAAATTTTGTGGGCTAGCTAAGGGTGAGCACTTCTCTCAGCTTTTGTGAAAAGCCATAAAAACCTAGACTTCATGACTTACTGTAAATCAGAGAATGAAACCATACTGCATGGCTCCTCCAAAGACAAATTATCTTTTGTTGTTAAAAATCCCATCTAATTGTCATTAATCAAGCCATCCCCTGCACTAATAAGACGGAGGCAGGGAATGGAATCTCATTCCAGCTCAGGCAGCTGTTGTGCATGTCAACCAGTTTCAAAATGCTTGGCAAAAGTTGTAAATGCAGTTCTAATGAGATCGGCTTGTCTGCAACTAGCAAACACATACCAGCCTCACCAAAATGTTTGTTTGCCATGGGACTTAACAGAGATTGTGTCAACCATTCTACATTCAAGGGTACGTGTCAAAAAAAGTTCAGATCAAGCACAAGGCAGTGACACTGGAATGCAGCTTTCTCCAAAACGGTCACTTATATAAATCCTGAAAAAAAGCCTCCCCTTCATCGTTTTTCATGGTTTGTTTTTGTGGGGTTTTTTAACCCCATCAGGCCTCTTAACTGTCTGGTAACATGAGGTTCCAGCATGAGGTGCTCTGCATTGCTGCATAAGCAAGCTATAAACAGAAGTATGTTTTCTACTTTGAGGATGGGCTCCTGAGACCAACTTTCAAGGCATTCTACAGCACCTCTCACCTCCCAGGTACCCCCATCAGCAGCCCAGGTTGGTTGTGGAGAAGTGGTGCTCAGCTGAGCTGCCCAGGGTCTCCAGTATGAGAGCATCACATTGAAAGACCAATAAACAGCTCGATCATCCACCAGGCTGGACTGCCAAGCTGATGACAGCCAGTTTTCACAAAGCCTAGTTAAACAGAGAATTGGCCCTTGTTCAGCCAGGCCACCTCAGTGGGCCAGGCACTGTACGTGTCACATACCCACACCTGGGTGGGTACCCAAGTAAATCAGCACATTGGAGACTTCTTGTAGAACCATCAAGGAGATCACCAAACTTTTGTGGCTGTAGATAGCTAAGCAACAGAAATACTTAAGTTTCAGAGAAGTCAGACAAAAGCACTTTACCTCAACTGTGAAGTATCTGTGTAACTGTGCAAACTTGCATATCTTGTTCCTCTTCCTCAGCAAAAAGGGGAATCTTGTTTTTTTTAACTTTCCTTTTCTGGTTCTTTGAGCTAAAGTGCAAGGAACTCGTTGAATTTCTGGTACCGTGATTGCTCTCTTGCCTGTACCTCTTTAATGTGTGTCTTGTGCCAAAGAATATTAATTATTGTAGGCTACAATGAGGTCCATCCCTACCCCCATCTGAGCCTCTGAAATGAACAGAAGTTGAACTCTGCCAGCAACTGTTAGGAAAAGGGCCAAGAACAGCCTAACAGGAAAGATACTCAGGATTTTTTGTTTGTTTTTTTTCTGCTAAACCATGTTTTTGTAATTATGTATACTTTGTTGAAATTGCTTAGAAAAGGAAGTACACAGAAAATGGTTCATACAATTAAACTGACTACATATCAGTGTTGAAAGAATATAAGGCTGGTCTCACTCTGTTGCGCTCACACAGAAAAAAACCCTTCTCAAAAGGAATTTGGCTTGAGAAGACAGATCGGGAGGCAAATCTTAGTTAACTTCAGGCCCATGTGCCTTATTGTCTGGTTTATGACTGCCCCAAATGGCCTAAAAGCAAAGGACATTCATGCTGAACAAAAGCAATGCTGAAAGAAAGAGAAAAGAGGAATTTGAAAGCTGTCATTTCCAAATCCCTTCTACGCAAAAGTTGGTTCTTGAGCTGGGATCAGGAACCATGAATAAAGCAGCAGTTTCTTCACGCTCCTATCTTCTACTAGACTGGAGAGAAACAGGACTACTTTATTTTGCTCAGATTCACATGAATGTTGCTTTAATCAGTCCCCACTTGCTCCTGCCACTTCTCCCCAAGCTTAGGTTTGTAAAATCCCAAGTTGTTAAATTGAGATCACTTGCCAAAGCAGCTTTCTCTTGCTTTCCAGGATGGATGATTACAGGGTATTGACAAAGGTTTATCAAGTGTGGGAAATTACAACTATGTGCCCTAAGTAAATAAATAATGTAAAGGAATAAGGAGTAAGTTGCTGTAGGACCACTTCAAACTACTATACTTCATATAGTATTTTATAATTCCAATTTAAATGGTTTTCTCTAGTCAGCAGCCTGACTCCCATCACACTAAGGTATATGTAGTGTTAAAGGCATATATTACTGTTAAAAAAAAAGTGCCAACCTAGAGTGGGAAAGCTTGGTATTTGGTTTATACAGCATTTTATGATTCAGCCTCAAGAAATTCTTGGGTTTAGTTAAAGGCAAATTAAACTTATCCTTGAATGATATAGTGAACTAAGCTTTTAGAAGCATATATGCAATATTTATGTCTTGTCAAGCACTTTCACTTTCCATAGTAACAAGTCCCCTCCTCCATACACAAAATGGATCTGATACATACACAATATTGCTGAAAACATATCCAAAAATAATAACATAGACTTTGCTTTCCAAACCTAGTTTTTAAGGCTAATTCTGACCTTGTACAGCTCCTTATATAAGCAAGGCTACACAGTCATTTGGCGGACAACAAAATAAAGCCTCCCATCTCCTCAACAAACAGCCCCACAAAGCATATTATAGTGGGAAACTGGTAAAATACCTGTGACTATTTTTATGTGCCCCGTGTGTAACTGTGCTGAGGCTTGCGACAGCAACTAACTATTGCCATCTTAAGGTGGCCCTTGGTATTGTTGCAGGTGAAGTCGAGCTAGCTGTTCCTGCCGCTGTGCACTGCTCATTATACACCCTGCCACTTGCAAGCTCTTCAACGAGGTGGTTAGAAGTGCTTCCTCCAAGGTTATTGCAATCTTTTGAAAGATACACATAACGTTTAAAGTTAAGGAAAGGACTGCAAGATAAATATCTTCCCTCTCCCTCCTTTCTCCTACATAAAACTGTGTTAAAGACATCTAACCCCTGGCCAAGTAGAACTGCCAACCCCAGACCTCTGCTTCTATCAACCCTAAGTGGTTCCCCTTGTCACCTTTCTCTTTACTGTTTACACCTTACATATTGCAAACAGACCTGTCCCAAATGCAGGCATGTCAACTTGTTACCCTCAGCTGCCTTTCTATGCAATTGAAATAGTATTTAGTTTCACTAGACTTCATCAACCTTGGAAAAAGCTCTAAGCCTATTGTGAAAGACTTGAGCAATTCAACAGAAATCTGGCATCAAACATAGCTGAGCTTAAGGTGCTTTAATTTAATTTTATAAAAGTAACAGAGTATGTGTTTAATTTGGTATTGCTGATTTGTACTTTAAATAGGCACAAGCTCTATGTTCTTAGAATTATTCAGGCATTGGAATAGCCTGCCCAGAGAGGTGGTAGACTCACTCTCCCTGGAGGTTTTTAAACTGAGATTGGACGTGGCACTCGGTGCCAAACAGACTGGAGTTGGATCAAGGGTTGGACTTGAGGATCTCAGAGGTCTTTTTCAACCCAATCGATTCTATGATTCTATTGCATCATATGCTGTTGTCTTAGTACAAACAGCATATAGCTACACAGTCATTTATATAATCGACCTTGCCCATCTAAAGTGACTTCTGCAAATAACATTAAACATTCCCTTAAATTACCTGAATATGCCTAGTTCTGACTTGTGTGACCAAGTGACTTCAGCCCCCGTGTTAGTCACACAGATGCTGTGGCTTTCTCACTGCCCAACTCCCCAGGGATGAGCAATTCCCTCCCTACTCTGCCCAACACTGGCACCCAGTGGTCAAGTGCTTTCATGAACACTTTGGGAACCGGCTGCTGTTCAAGTTCCCACTCGGTGGATTTCCTGACCACAGCCAGTCTGTTTAAAGGCACTAGTTGTTGGATTATTGGTGTTCAAAATGCTATCGACTATCTCAATTGTTTAGAAAGCCTGAAACTACCATCGCTGGTGCAGACTAGTCAGAGCTAGGAATAATACACAGCACCCAAAATGCTGCACTGAAGGTAGCCAGTCACTTCCAAATCGGGGACAAGGTTACCGTAGGATCAAGCACATCAGCAAAATTGTTCTTTTAAGAAACAAGTATGCCATCTCAAACAACGAGGTATTTTATATGTCCTTTTTTAAATAGCTACAGACCGTGAAAGGAGTGCTGGGCAAGAGAAAATTATTTAGTTCTTGGTGATGCAGTTCTCTTTTTCTAAAGGTCTTAGTATTCCAGTCAATTTCCAGGAGTGCAATACAGCACATTGAACAAACTACAACTGATGCAATTTCCCAAGAATCTAAAGCAGTAGTAGGGCTAAAAAAGCTCCCAGACATTAAAAAGCACTCAGGAATCTCCATACTAAGTTATTTTCCATCAGTAGCCAGAAAGCAACAATGCTTCAAATTCATGGCATTAACCAAACAGAAAGATGTAGAAGTGAGCCTCAGGTGCAGAGTCCAGGACTAAACTCTGAAAGATTCCATTTAATGTTCTTCCCTCTTACACAGTGAAACTGGTTTCAGGTGACCCATGCAGTCTCTCTAAATAAGTACACAGAAGTCAAATGTCAGGATAGCATGTCAGAGAGCTAAAGGAGAAGACAGGGAAAGCAATCTATGAAGTGCAGAGAAGGCAGCACAAACAGAACAAATGCTTTTTTCACTAAACCAAGGCGGAACTGAAAGCATTATCAGAACAGCCTGAGTGTAAATTTTAATAAATTCAAACTCTCTCATAGTGCAGCATAAGGAATTATGAGAAGGGGATTAAACTTGCATTGGAATTAGACTGATCAACAGATTAAGATGAGATGAACAAAACTGACTTGTAACTTTTAGTTGCTTCCTTACCAGGAACTGCTCTGGTTTCTAAAGAACACTACAACTTCTAACAAAGACAGAATATACTCAGCATCACAGTAGTTGAACTTCTTGGAAAAAATTTAATAAGACAAATGTCTTCATAACACAGGCAAATTGTACATCATAGATTGCTTGTTTATAGGTGAACCAAGTTAGTCTTTTCGCAATTGGATAGTTTGCTCTTTAATTCCATCTTTTGTGACAATGCAAATCTTAAGTGCATCCCCAGTGTACACATCTCTCTCAGCAGCAGAAATGAAGACATCCTTAACCAGTTGCAAAGCCTTTTCCAGGGTTAGAGGTACATGTTCCACATTTTGCATGTTCTTGAAGCCAATCTAAGAAAAGATGAAAATGCATTTTAAAGGAAGTATGATCTATCTAGCATGAATGCTGTTTCAGTCTCTGCACTAGAATGAACAGATTTAGACAAATTAAAAAGAAAAGGCTTGTCTGTTTCAAAAACCCAAAGCTGACAAAAGTGTTCCTCCACACAGTTTACAGTTTACATTGACAGAAATCTGTCAGTGCTGATACTCTTAGAAAAGTAACAAGAAGCAGATCCAGTATATAGCCAGCACCATGCCTCCTCACCCTCATTCAGCGTATACAAGATCACAATGAACATTCAGATCTGAACTGACCTAATTCTTCAGAAACCTCTCACCATCTTAGCTGCATGGTAACTGCACACAAGCCTTTTCTCTCTAGTCATTTGTAGCTAGGAACGTTTCTTGAAAGCAAATATCCCTCAGCGTACCTAGAATTCAAAAATAAGTCTATACTGGAGCACATCTGGTACTAATAAATAGTGCATTTTAGCTGATTTAATTTAAGTGTCAACTTAAGCATCAGAGCAGGTAAAGGAGGATAAGAGTAGCGGACTTTGCTTAAACTCTTAAGCAATAAAAAACTACTTATGACAACTACATTCTGTTTCTGCAGAATATATTTTATTTCCTTCAGTTAATAAAGTTCAAAACTAAGTCAAAGCTGAGAACATGTTGTTATTTAAATTAAAAAAGGAAAGATTCTCTTCCTTTCTCAGCTGATAAGAGTCAGGAGTGCTTACTCCTTTACTGCTTTTTTAAGCACAAAAGTTGTGTTGACATCAGGCTCAACTGACTAAATACCAACACTGATGTCAGAAAATAAAATGAGTAAAACATGCCTTGGTATGTCTTCCATTCAACCATTAACAGCTTCAGCTAAATACAAAAGTATTTTTTGAGTATTTTTAGGCAGATTTGATTGAATAAGTTTTCATTAGTTTTATGTAAGAACATTCTTAGCAAATGGTATCTTGAGTTGTACAAAACTGAGGACTTAAAGAAGTGTATGGTTAAGTGATAAAATGCATGTACTAATTATATCTTCCCAATTTGGTATTGTTTCATGCTAAGTAACAGGTATATTTATGTTATCAGCTAAGGAAAAAAACCCAAAACCCAGAAAAAAACTCCACAAACAATTTCTGTGAGAAACATAACTCCCCAATTAAAACATTTATCTGGTTTTTAAACAGGTACTGCACTGGTAGTAACATTAAAAACATGAACAAATTCCAAAGCAAAACTTTGATTTCTCCTTAGAAAGTAATGCCACACAATTTACAAATGTATGAACAAGTCCTACCTGTAATAGACTTAAAACTTATCTCAAAAGTAATATTCACCAGAAGTAAAGTTACATTCATTTGAATGTCACAAATGTTTACTGAGATAATGGAAGGAAACAAAACACCAAAAAACTCAACAAACTGTTTTACCTGGTTATCCAGCAAAGGTTGCAGCATGGCACTTGCTGATCCACCTGCTTTGAAAGAATCTCTCTGGTATGAGCCCACTGGATCAAAGCTATATACTGCTCCCTTCCCTGGGGAAAAAAAATAAAAATATAATAACAATTCAGAAAGATTGTCAATAGTGACAAGCATTTACAACAAAAACTAGCTCTCTCAATACGTAGGGTCTGCAACACCACAGATCCCAGCAAACTTTTACCAAATGATACTGCAGTATATTCAGACAATGCTTAGTACAGCAGGCTCACTATAGTTAATGGCCTGGTACAATATCCAAGGTTATTTTGCCTGTTTAAGCTACAATCATGCTCCAACACTTGTTTTCTACAGTACTTAGCACAGAAAAATTGCTGATGCACAATCATAGCAGAAAAATGTGCTAGAGCATAGTGCTACAGAAAGAGCCTTGGGGGCTCTAAGGCTAACACAAAGAAGCAGTTTAGACATAGTTCTTGAATGATACAGTTCTTGAATTACATCCAGAAAGCATGTATCGCTCCCAGAACCAGGGGTGATGCTCTGGTCTCTTACACACTTCCCTCTGGAGCCAGGCCAGGCTATGCAAATTTTACTGGCTTGCACCAACATCAGAGGTCCAGATGCACTATAGCTCTGAAGCATCTGGGCTTGATGAGGACATGCCAGTCAAAAGGCAGGACCTGGCCAAGCCCAGCCTCTGTTCAGACAGGCTGCACATGAATAAATGAACTGGCCAGTGCACTTGGCAGCACAGCACAGGAGCTGCAGAGCCCTGAGAAAGCTAGCCAAATCAAAAATCAATCTTGCTGGACCCAAGTTAGGTCCACACATGCAAACCTACACTCTGATTCTTATCAACTGTTACAGCACCCTCATCATCTGAAATTTACCATTATGCAGGGCAGACTAATCCCCTTTCAGAATCCACATAGTGTAGACATGTCTTAGCAAGACTGGGAAAGCAGTACAACTTAATGGTAACAACAGACTGCAGGGAATGGTTGAAATTACCCAAACAAGACCACCTCTGAGCTCCGCCTCAAAGCCAGAGAACACAGTATTTCTGCAACTCAAACAAATCATTGGACAAGAGCCCAGTAAGTCCTGTAAGGGCTGTACATTAAACTACAGCTTCTATGTAGAAGTCATGATTTTCATTAGACATTAGCTAACATTCAAAAATAACTTGGTAGAAACACATCTCTGGAGTACATCTTCATATTTAATAACATCCACGACACTCACAGGTCTGGGTAAAATACATACAATTTTACTGGTAACATCTCCTTTAAAGGTACAGTTAAGAAAACAAGGAAAGCTTTCAAGCTTTTAAAGTCTAAAGTATGAAATATTTCCCTTGTAGAGATTTTATTTGTAATCAAATAATTATAATAGTTTTTAGACCTTCAAACCTTCAGAAATGGAAGATCAAGTTAGTAGCAAAAAGTAGGAAACAAGTCAGGTGCATAAAATGAATTTGATCTCTGTAAGTATCATAATGCCTAAAGGTCAGTGTTAGGAATAGAAACACAAACTTTGTTACTCCATCAGTATACCTGAGATGTAAAGGGACAGCTACCCACCCACAGAAATTCAGCCACTCTTTTTTTGTTCAAAGTCTTACCTTCTTCATCAAGTCCACCAATTATATTGTAAACATAGTAGGGAAAGAAACGTCGAGAATACAGAATTGTAGACAGCATTGCTGCAATAGCCCCAGTAGTCATGGTCTTGTTATTGGAATGCTTGTACATCTGCCAGTGGTAGAGCACATCCAAGAAGAAAGTCAAATACTAAATTTGACATTCGATCAGAATTACATTTTCTGTAACCTCACTATTGAAGAGTCTGATGCTAAGCAAAATTATTAACTAGCATCATTACTGAAAACATGCTGGTCTAAAAGTTAAAGCCTTCCTACAAGGCAAAAAAATTAATCTCTCTGAAGTTTTACAAATAACTAATGTTGCCACATTAACTCTCTCCTCTCCAGCTCTTCCATTCTTTAAATTTGTGACATCACATTTATTAAGAACACAGCATCAACTTCTCCTGCCTGATTTTTTTACTAGTAATACAGTTAAGATACAAGCACCTGAAGAAAAACAGTAAAGTTATATTTAAAACATATTATTGGTCTCAAGTATAACATTAAGGATGTAAGTTTCTAAATATAATAATATAGGTAGCTACCTTTAATCTTGCTTCAATAATTTTAGTAAGGGTAAGGCAGTCACCATGGAAACCAGTGCATCCAATGACCGTTTGTTCTGTTCTGAAAAACGTAACATTTTGTTGCAGTTTTAGATTTAGTATGAACTAGAGCATTTTCTTACACAGTAGGTTATTATGAGAAGACCAGAAGTATCTTCAGTTTTCCTGATGCTATCAAAAACAGTTGTCTAAAATGTAGAAACAGATCTGTAGTGTATGAAAGATGACTGCAGTCTACATCTTGGAGACGCCTCATCAAGCACAGGACCACACAGATGCCTGTCTTCAACCCACCTCTTTCTTCAACAGCCAATAAGACTGACAAGAAGAAATTCTTAATTTCTTCATGCACCCCTAACTCTATCTATTACAATTCAGTGTTGCTAAAGGATCTGTTTTACACTGGGGAGCCACAGATCCTACCACTCGGTCCAAGCTTTACTCCATCGGACCAGAGAGGTGCATTAAGCTTGTACAACGGTTACGTGACATGCATGGTGTCAGTGCAACAGAAGTTATCTGGCTGCAGATGCACTACAAAAGTTTAACTCTCTGCTCAGTTTCAAAATGTTTCATGAACACTGGCAACAGGAACACACTCTTGAAATTTAAATTCTATAAACAGGAGTCTACAAACATTAACAAATACAGACTTACACAGAGCAGTCCTTCACAAAACACCTTAAAATGCAATCTTTTCTCAGCCTGTCACTAGAATTACACACAGCCACTGTGGGCAGTATGTGTATGTATCCCAGTAATTTCTATTCGGGCAGTATCAGAGAGTCAAACATATAGTAAGGAGTCAGCCAGGAGAAACATAAGTTCCTATGATCTTGTATCATCAATTTAGGAAAAAAGAAAAACAAAACACAAGAAAGAAAGAATCAAAAAATGTTTCCTGTAGTTAGTAGTTGGCTACTAGGTAAGCACCTGCTGCAGTCAAATGAAAGTAAAGCATACGTAGTTTTAGACCAAGAAGATGCTATCTACAAGTCAAAAAAAGCATAAAATGAGCATAGCAAGTTCAATAATAGAACTGACAGGTTTACCTTTCCTAAAACAAGCACTTCCCTGAAGTGCCAAGTGATTAACCAGAGAGACACAGTATAACTGGTAGCCGTGGACACACTTGTGTACCAACACCAGGTGCCCTGATGAATGAGTTACCATAGGATTAAATTTTGCTACAGTTAAGACAAAAGTTCTGATTATCCAGCCAAAAAAACCCCACCCATCTTACATTAAGCCTTGTATTGGGCTAGAACAGTTCTGTTATCAGGTTCTTTCTTCAAGAGTGTGCAACACTGGCTGGTTGTGATACTTACAACATCATATCACATTCTGCATTACAGCAATTGTCAACATGACCACAAAATCTACTTTGTTATTGTGGGTTTTTTCTAAGAATTTAGCTTAAAGCAGAAGGCAGGTCACATGGTCAGGAATACAAAACATCTTTCATCTGCTTCAATCCTTGCAAGATCTGGACTTACAGCTTGTAGCATTTTGGACTGTCCCGGCAGTGAATTGAATAGCCTTCACTCAGACGCGTGTCAGAGGCAACGATTGAAAAGTCTTCTCCAGCAATTGCCAGCACAGTCCTTAAAGAAGAGGATTGATGTAATCATGACTTTCAGCAAAAATATTTTCTCAGGCAGCACAGAAACAGACGAGATATTAATTCTACATCCAGACTCTCATTTTGTCAAGCATCTTATATTCCTTGCTATGTTCCCCACCATACACATCCGTCCATGTGACTCAAGACTGACGGAAGAAGATACTAGACACAATGAAGAAAATGCATGTATGTGACCCTCTACTTTGACTAAAAACCGTATGGAAAGTTGGTAAAACAGAATCTGTACACCAGCCAAGAACCAGACTCAACAGACCAGGTATTTTAGATGCCTGATAATGATTCACCTATCTAAAACAAGCAAAGTACTAAGCAACAGTATCATTACACTCCAATTAGCATCACTTTTTAAATCTGATGTGATCATATTTGCTTCCAAACAACTAGTTTTGTGATTGCCACAGGTGTACTACCAGTAAGTAACAGATGCCCTTTAAAAAGGAGCTGGGCACCACAAGAAAAAAACCTAAACAACACTATCCTGGCCAGATCCTGCCAGCAGCTCAGGTGTGTAAAACATCACCTGCCTTTAACAGTTATGGCAAGGCAGCATTCAACACAGTTACATGTTTACTAAGAACAGCAGGAGGAGCAATGGCCATAAACCAAAACACAAGAAGCTCCACCTCAACATGAAGACGAACTTGCTGATGCTGAGGGTGGCAGAGCACTGGAACAGGCTGCCCAGAGATGTCGTGGAGTTCCCCCCTCTGGAGACATTCAGGACTCACCGGGACGCGTTCCTGTGTAACCTGCTCTAAGTGACCCAGCCTTGGCAGGGGGGGTTGGATTAAGATGATCTCCAGAGGTCCCCTCCAACCCTAACAATTCCGTGACTCTGCAGTATGACCATTACCCGCGTTTCCTCAGCCGCTACAAAGAATCCACGCCACGGGGAACAAAAAGCTGCTTATTTTAAGGCCAGTAAGCGTTCACGGCGTGCCAAAAGCCACACGGACACGCAATAACACCCCGAGGGGCTGCGCGGACCCAGGGCAAGGCCGAGCCCTTGCTCCTCCTCGGGAGGCGATCCGAGGGGCAGGCAAACCAGCACTGAGAGCCGGGGGGAGGCTGGAGCGAGGGGAGGGCAGGAGCGAGGGGAGGGCAGGAGCGAGGNGCCATCACAGGGCTCCTGGGGGCCTCCTTCGGGAAGGAGGGGAGCGGGGCGGCTCCGGCTCTGCACCCTGAGAACCGCTGTGGAAGGGCAAGGGTCGGGAATCACAGAATGGCTTGAAGGGGGAGGGACCTTAAGGATCACCTGGTCCCAGCCACCCCGCCATGGGCAGGGACACCTTTCACTTGAGCAGGCTGCTCAGGGCTCCATCCAAACCGGCCTTAAACACTGCCAGGGATGGGGAATCCGCAGCTTCCCTGGAAAACGTGTGCCAGCGTCTCACCACCCTCACAGCAAAGAACTTCCTCCCAGTAGCTAATCTAAACCTGCTCTCTCCGTTTGAATCCATTCCCCCTTGTCCTGTCACTACACGGTCTCGTAGAAAGCCCCTCTTTGTCTTTCTCAGAGGCTCCCTTCAGGAGCCTGGAAAGCTGCAATTAGGTCACGCGGAGGCCTTCTCTTGTCCAGGTTGAACAATCCAAATTACCTCAGCCTTTTCTCATACCACAGGTGGTTCATCCCTCTAAGCATCTTGGTGGCCTTGCTCTGGACTCACTCCCACAGGCCCAGGTCTTTCCTGTGCTGAGAACCCCAGAGCTGAACACAGTACTCCAGAGGGGGTCTCACCAGGTCCTTGAGGTGGGCCATGGGGTGCTGTGCCAGGTGTCATGGCACGAGTGGAAACAAACTGGAAGGGGTGGAAGCTTGAGGAGGTTCTACGGAGAAGGATGGGGAAAGAGGGAGATGCAGGGGATACATGGGGTGCTCTGGAGGAGAAGCATGTCGCTCTGCTTGGGAAGCACAGCTGCGGGGGCTGCAGTCCCCAGGGGTGCTGTGCATGGACAGCAGCAAGAGCCACTGGTGGCAGCACTGCAGCATGTAACTCTGTACAGCTACAGTGTGGGGAACAACCTCGAGCACAGCCCCTGTGACCGGGGCTGGCGCACTGCAGGTAGGCACTGTAAGAACGGGTCAGGCTGGAAGGCACCGCAGTGGGTTGGCCATCCAGTCCAACCTCCCTGCTGAAGCAGGGTCATCCCAGAGCACATGGCACAGGATTGTGTCCAGGTGGTTCTTGAGTATCTCCAATGAGGGCAACTCCACAACCTGTCCAGGCAACTCTTTCAGTGTGCAGCCACCACACAGTAAAGGAGTTTTTCCTCATATTCAGGTGGAACTTCATGTGCATCATTTTCTGCCCTTTGCCTCATCCTATGGCTTGGCACCACCGAGAAGAGCCTGGCTCCACCCTCTTAATGTTTGTACACCCACCCTTAGATATTCATACACACTGATGAGGTCCCCTCTCAGTCATCTCAAGGCTGAACAGGCTCAGCTCCCTCAGCTTTCCCTCCCAAGGGAGATGGCCTGGACGTGCTCCAGGAGCTCCACGTCTCTCTTGTACTGTGGAGCCCACACCTGGAAACAGCACTCCAGATGCGGAGCAGAGGGCCAGGATCCCCTCCCTGGACCTGCTGGCAGCGCTCTTCCCAACGCACCCCAGGATACCACAGGCATTCTTGGCCGCAGGGGCACACGCTGCTGGCTCACGGACAGCTCCCTGTCCGCCGGGTCCTTCTCGGCAGAGCTGCCTCCCAGCAGGCCAGCCTGTCCGGGCGCGGCACCCCGCAGCCGCCCCCGCG
>VWZF01005269.1:1218500-1234087 GCA_013396755.1 Sclerurus mexicanus | reverse complement strand
GGGGCCGGGAGGCCGTGATCGCATGGCGAGCGCTCTGTGCGCCCGGCTGGGAGCCCCAAAGGGGCGCCGGGCGTGGGTCGGGGCCGCCTCCGTGGTGGCTGCCGCTGCTGCTGGGCTGGGCCGGGCTGTGTTCCCTCGGCCCGAGCGCTGCCCGGCGCTCGTCGAGGGGCTGCGGGCGAGCCGCGTTAGGCGCGCACAGGCTGGAGCTCCGCGCTGGCGGTGTCGCCGCCGCGGGCCCTGGCGTGCCCGGTGTGCAGGCGTCTGACTGCACAGCTGGGCCCTCGGGGAGCTGGCTTTATTCCTTCCAGGGTGTAATGTCTAGGCTTCTCGTGTGCCCCTGTCTCCAGGTTGTGAAACCTGGGTGCTCTGCTTGATGCCTTCGGTGAGGGTAAAGATCGTCGTATCTTGTGGTCATAGGGGAGAAGAGAGCGGGCCTTTTTAGCTGCAGTGTAAATATTAGCGTAATTCTAAGCTCTCATATCTCAAAACCAAAACAAAACAAAGACTGAACAGGCTTTCCTCAGATTTTGAGGTGGCCAGCGTCCGGCCTGAAAATGACCTTGAGTATTGCTAGGCAGTGGTTGAGAAACTTACAAATTGCTGGGAAAACATTTTATATTGTTGATATCATATTGAAATTCTTTACTTTTGTTGTTTATTTCCCTAACACAGCAAACGAGATATAGTTAAAAAAAATAAAATAAAATCATGTGTATGTTTCACTTGTATACCTGAAATTGGTTCTCATGTATTTCTTTTTTCTTCTCACAAAGCACGTCATTGTTGTTTGAAGTCTGTTAGTGGTTTATTTAATGGAAGTGAATGGGAGAGGTTTTCCTAGTTACGATTTGACCAAAGATGCTTTCCTCAAAGAAGAAAAAAATAATTTTTGAAAGCGTGAGCCTTAAAATGGCCAGAAAGAGACTTACAGGCAATGTGTCAGTAAGCTTGTCAGTTAGCAGTCAGAATTAAATTTGGAAAAAAAATCTGTGCTTTTCCAGATAAAGCAATGCTTGGAGTAGAACGAGCATTAACAACTTGATTTGTTTGTGCAGGAGGGTTCAGTTAGACAGAGGCCTGCCCATGTGAGTCACGTAACCTGCCGGAGACTTCAGCAGAATCACGCTGCAAAATTCCTGTGGAGTGTGCCTGAAAAAGGTTATTTTTATGGACTGTGCCTGTGTGTGTGCATACGAGTGGATGTTCTTATATGTATTAATACGTGGGTGTGTGTCTCTTATCTGAGTCAGCAGCTCATAGGTTTGCTTTTCATTTTATGTTTAATATTATTCTCAAGATATTACTCTTTTTTTTTTCCAGGCTTTGATTAGTGTTTTAAACTCGTATTTCTCTGGAGCTGATATTTTCTTAACACTTCCAGCTTGGCTTTAAAAGCTACGTTGCTGGAATGTTTTAAACAGTTAAAAACCATCTAAGATTTGAAGTTTATTTATATTAATTGAAGGATATACTTTTGGCCTCACCAAAGAAATAACTGGAATCATGGATCAGAACAACAGTTTGCCACCCTACGCTCAAGGCTTAGCCTCCCCTCAGGTAAAAACAAATAATTTAAGATGCAATTATTATCTGAATTTTTTTTGTGAAAGTGTTTTCCATTTCTTGCTTGTAACTTCAGGGTTTTTTGTTAGCAGATCTGAAAAATTCTGCTAGGTATCGAATAATACTAGTAGAATTTTAAAACCATCAATGTGTTTATCCAGAGGTGTAAGAAACATACAGATACATGGGGTTCCTCTAAGTTGAAACATGACTGACAAGTTGGAAAGATTAATTTAATTTTGGTGATTGCCCTTTAAACTACATACATAAGATTGTTGCTGGGTAAGAGTGTGTTTGGTACAATGGACACAGTCTATGTTCAAACAATTGCAAATTAAATCGTGGGTCAGAGTTTAGACATGCTTGCAATGTAGTGTGAGAAATATGTCAGATTCCTAGGGGAAGTGTTTTATTCTATAAAATAGCTGCATTTCCAAGGACTTTCTGTTTTTAACAAGTCCTTCAGATTTGATATGATCAACTCAACTTACATAGGTTTATTTTTAGACTCCTGAAAACTTTGTATCTTAAGAACAAAATGGAATCAACATGATCTGTGGTTTCTGTTTTGTGTTTTCTTTCGTAGGGTGCAATGACTCCAGGAATTCCAATTTTTAGCCCGATGATGCCATATGGCACAGGACTGACACCACAGCCTGTCCAGAGCACCAACAGTCTGTCTATATTAGAGGAACAGCAGCGGCAGCAGCAGCAGCAGCAAGCAGCACAGCAATCTACATCACAGCAAGCAACACAGGGAACATCTGGTCAAACTCCCCAGCTCTTCCATTCACAGACTCTTACCACAGCCCCTTTACCAGGAACCACACCTCTGTACCCCTCTCCCATGACTCCGATGACTCCAATAACTCCTGCAACACCAGCGTCAGAGAGTTCTGGGATAGTTCCACAACTACAGTGAGTGCCCTATATGTTAGTGCATCATGTCCTTTCTCAGAGGGCCCTTTAAAGACTTAGAACCCAAGTCACATCAGGAGCTGGGTACTGCATTTTGGTGGAAAAGGAGGTCCTCAGAATTTATGGGTCTCCTGTAGCAATATGAGTAATTTCTGCTTTTATTTTTAGCTTAGCTTCATTACTAAACCACTTAGTAATATAAAGAGTTTCTTAGTGATTTGTCAACCATACATCTTTTAAGCATAACTGGAGAGTGTGTTAGATAGGTCTTCATTTAACACCATTGTAACTTTTAACTCTATCCTCTTTAGGAGTTCATCATGTTCCCTTTTCTACTGCATGGCTCATGCTGAGTTTGTAGGAAGGGAATAAAACTCTTGAACTGGTTCTAAGTTTATGTATGGAAGCATTTTCACTGAACTTCAGTTTTAAAGAGGCTTTTTTAGAAATTTACAGCAGGGAGAAAGAGAAATGGTTGATAAACTGAATTGAAAGAGTAGTTTCTCATATTTCTCTCCTCCCCCCTCCACTGAGGACCTTTAAATTTCAGGGTTTTCCCAAAAAACCCAACATTTTGCATCTAGGAACTTCTTTTAAACTTTCTAGAGACCTGTTATCCTATCTCTTGGCAATGGATTTACCTCCTGGGTCATTCCCACTTAGTTCTGCACCTTCCTCTTTGAAGGGCATAGCAAGGAAAATTTCAGATGGCACTAACTCATTTTTCCCTGTTTCCAGCAGCTTCTCTGATTGTGATAAGGGCTCTCAAAATCAAGAATTTTTCCTGCCAAAATGAAATAGATATTCTTCTCATGGGACACTTTTCATAATAGCTGGCAGATAAGGAGGAATCAGCAATTGTGCCTTAGGAGTTCCTGCCCTAAAAAAGGAGCTTCTTGAGCCAAAACACTGCTTGGTGCTCCTGTTAGTAGGAAAGATGTCATTCTAACTCGCTTGGAGAAACAAAATCATAATAAAATCAATTAACCTTGGTTAAAAATGTGGAGGACACATGAATTCCTTACTGTCTGTTTAATATATTTCTCTGACCTGTCTTCAGGAATATTGTGTCCACAGTGAATCTTGGTTGCAAACTTGACCTAAAAACTATTGCGCTTCGTGCCCGAAATGCAGAATATAATCCCAAGGTAAGAGAAATGTATTAGAGTTCATCCATAAAAGATACATCAAAGGTTGTGGCTGAAGGTTGCTGCAATAGACTGAAAAATCTTCCTGCTATAGATGCAGTTTTTATAATATAGTTTAAAAAGAAGACTTTAAGAAACTTAGAACATTCTGTCAAATGAGTAAAAAGCATTTTTATACTGAGGTAGCTGTGGTTTGCACCAGGTTGTAATTTGGTAGATCTAGAAAGAGCCTAACGAACAGTTTAGTACACTGGCCGAGCTTTCTGTGGTAGAGCTGGCCTCTGCTGCTGTTCATATGGCCATGATTGTTTTGTATGCTCTGTGGCTTCATCCACCTAACTGTCCCCTGGAATTTTTGTGGTCACAGGATAGTCACTCATTATTTAGAGTCTCGATTCCTCTCTGTTCCCTCTTGTTCTCTCCTGGTACTCCCGCCATCTCATTGCTTCTGATGACTAAGTTTGGTGAAACAGCAAAGTGAAATTGATTTTTTTGCATATTGACTTTTAAGTTGCCTGCTGCTCTTAAATGGCAGTGTGTTAAACTGTGGGGTTTTTTTTAGCGTGGGACATTGAACAACAGCAGAAGACCTGGAGCGTTAAATCAGGAAAATTGCGTTGCTTCATTTTTCTTTTGGATGGCTCCTCTTGGAAGTGTTATCTTTGCAACCACAGTATCTGGATACTAATAAAAGTTTAGATGTTATGTAGTTGAATTGGCATGCCTTGGGAAGGCTTCAGTTTTCCTGGGGTGTAAAGGTTTTTTATTTTAGTATTTAGGATTTTGCTGCCATTTACCTGAACTCTGCTCTCAAAGATTGAAGCATGGATACAGGCGTGTGTGATAAATAACTGTTACTGTAAGCTTTTACCAGTGATGCTGTTATGTAATTGTGAGTAAGATATTAGTGCAGCAAAAATTTGAGCATGCCATGATAGCTCCTAAGGTAGAGGGGTAGTTGACTGCATATACTCATAGGCTAAAATAATCAATATGAAACACTGTTTTCCATGTCAGAGCGAAAGGAGGATTATGTAACACACTCCTGATGTTTAGTCAGTACATTCATCTATCAAGGAAAGATGTCGCTTGGCTGTATTATTTAAGACATTATTTTGACAAATGTGCTGTTGGGTAACCCACGCTACCGCCTTGGTTATGTCAGCAGAACAATTCATGAGACTGCATGGTGAGCTAGTCCAAGTTAAATATAACAAACAAGGGTTTGTATGTGTGTGTGTATGCCCACACCAGTTTTGAGTATCTCTTGCTTCTAGGAGTTTAAGAATATGTGGAAATGCTTACTTAGAATAAAAAGGTAAAGCTAACTGGGCTGCTGTGTCCTACTGTGGTAGCTGACTTCTGTTTACACAGAACTTTGATCTCCAGCTGATCTGTTTACTGGTATTGTAACACTGTCCAATTTTTTTAAGGCACAGAAACAAGACAAATAATGAAATATATGCAGATAGTCTTCCGTCCTGCTTGTAACAGATCAAATTTCAAGACATTTGGAGGAAATTTTCTTCATTTACTTTTAAAATTGTCTTTATTGCTCTGATGCAAATGTTAGCATTATTTATATGTTACTTATATAGTAATGAGAGATGAACTTAGTAAGATAGCAATGCAGTGGTAAATATCCTTCCTGCCTGGCTCTACCTCTCAATGTGTGTGTTAGAAGCTACTTACGATTTAAGCATTTCAAGTATACTTTGAGTGATCAGTAAGTATGTTCGAACTTGGAATTTCTTTACACTACAGTATAACTTGCTACTTAGATGATGCAGTTTTGGTTTTAATGTAATGATTACAGCAATATATCACTAAGAGTCTCAATGCTCACATTTCAGCGTTTTGCTGCTGTTATTATGAGAATAAGAGAACCACGTACTACTGCACTGATATTCAGCTCTGGAAAAATGGTGTGCACAGGAGCAAAAAGGTATGTTTAGGCACTAAAAGCAAAATCATTCAGGGTGTCTTTTCTTGTGTACCATGATGCTTTAGAAGTAATATTGTTTTTATATAGATATACATCCAAGTTATACAGGTACAACTAGTGTTGCTTCACAGTTGTTTCAGATAATGCACATTTCTATGCAGAATATCTTTTCATGACTGAAGGGACTTCCCAGATAAAGGGGAAATGGTAGTTCTATTTCTGAAACTCTTTCATCCAGTCTAATATACTGGTTCGCCAGAGGTTATTATATTCAGTTTTTTGGCTTTGCAGTTATCTGTGTTTTTTTTCTAATTAAAAAATTCAGTGACTGTGTGCTGGAACTGTTTAAATTGTAGGAGGGTGGTGGCAGAAAATTTTTATATTTGAATAATTTAATTCATCACAGGACAAGAGCTCCAAGTCCTTGGTCCCTATAGTCTGACCTTAGTTAGCTCTTAACATGATCATTGAAGCACAATAAATTTAAAACTAAACATAAGCTTAACTCCAGTGGGCAGGAGATAAATTCTCCTCTGAAGAAGTCTGCTAGGAATCCAGAAGGAATAAGCTAACGAGCAGAGATGAATGAATAGAGCTGTACAGGGAAAGACTTCCTCTGCCTGGTGACACTTGAAGTTCAAGTTGTCCTACTCTGCATCAGGAGCAACCAGATCCACAGCTGTTTACAAACCTGAAGCAAACTGAATTCTGCAACAGCATTGTGCAGTTGTGTTAAGCCCATGTTCAAATGCTTGGGCTCAATCAAGCAGAGGATTTTGGCAATTGACACATTTTTACAGAAATATGTATTTTCTAGCAGCAGTAGGTTCAAGTTTTTCTGTGCGGAAAACTTATGTAACAGTTTTTTTCCCATTAGAGGGACTCAGGTCAGTATCTTAGAAGCATGAAATATATGGATTTATAATTTACTGATTTGTGCCTCATGAACAGTGAATGCAACACTAGTGGTGTCCAGGATCCTATTACCAAAATTAACATGAAAACCAGTGCTACTTGTTAATGTTGGATATAAAAATTTTGCATGTGACCTTCCCTTTCCCTCCACACAGACATTTTGCTCCCAGTTAGATTATTTGTAGCTGTTTGCTTCAAGTAATACTTAAGTAATATGTAACTGAGGCAGTAGTACAGATATCCTTTTCTCACTTCAGTGAGGAGCAATCCAGACTGGCAGCAAGGAAATATGCAAGAGTTGTTCAGAAACTGGGTTTTCCTGCAAAATTTTTGGATTTTAAAATTCAGAACATGGTGGGCAGCTGTGATGTGAAATTTCCCATCAGACTGGAAGGATTGGTACTCACACACCAGCAGTTCAGCAGGTAATAAAAGGTTTGCTTATGTTTCATTCCTGTTGCGTACTAACTAGCTTAAGAGAGTGATGTCTGTTTAGATTATTCCCTTGCACCACAGGGAAAGCTGCGTCTTTGTTCCCATCTCTGTGCTGCCTTAGGTGTAGCTGAGGCTGCCAATGTGAACCCATCAAAATTATCTTCCCTACTACCCTCTCCCAAGTTTCAGTGAAGTCTACATCTGGTCTGCCCAGTCCTGCAGAAGATAGAGTGGAACATGTGTTTTCAAACACGTTTAAACACTGTCCCTCTCTTCTCTTACAGCTACGAGCCAGAATTGTTTCCTGGCTTAATCTACAGAATGATCAAGCCAAGAATTGTACTGCTTATTTTTGTTTCAGGGAAAGTGGTTTTAACTGGTAAGTCAAGACAGTATCTTACTCCAGTAGGTGAAATTCATACTATTACAGAGAACACACAGGGATATGTAAGCTGCCAGGTACTTTCCTTTAGAGATCACAGTACTGCGAAAGAAGAGATAGTAGAGTGTTCTGTAGATAATGTTAAGGAAACTTCCCTGTCCAACAATCCAGGAGCCACTGTGGCAGTCACACCAGCACCACCTGCACTAGGACCAAAGCCTGTTTGCAGCAGGGTGGCGGCTCCAGTGAGCCAACAGGTACCCCACTTTACACACACCACATTCACAGTCAGACCAGGTCTCCTTACTGGCTCGACCCCGGGTTTCCTATAATACAGTCTTGGACGACCAGACCCTTCAAGTAGTTTGGTCTTAGTGCAGTAACAAAATAACAGCTTGAGCTGGGTGCCTCCGAGGAGGGACCCCAACCAAGGAATTTATATGTGTTTTTATACCCTCAGTCTAAGCCCAATAGTTGGGTCTTCCAGCTGAATTCTTGGCTCCTGCTGTGTCCCTCTGTGTAGTCTCTCTGAGTGTGGTCACCTGGCTTCTTCACTGGTCCCGGTGTCCTTTGTTATGCAGAGGGCCTCTTGCCCGGGGGTCCTGCTGCACACAGCTCAAATCTGCATCTCAGTCTGCAGCTCAGCACTGCAGCTGCCCACCAAGCTACCTGCACTGTGTATTCCTTAACAGATGAGAATGTCAATGATCCTGAATCCTAATGAAGTATGCAGGTGCCCAGAAAGCTGTTAAGACTGCAGGTAATCTTTCTGGCAAAATCTGAAGGACTGTTTCTGTGGGCTGAGTATGTGTGACTGAGCTAGCTGTTCTTTGGCAGCTTCACTGCAGGGTGCTGCCATTCTCCCGCAATACAGCAGCCAAAGAAGGGGAGATACCTGAGCTCTAGGAGTCAGGCACTCCACCTACACCCTTTTCCCATCATGCTGTGTCTTGGTATGGAGGAAAAACCCACAAGATTCGCAGACAAAAGAAGGATCATGTCCCTGCAGTGTGGGGAACTGGCAGGTCTCTGCAGCGGTGTCCATTGCCAGACCTCCCAGATGCTCTGTCTGCAGAAACATCCTGCGGGGCTGTACATTGTAGTTGGGTCTTCTGTGGAAACTATACATAGAAAAATCCCATTGGCAAGTATAGCATCTGCATGAAGATGCTAATTAAAGTTTTAACAGTTGTCAGAATAAACAGAAGTCTGGAAATGTATGCTCTCTATGAAATGTGTTTTAAAAAAGATTGTAAAAACAAGGATTCATGGATATGCGTAGGTTTTACGTAGAGTCACATTCAAATAAGTGTTCTAAAAGCTAAAATAAAGTTTTAGGTGAAAGGTACAAGCTAACTTAATTCCTTCTCTTTTTCCAGGTGCTAAAGTACGAGCAGAAATCTATGAAGCATTTGAAAACATCTATCCTATTTTAAAGGGATTCAGAAAGACAACGTAACAGTTTCTACATGTTTCAGAGAAATCAGGGGTTTATTTTAAAAGGTATTGTGTATGGCACAGCAGTAACGAGATGGACTTCCAGTGCAACTGCAACACCAGGACTTGGACTATTTCCCAGTTAGTGCCTACTTCCCTGATGCTCAAGGGGAACTGTATTCTTGAACATGTCTACTGAGTTACTGTGAGTTGCTTTACTGGACTGTTCCTGGAACAGTCCCTCCAATTTTTATTTATATTCTAGCTTTTAAATAGTTTTAATGCCAGTTCTATTAATAGAAAATCTGTAAGTTGGTTTAAAGACAAATTCAATTCAGTGTCACTCAGTGTGTAAACCACTTAAATTGCCATGTATATATGTTTTAAGTTCCTTCCATAAGACCATGGTTTTTATAATTTTCAGAACTTTAGCTTTTAAATTTTTTCAATTTTAAATTTCTTTGATGCCAGACACATTCCCTCTTTCCAGTATTAAGCAAGATAGAATAAATTTATTAATGAAAATGGCTCACTGTACATATATATATAATATATACCTTTCTTCTCTTTTCTTCAACTCCACATGTACAATAAACCCTGTTTATACAACTATGGGAACTGTCTTAATAAATTTGAAAATTACCCAGCTGGTAGAGTAAAATACATTGATTTTTTTTTTTTCCATTTAATCTGGATTTTTTAATAGCACAGGCACTACTGTAAGTGACTTGTCATTTTGAGAGAATCTTAACAATGCTCTGGCTTGCTTACCCGCAGTTATCATTGGCAACCTCTACCTTGAATATTTCCAGTATGTTCAAGCAAAAGAGATGAATGGTTAAAGAAGTTTGCGTTCAAGTATGTGTTGCCTTATGCTCAAGAGATGGGATTTAGGCAGGTCTTAAATAGCTACACTTGACTGAATTGGAACAAAAGATTCCTGCTTAGCTTCTAGAATTTCTTTAAATTACTACTTTTGTATTTTACCAGCTATGACAGTCTCACTATATTAGTGTTCATGTAAAATGTCAAAGCCCTTTCGACTAGAGTCAGTATGTACACAATCCTCCTTCTGAACTGTGCTTGAAGCTTAACGGGCTGAGAACTAAAAATAAACTTTTTTTTTCTTTCAGTAAATTTTCAGTAATAGTAACCTCTTTCTGACTTGCACGTTATTTCAAACAGCTTTTATCTAAAACTAACCCAAATGTAAACCATGGTCTCTTTACTAAGTTGGTGTGTCATTCCAGGCAAAATGAAGTTTTGGCTGGCATTGATAACTGCTCCATTTGCAAATCCTGAGTGACCTTCATCTTTAGTCTTCTCTCTACACCGGTGTTTCTCTGTGTGTTTATTAATTGGTTTCATGATTCTTACCAGAAAGATATTGCTGTTTAATAATGTAGGTGTGCCAGGATAAGTCATGATACTCAAACACTGCATTGCCTGTGGTGCCACACCACTCTGTGCTCATGAACAGTTCCTGAGAGTTCTTGATTATAATTGTAGGACTGTCTGTGCTTTTGCAGCACCCTCAACTATTACCAACTCAACTGTAAAACTCTTTAACCGTCTAGGGATACCTGGAGCCCTGAGTAGCTGTGGGATGAATTTCAGTAAAATCAACTACAGTGACGTAAGACACTGTTTGGTGATTCATAACGTGTACCAAGGCTTAAAACTACCCTTCTAGAAACTAAGTCTTTTGACAACAAAACCACTTAGAGGTACGGCATTCACTGCCTGCTCATTTGAGTATTTTCAACATCTGCGTGATTTCAAAAATCCCACACTGGGCCTGGGACTTTCATGAAATCACTTGCAGAGTCACTGGTAAGCAGCCATGAATGGCTGGGGCAGGATAAGGGAGTATGTACCTGAAGTCAGTTCTGTACTGACACACACAAAAAAGCCTTTTCTGCAAAGGTAGCTATAGCCACAAGAGTAGTTAAGCAGCTACCACAATAACCTCAGCCTTATGGTTTCACTCTTCTCTTGCCTCAGCTATATGACTGTCAAATAGCAGAAGAATCCCTGCAGAGGACTCTTAAACTTTACCAAAGCTGGCAGACTTAAGATACACTTCAGCTTGAAAATCTGCTGCTACAGATAGGACGTAGCAAGACAAACATGTACTGGTATGGCTGACTTTGTTTAAGCTTCTTCTGCACCAGATAACTGAGTTAAACTATTTCTTCATGGGGCTAATAGTTTTAAGTCAGATAAAGCACTTGATTTTTGTGCATTTTATCATGAACAACCACTCAGAACATGTAAGAACTGGCAAGTTAGATTCAGTGCACCTGTTGAGAAAGCGAAGCAGATTTAAGTTCCACAGCAAAAAGCTATGCGGCTTTGTCTTAGCAATGACTCCTGTAGAGCTCCTGAGCATAATAACTCACGTGATTTTACAGCAGTCTGCTTTTCTCTGAATGAATGTTAACTTTTGAGTAGCACAAAGAAAATCCTGACAGATGATGGTCTTTAAATTTTTGAAGTTTATCACAAACAAAAGACAATTTCACCAATCCAGAGTTTTTCACCTTTATTTAAAAATTGAGAACTGAGATTTGAAATTAAACTCATTGAACAAACGTGTCTTGTTTCATTACCAGGTTGAAGTAAAAGCTCACCTGGAGCACAAGAGTTTGTCAATGTCTAATTATAGCAGTTTTATCACTGTTACAAGATCCACAGTTATCAGTGACTTTTAGTTCAACTACCTGTTTGCATAGTACAGAGATGCAATGAAACAAGGCAAGTATTCCATTTAGATGACTCAACTTGGTAGAACATGGCCCACGGAGTAGTCTTGTTTCCATATGAACTCTTCCAGGTATTCATTTGCCCCACCGCAGCTGTCAGCACAAGTATACACCACCAGCGTTCCCCAGTCAATGCTCTCTCCAAGGCTGTCAACCTGAAGATGGTTCAGGAGCTGTGGCATAATCTTTAAGGAAAACCAAAAGGTTTAGAGGCAGGCCACAGCTTTCTCCCCTCTCCCTGCTTCTCTTCCTCAAGAAGGGTCCTGCATTTGGTCTAAGAGAATTTATGATCTCTTACACCAAAATCCCAATTAAAGTGACTGTGTATACAGCAGCTCAAATAAAATAAATTTGGAATTCCCAAAGCAGTGTAGTAGATGCCCACGGAATCAAAGGCATGGCCCTACTTTATCTATACAAGTTTTATTTGACCTTATAAGCCTTTCCCAAACTGTGAATCTCACTCAGTTTGAAATTACCTTCGTAACTCTGTTTTGCCTTTGCATGACATTAAGTGTATTCACCATACATACATCTCTAGCATTCAAAATTCTACCACTGAATACTTCCAGCCAGACATATTTACAATTCACACCATGAGGGCTTTTTATTTTTTTAAATATGTAATACTGGACTCCTGTTACTTAAGAGATGGTTCCATATTCACAAGCACAGCATTTTGTAGATAGTGCAAATTATCTGATGGGAACATACCTTTTATATGTGAAATTCTTCTGGGAAAAGCAGTTACAATAGTAAACAAAGGCTCTGTGCAATCATTTAGCATAGTCAGTTTGTAGCAAATTCAACCTTCTTGCTCTAATTACCAGCCAACAACTATACAATTAGATTCAGTTAAGTCTGAAATACATTACCTGTATCGTTTTTAAGTGAGTTTACGTACCTGAAATTCAAAAATCCTTTTGGCACCACATAAACAATTTGGGATATCTTTTTCTTCAGGCCTGTTTTCACCTGACACCCAGATTGGGCCTTCTCCTCCTCTGCAGTATCTAATAATCTGAAATAGAGCAGAAATTTAAGTTCTCTTATCTCGTGACACAGACAAACCTGTAGATGGCCCAGAATAAGGTCAGTTCCTTTAAGTAATAACCATGGCAAAAGATCATTTGCAAATATGGTGTTCTAAATAAGATGGGTTTTTCAATGAGTTTTCTTAACTATGCGAATCATGCAAGTATTCATATCGAATTTCTTCAATGATCCAGGGATAAAGTGCAATGATTTGTGTTTCCCTAATTAAGAGACCCAGAAATGGGAGGTCACATATGTTACAGTCTTGAGATGGAGAACAAGCAGCTTGATAATTAGCACACAGAACTGCACATAAAGTCAGGAATGCAACCCAGCTCTTTCTGTTAAGCAGTACTGCGTCTAAATGCAAGCAGATTGTCCTAATGTCCAAGAAGGAGGTATTTTCAGACATATCCGTAGTTCTTCCATTACTAGCAAATCAGGCATTATCAACAAGAGGACATTGGGCAGATCCATCAGTACAGGGATGATCAGAGAGAGGTGATGTATATACCTAAAGCAGAGAAGGGGACAGACTCACATCTCCTACCTTCTGCATGTATATCTTAACCCCTCAGCTACCAGGCAAAACATGGAGAGATTCTTCCTTCACCACTTTCATCGATTTAGGCCTGTTTCCTCTCAATGGAACCAGTGACCATACTTTTGTTTGACAATGTGACTCTTTTCAGCCTCTGGTAATAGCAAAAAATAGTATGGGGGATATTTCCGCTTGAGATAGTAGAAATTTTAAAGCCATTGCTAATTTCTTCTACCTTAAAAAACCCCAAAAAACAACAAACTACTTCCCAATGCAGCCAGTGACAATGATAGAGCTCTTTGCACTTTTTGTTCTGCTGAGAAGGAAAGCCAACAGGGCCACAGGCTGGGGAATAATGCACTGGTTCACCATGTCCTTTGGTTTAGAACCACATCACAGGATGGCAGGTCTTCCCACACTGTGGGGGCTTCAGCACCCCCATGCCATCCCATCCTTTTAAAGACAGATGAGCAGGTGCTCTCATCTCAATTTCTATTTAAGACAGAATGAGCAGGTGCTTAATTCCTACTTCAGCATTAATTAAGTTGTGCACATGAGGAAGATGAGGGTGTGTTGGTTAGTTGTGTGGAGCGCGAGCAGGCAAATCCATTTCTAACTGGGTACAAAAGACAGTAAGACATCTTGCAGATACAGCAGGATGCTGTGCCAGAACCGCTAAGTTCTAAGGCCATCCTATCTTCTGACCTGCTCTGGTTCAGCAGCTACTTTTTCTTTAAACATTTGGAAGATCTTGTCTTCTTTAGTCTCACATTTTGCCATTGCTTCCAATATCTCTTCATCTAAGGATTGAAATGCTTCACCTAAACAAGAAAAAAAGAACACCAAAAGTTACAGGCAGTTTTACAAGACAGTAAAAAATTAAAAACTGTATTAGCATCTGTAAAGGCATTTTGTTTCACAAGTCATTCCCAGCATAAATCGCTCTTAAGTTTTTTTTTCTTTCTGTGGCATGTTCAGAGTCAGTCACACACAAGTCCATTTACTAGTTTTGGTTGCATTTTAAACGTAGATGTCAGTACTGGAGCACTGGAAAGGGAAGGAGGTAATCTGCCAAAGTTTATGGCTCCCACTGGGTATCACTGAGACTGCAGAACCTTCAGGATGTGACAAAAAAGGTGACTCATGCTGTGAGTGCACCAGACTTCAGTTTCTAGCACTGAACAGCGTATCTGTTACACAACAACGTTCACATCAACTCAGGGCAGTAAACAGTCTTGAGACAGCTTTGGACCACAGCAAGGGACACTTGGGAACCCAGCATTCTTCCCCCACACCACCACAAACTCTCTACCCTGGGTGTGTTCAAAGCCAGTGTGGTCGCTGCAAGCACATCATGAATTTGGTGGGAGCCGGGAGAAAGGGGCGGCACTTCAACTGCTTAATTCAAGGTCAATCAAAATAGTCTCAGAACAGTTTTCTTCTAGCACAGACATAAATTTAAACAAATGGAACCAAATCAAGCCAAGACAGATCTAATTTAATCTCCTGATTCCAACAGCATCCAGCAGCAGGTGCTCAAGGTCCTGTCTTTCTCGCTTGAGTTGTTCCTTACCTGTGGGAAGCATGCAGAGACACAGTGTAACTGAGTTACCTGCAGCAACAGTGGCTTCAACAGCTCCTGGTGTCGGGCTTAGTAAGTCTCTCCCATAAAAGCAATTTATATTACAGGATGTCTACAACAAACTTGCATCGTAAATGAGTGTAGATTTAGCCTTTTTTCACCAGTAGTTTATAAGGAACACTTAAAAATCACAGTATTTTATCTTCTAAAGATGTGATACAGGCTTCATAGTGGAGAATTATAAGTAGCATCTTATTTCTGACCTGCACTGCCTGTAGCTCCAAGTTCCTCTTGTTCTTTCGGGTCCTTTGATGTGTCTACAGCATCTTGTTCATCACTAGGATCTATAGTGCTGTCTGGCTCCTCAGGTTCTATCAAAATCTCATATTCTGGAAAAAGGAATTCATTATGCTCTGGAATTGCATCCGCCGAATCATCTACAAAACAGAAAACACTTCACAATGTTATCTCATGTTTTATGTCCTCCCCAAAAGCTACACGGCAAACCACGTAACAAGAATACAGCACAAACACTGCACGAGCAAGAATAATTTACACCACTGCTAGACCTACTTCAAGGTAAGAAACACATTATACTAGGGACAGTAAAAAAACTACAACAGGTGTCGTGTTGCTCGGAATGCCTGTAAACCCAAGCGATGCGGAAGGCAGAGCAAACTGCGCCAGCAGCAGTATTTTAAAACCCAAACCCTGCGGCTCGGTGCCTACCTCCTAACTAGCACACGCAGACAAGTGAACGCACTCCTTCCCCGTGGCACGCTGCGAGAAGCCACCCAAGTTTCCCCTTGGCGCCAGGCACCCCTCGCACGGCCCCGGACCCACCTCCGCGCGTGTGCCGGCCGCAGAGGCGGCGGTGCCCGCCGCGCCAGTCCAGCGCCTGGTGCTCGGGCCCGCAGTAGG
>VWZF01005269.1:1197321-1218298 GCA_013396755.1 Sclerurus mexicanus | reverse complement strand
CCCTCCCGTCCCGGCCGCTCCCTTTCCGTCCCGGCCGCTCCCCCTCCCGTCCCGGCCGCTCCCCTTCCCGCCGCGCCCGCGCCGGGTTCCGGCGTGCGAGAGGCGCACCGCGGTCAGCCATGGGAAAAGAGGAGGCGGCACACGCGGTTAGCCACGCTGCTGCTTTAATTCAGTGTTTAAACACGGGACATTCACGAAGTAATTAAAATAATGCCAAGTTGCGTTAAAAAAAAAAAAAACAACAAAAAAACCGAACCAACCAAACCCAACGCAAACAATAGTAAAACACAAAACCCAATACGAGTAGCAGTTCTGGTTATTGCCCGAGGTTTGATTTGTGCTCTTCATTCCTTATGAATGATTTGCCCTGCATTTAGCCAGCCAGTAATGGGGTTTTTTTCCCCCTAAATATTAATAGCAAGTCTTTGAACTCCCTGTTACATTTTCATATCCATGAAATATTTGAAACCAATCACATTCCTTGTTACAAGTCTAGAAAAATGTATTTAGGTAGCGATTACTGGTCACATCTCTTTAAATATTTAATAATAAAAAAAAGACAATGTTTAATTTGTTTTGAAAAACAAAAGACACTGAGGATACAAATGCAACTCTAACCCTCATAGCAGCAACTCCTAAGTGCCTGGCTGAAGAACACCTCTCTGCCTCCCATTCTTGCAGCCCCGCTGGGGAAGAGGGGAGCCTCGCCCGCTCCAGTCCCTGCTTCAACAGGGCAGCGGTCCATGGTCTCAGCAGGCACTTACATGCACTCACTGCATCAGGGACCACTTAGAGTCGTGCAGCCACGGGTTTCTGTACAGGTGTCCGAGCATCTAACCAGAAAATAAGAAAGGTAAACACTTCTGATCAACGTGCTATAAACACCATGCCGTTAAACTACTTCTTACTTTATTTCTCTTGGTCATTGTGTTGCATGGTACATGAAAAAAAAGAAGGGAGATTCAAAGCTGCAGCCAATGACACCAGAAAAAGTATTGTAAAATAATACATTACTAGGATTCTTACACAGTTATATCTATGGACCTACTAGGGAAAAAGCACTACATCTAGTGTATGTGCATTGTCCAAAAGTAATTTATTACTTGAGAAACTCTCTTCAAATCAATTAGACAACGCTTACCAAACATGTCCAGGATTTTACTAACAGCTTCTTGATTTACACTGTAAGTGAATCCATTCGACCTACAGTTAAAAGAAAAAATAAGTTTATTCAATGAATATTTCTCATTTCAGTCATTTCTACATAAAAAAATTTAATTTAAAACATTTCCATAATTACAAAATATTTTTCATCCTGCCAGCAAACGTATTAAATTTAAAGACATGTCAAACTTCTACTCAAGAAGAGTTATGGTTTCTTTATTCTTTCTCTTGTTCACAGTCCCCATGACTCTCTCTTCCATCAGTTTTAGCTGGGGACAACTGGAGGAAGAGAACAATTGTTTGCTTTCAAGCGTGTATTTTTCCAGACTCTCTCTCTGAAACTGAGCCAAATATTCATCTGATGTCAAATTTTGTTGCACTCCATTTATTCCTTTTACTTGAAGGGGGACCTTAGCTAGAGACACCTATTTAGCACAATGCCATGGGAAGGGACATAACAACTACAGTACTTTGTGCACTTTTCAAGAGCATGACAAGCCTTAACCTATTCATTTCCTGACAGAGGCATAAGGAAATAGCTCAGGGTCATCAGCTGCCAACTATGTTCTGTGAAACACTCAAGACACTTCAGGGACTTGTTGTATCAGGGACTTCCATGGTCATACTTTTAAATGCAGTAAGAAGCACCGTAACAGAAATTCATTTGATAAAATGATAATGTGCATCACCATACTTTTGTATAACAATAGGCGGGTTTTAATCTTAGGCCTATAAACTATGAACTGTGTTAAAATACTTTAATGATTAAGCTTTCAGTTAAATTGTTTTGAGATGTCAGTGCTGAACTTCCACAAAACCAGCAGTAGTCCTGATTATTGCTTACGTTGCCTGACAAGGCTTATTGTAACACAAAGGATAACTCTTCTATGACATTGTTGTTCATGCTTATCAGAGCCTTGGGAGGAAATTTGAAAATCAAAAGGTAAAGAGAGTCAGGAGCAGCCTACTAGTAAGCTACTGAATTTTGTTGCTAGGTCCCACAGGAGTCTTTTCACTACGAGGATGTCCATTCTGCTTCTACCGCATATACAGAAAGGACCTACCAGGTCTTCACGACAGCTCCAGTAAATCCAGTCAACCTCTATCTGACTGGTGCTCAGGCAGGTGACGTTCTGCTGTTTTGCTTCATACTAAGAGCTCAAGCATTAAGAATTGCCACTAAGACTACACACTGATTTCTACAGAGCAAAAAGCCAACACTTCTTACATTTTCTTTTTCTTCACTGCACCTCGTTGCACAAGAGCTGCTAAGGCGTTTTTCTGCATGTCAGACGATAAAGCTTCATAACACTGCGTAACTCCTACGGTAAAAGCAGAAACACAATTAAAATTTTTATAACTTTTCTATTAACAGGCTGCCCTTGTAAAATCATATTGCATAACAGCTGTACACACCCTTCTCAAGAAGTTGAAAAACAAAGTTGCGGACTCCAGGTACAAACTGCTTCTCGGTAAATGCTTCTTTCATTTCCTTTGAGAGGTATCTGAAAATTAACTAACATTTTAAAGGAAATTAGCATTCCCTTATTTTTGATTGTCAGATTGTTATGAACTGCAGACATGTCCTTGGGAGTAATACTACTCCACTTTGAAAAGTATAGGAGAGGAACTCAAAAGGCACACGGCATCTGAAAGTTTTCATAAGGTTTTACAGGCATGAGAATCCTAATATTAAAATAAGGTTCAGTATTTCTATAATAGTTACCTTAGACATTAATTTAACATTACTGTTCATTCTTACAATCAAAAACAGCTTAATTTTTTTTAAAGCAGTATCTCTTTCACAGATGGGAAAAACTGGGCAAATCAGTACATTTCAGCCCAAGTCACACACCAGATCATTAACAGATTCCACTATGTTAAATATCTACAGTCCTAACAATCCTCTGCTGACACATTCCAGATTTTAGCCTCCTGGGTTTGTATACATTGCCTATTGCAGAAATGTAAGTGTTTAATTATATTAAAACCTTGGAAACCCCAAAGAATTTAAAGAGATATAGATGTAATTAATGACTCCATAAAAGCTATCAGATAGGAGATGCAAACTCATTTCCACACCTGACAGGACAGCCCACATAAAATGAATTAAGCAAGAGCTCCTCATAAAAAAGAACAATGAATCTGCTAGCAGCACACTCCCCATGAAGCTTATAAACCCACAATGAACCATCACATTACAAGGTAGTTACTGCTTTAGTAACATGGAAAGGGCTGAGGCAAAAGCTAAAATCAAGATCCTGGGGTGAGGGTGGTGTTTTACTGCTATTTCTTAACTCTTGCACTCCCCTGCCATGAAAACAGTCTCTATACTGCAGAAGTATCACAGCTCTCCTAGTTTTCCTATAAAACACAGGGGAAAAAAAAAATAATTTTCTGAAGGACAACATACCTGGTAACCTTCCACAAAAGGTCTGAACATAGCTGACAAGAAAGACACTGTAGCACTTCCTTTGTCGGTAGGGTATATCTCCTGTTGACTCATTTGAATGGCATCACATTTTGTGAGTAGAAAACATCCTTCCTCAAAATCCTGGGCAAGAGATGCGTAAGTGAAATTTTAAGATTCACAGGAAGAGCATTTTCCGCAAAATCAACAACAGAAACCACATCAGGGCACCACTTCCATTTCTGAACACCGTTCTCAAGAAACTTGAATCAAAATTTTCCTATCTACCAGAAATATCCTTACAAAAAGGCAGTGGGAACATGTTCTTAAACACAGCAGTATCTCCATCCACAGCAGGCCTTGGCACAAAGAAAGTGGTTGCGGCTGCTATTGCAATAGCCAGACTGAGCTCCCTCAGGATTTTGTCAAAATAGGGTCATGTTGTCTGGTTTAGTTTTATTTTTCTGTGAATGTTTCCTATTTGTTTGTCTATTTTTAAAGTAAGGGTTTGCCTTTATCTCCTGTCCATTGTTTGTGATAAATGATAACACAGTTTTCTAACCCCAACCTGTCCTCTGCCAAAGAGACAACAAAATGGCCAAAAAGTTACAAATTAGGGAAATGTCAATGACAAAACCATTTTACTGCCAATATGGGCATAAGGGGGAGGGGATACACGCACAGATAATACAAGGGGATGGCAAACAGACACAACAGGTACATGAACAAATAGAGGGGTGGGTAAGAGATTGCTTAACATTACAGCAACTCTTTCATCTGACTCCAGTAAAGTTAGTCATAGCCAGCCACCTTCCTATTCCCTGCTATGTTCTGCTACTTCAAAAAAGCTACAAGAGGCAACAATTGCTAACAAACAAAACGAAACTAACAGTGCCAATCACTCTTTTAAAAAGGCCCAATTCTCTTCTATATAAAAATCTATGAGATTTTAATATAGTCAAAAGCTTTGAATATTCTTATGAAAATTATGCTTATCTCTTTTCTAATGCAGGAAAGATCACAACTATCACCATCAGCTATTTGGCCTGTTAACACTGATAAAAATCACATGCAATTAGTTTAAAATGCAGATAAAAAACGCCACATGAACTTAACTTATACTGGGCATGATGTTGAACCAGTTTTTTTACTGATAAACTTGTTGTCACCTGCATTTCAAGCTGGCTGGACCAGAGCCAGCTCCAACTCAGCAGGTTTGTGTACAAACTGACAGAGCAAGTCCTGCAGAGAGCAAGTGCTGCCCGCAGGTTTCCCAGCTTGCCCGTGTCCAGCTGTGTTAGGGGTGCATGTAGGCACACTGAGCCCTGTAATAAGGCAGTATTGCAGGAACAATACTGGCTTTGTCTGAGTGATGGTTGCTTGGGGCAGGAGGTAGGTTGAGAGGAAACTCTTTTCAAAGAAACAGGATGCAGCCAAACCTTCCATAAGACTCTGAGAGGGACACTGTTACACCATTAAGAAACATTTCACTTCAAAAACCTTTACAGGCTGCATCCCTCATTGTGCTCGCAATGTACTACCTGACTCTCCATGAGATAAATGCCAATAATAAAAAGCCAAGAGGACTCCACTACGAACCAGCAAAATATTAAAAAAACCCTTTACTAATGCACTGGAACATTGAAATCTTCAGAGTTCAAGGCTTAGGAGGAACACTAGCCATCATATAAACAGTACAGAAGCAGCTCCTGCCATGCTTTGCAGTCAAGAAGAGGGGGGTACAGAGGTGCACTCGAACAGCTAAGGCACTGGGTGAAGCAATGGGTGTTGTCAGGCCTCTGGTAGCCTGGCCATCACGGACCACACACATGGAGCTACACAAAACAACTGCTCATGGCAGCAGGACAAGGAGTATAATCACCTAGAGGACAATAGGCACTTAAATTTAGAATTGCATACACTAGCTGTCAAAGATAACAAGGGTGTAAACCAGTTGCATTAATTGGCATAATACTTATGGTTTAACTTTCTCAAAGAGCAGCAGTGCCCCTCTGCTACACAGTCTGCAAGACCTTTTAGGAAAAATTATCCTGGTGTACCCTCAGTGAGAATTCCAGTTTTGTTTCTCCGCTGACAGAACATGCCCACTCTGTGATAGAATTGAATTAAATCTACATTAACACTATTTTCTTCACAGCCCAAGGTCTCTTTCATAACTGTAGAGCAAGAGGACAGTATTTACACTTCATATAAAAGACTGCTTTACATATATTTTTATATCTGTGCTGGAAGACTGGTAGCTTTATGCAAAAAAGTCAGACTTCTGCTGCAGTTCATTTAATAGTTCAGAATTGGGCAATTTCAGGATTTTTAGTTTTTTACTGGAATGGGGAAAAAGAAAGATTGTGTATGCAACCTTGTGGATTCAGATCATATTTTGCAACTAAACAAATGACCCCCTTTTAAATTCTCCCTCCCACTTACAGATCAAGGTGTGGTATCACTGTGTTTATCACAAAGCACTTGTTCAACAGAGCCCTGAAATCAGATGCTATTTTAGTTTGCTGCACTACTATCAGTATTTTTGTATAAAGGATGTTTTTACCTTCAATGAAATACCCGGAAAAAAGATGAATTCATCAGAAAAAACATCTCTCAAGAAGCTGAAGCAACTATAGACTTCCTCTGAAAAAAAATATTGTAAAGTGCTTTTGTTTAAAAAGATAATTTAAAGCACACAAGTGAAAAGCCATTTACTCCTTATTTGAGGGAGTACTTACTTCAAATAAAATGTGGACTTGACATTAAAAACATACATCCATATACAGCAGAAACCACCACAACAGAACAGCAAGTATTAAAAGAATTTGATTCAAATGTTGACAAAAGGAAAAAGCATTAAATGCATTGAATGCCACATAATCAGATGCTGCAAAAAACTAAGGCATGAATTCTGCAAAGTTTCTTTAAGTACCAAGTATTGGAAAACACTTAAATACTTCAGAAGCAGTAGTGGGAAGAGAAGAATGAGAACTGACTGCACTGTATGCAAGTGTGAGCTGTGTGCAATTTGCAACCTAGGAACTGAGATCAGCTCACCCTGACACTGCCCCTGCCCTCCTGGCAGAACATACCTAACTTTCAAAGGTATCAAAGGGTAAACAAACAAAAAAAAGACAAGGAAAATACCCGCATGCCCTCCCAACACATCCACCTTATGCCACGGGCCTTATCCCAAGTGTAACAGTCGCAGCTAGCTCCCTCTATCAATCACGGGAAGCTCATGCTCCTCTCACAGCTGATGGCACAAGGAGTAAAGCCAGCCGATTCTCAAGAGTCCAAATGTACCTTTTCTGAAGCTGCGTGTCATCTCCAAGGCCAGTGCCACCAGAGATGGACGCACAAACACGTTCAGCAGCTGGTTTCTGTACGTGGCACACATGAGGATGGCCAGTGCACGCCTGAAGACAATTTCCCCTACAGCTCCATCTTCCACTCCTTTGTCATTTAGGACCACGTGGCCATCGACAAGTCGAGCAACGTTGGAATGCAGGGTGAGACCAGACAGGACTGCTTTTTTGGCACACAGGTTATCTAACAGGAAAATGAAACACTCAGCAAGATGCGAAAGGGAGCATAACTATTGAAACAGCCTAAAATGCACCAGTCTTTCATTAATTTTTAATCACTGAAGGCCAATTATTATACCAAACACTCAGAGAGATGTTCCAAAATAATGTATACCAGAAATTGGCAGCCTAGGCATAGTATGTCATGGAGAGAACTAATTCCAGACATTTCTCTAATTAAAACACTTCAAATTCAAACACTAAATTCTTCCACTTGCTAACAATGACAAATGCTTCCTTTGTCTCCAGAACAAGTATTCTGAGCTACAATAAAAGGAGGAGGATAGAGCTATTTGATGGATACATTCATCAGTAAGGAAAAGGAGACCATAATTCTGCTTAGGCATTTCTGACACAAGTTTTGAATCAGATGTACAGGTCTTTATAAGCTTTTTATCAAATCTAATACACAAGGAAGGCCTCATCCCAAAGTAAATTTACAGAAATCCTAACATAAGTATTGTAACGGAACATACCTGCTCAAGGAGAAACCAGAATGTACTTAAACCTTGTTAGGTAAGACAATCCTTTTAAAATGCCTAAAGCAAGGAAGTGTGTGAGTTGCAGGGTTTTTTTAAAACAAAGTTATTCCAAGGCAGGCATGAGTGTCACAAAGCTCTGTGCTTTGCTCAAGTTTTTTTGTCAGTGTGACACACTTCAAACTTTATTCAGATAAAGAGCAGCATATCAACTCTTGAAAATACACTCACCTTTTTAGAATACCTTACACTTCAAACACTACCAAAACAGGCCCTGCATAAAATTGGAATCAATTTGGCAAGTAAGAAAAGAAGGTATAAAAACTTCTTATTGAATACTTAAATATACTTTGCATGTTCACAGCACCACAAGAATAGCACATCAATATAACTTCTGACAGAAGAGAACCCACTATATTCTTTTCCTATAATACAGAATTCATGCTGGATCTTTTTGCACCCTGTTTACTCCTTTAGCCTACTTTGTCCAGTTTTGCTAAAGCTCCCAAGTTTCTCAACGCAATAGGAAGCAGAAGTTTGAGCAAGTCATTTGCAGTTCCTGTTTTGAATATAAAATTTCTAACAGCCAAGCAAATGTTCTGCCTGTAACAACCAATCTGCATTACAAGGAAGAAACAACTAGCTGTTCGGAGACAGAAGAAAGGACAGGGTACATGGCATTGCTGAGACCACCAAATTAGCCTTTAAAATGTATTTATTCTTTCAAATTATTGACAATCCAAACCAAAACAACAGATCCTGTTTCTATGCAACTGATGATGCCTCCAGCACAGCCAGCACACTCCAACAAAATCTGCTCAGTTGTTGCGACTCCTCTATTTCTTTACTATGCCCTATTGCTATTCCCTGACTACATCACAACTCTACTAAAGCAAACATTTATTCACTGTTGCTAAGAAAATAAACAATATAAGTAAGCAAACCTGGATGTGGTGTGTTTTTCAGTTTACTGTGCAGTAAGATTCTAAATGTTGTTTAAAAAATTGCCATGCAATTCTCACTTTTATCTGTCTGGCAGAAGCAGACCTTGTCTGCTTTCCCTATAGTGTTTTTTTTTCCCCTGAAAGAAGTGGTCTTCTTTCAGAAATAACAGAGTTCTGTTATACCAGTAGCCTGCTTCTATTTATTGCTGTAGTGAGAAGGATCCTTGATTGTATACAGAACTACAAGAGCAAAGATCTGTTGTTTAAGTCTACCTGTGGTGACTACTTGCATTACACAATGTTTTCTTTGCTGGCTTTACTACTCACATCCTGAGGCTTTAGAATTAATTACCTGTGTCACTCTGGCTCATGGGGAAGTTTAAAACAAAGTTTGAAAGGACAATCAACCTTTATATATATATATATATATATATACACACAAGTGTGTGTGTATCAGTATATAAATAAAACCACCAATGAAGCCGCCTTCTCCAAAAGTCATCACTGTTTCTGGAGATAAAGTGATATTTAAAAACTAACAGACAAATCAAGGGTTTCGATTTTTTTCTCACCCATTTGTTTCTGCTAGTTCTTTGCCACAGTAACAACTATAGTCAATATCAAGCCATAAACATAGCATTACACCAACTTAACTGCTGCAGATCAGAAAATTGCCTGTGACTTCCATAGGGTTCAGAAAGACAGACACTAGACAAATCTCAGTACTCTAGTACAGGTACCTTATAATTTCCCCCTCATTCCACAATTTAGGATGTAAAAGTAAAATATATGTTCTGCTTTCAACTATTTTTCAAGGTCGTATCTTCTACAGGTTAAGTCAAAACGTGTCAGGTTTTAGCATAATTTTTGGCATATCCTAAAATCCATTTGCAACTCTGTAAAAAAAAAAAGCCATCACCATACATTACTTCCCCGGAAATATAATTTATCCTTCATAAGCAACAAGAGGAACAGAAATAACACTTTCTGTGCATACCAGGCCATTCAATGAATCCACCAAAAGTCTGTGTTAAGCCTTTAAGCCACAGGGTCTTTTCTATTAGAAGTTCAAGTTCCATGGCTGGCAAATTCTGGAGCAGGAGAGCAGCAACTAGCACCCATGGGCTCAAAACCATGTTTTCTATTTGCAGGAGCTCCATTTTATAAGCTACATCACTGACAAATTCTTGGATATCCTCAGATGGCTTTTGGGGAAGATGCCTGAAAAGAACAATGCAATTCAAGGTAAAGAGCTTCAAAAACTGGCATATAAATCACACCCCTCTTTATTTCTTCCATACTGCTCCTAGATCCATAACTGATTTACAGCACCTAACATCTGGAGGGTTAGTCTATCTCTGTGCTAAGCAGAACAGAAGTCGAGAGCAAAACATCAGTAGCTTCATGACAGTATTCGAAGCACAGATCTCTGTACTGGTGCTGTACATTTTCTATCTTCAAATAAAATTCAAAAGCATTATGTTTTTAACAAATTGCCAAAGCCACCCAATCCAGTCACAGCTACAGCTCCCTGCCACAGGGTCACTTAACAGTTTGCAGGAATAAAGCAAGAAAGGGAAAGAAAGGTGGAAATTTTAAGTGGCAAAAGCAGAATTCTCAGAACATAGAACTTTGCCTGGCTCACGCATCATCATTAAATTTTAAAATGGCATCTTCTCAACACAGGGTAAAGCCACACAAGTAACAATCCATTTCAGAAACACCTGTTAACAAGCATGATAAGCCTCTGCTCAGGCAAGACAGGTTCAGTGGTCTGAAGAGTCGGAAGGAAGTGAGAGAAGTTGAAAACAAAGTTCAGGAGAACATCTTAATTATTTGCATAGGTGAGGACTAAACAAATGTTTTTCGTGTGCATCCACTGCAGAAAGATGTGGTACCTGGGAACCAAATTGTATGGGCACCGATTGATTCTCCCAGATGCCAAGGTTCTAAGGGATACCGGCTGGCCAATGTAGATATGTATGGTACCAAAATTGTCACTGAGGATTCTTCTGGCTTTTAACAACCCCTGTGAAAATAGGAAGAGCAAAACTCAAATTTTGGTGCTACAGGGGTTGTATACATCCACTTATGTTCTGCTCTTAAGGAATTTACATACAGATGTAGATTCTTTGGGCTTTGGGACTCCTAGGAGTTCATATGCATAGAGAGATTCTTCTAATATCCTCTCATAGCTGATGCTGATGGGAACAAGGTATGTGTCAAAGACTTCACGTTTAAAAAAGGGTTCCATCACAATGCTGAGGAGACCTGCAAATTGAGGGGAAAAAAAAGTGAATCACATGTCTTTTTCAAAGAGGGAAAAGAACTGCAATTTAACTTTGAAAAGGGTATCTTTGCATTTTAGAAACTGCTAATAGGTGTGCACTGTGCCTGTTCTCTTCAAGCATGCAGAAGCACAAGACATTGCCTGAGCTTAAAACTGATGGTAAATGAAAGCAATGCTTTTGGACAACTATTTGTGTTCTTTCCAGCAACACTCCTCTGTGCTCACACAGTATCTTCCTTCTAAAGTTTCCCCATTACTTTTACAGTTAGATTAGAATATTTCTCTGCTGGTCAGGAGATAGCTATTTTCTAGGAATAAAAGGGTGAAGAGTAATTGAATTAAGTACACAATGGAGCAAAATGAGCAAAAGCAGTAGAGTGTGTGACAGGTATTGCTGCTCTTTGTATGGCCTTGAAACTCCAACCACAGCGTTTTCCAGTACTCTGACAGATTTCTCCAGTTTCCCACGACTTTAACACCCCTTCCTATCTGAAGAACTTACAAAGCACATAGCCACTAATTAAAACACTAATAATAATAAGTCCCAAGTTTTCAATAAACCTACCAAATTTTGGAGTCAGAGTCTTGGCAGTGCGGCTTCTAGTCCCTTCAAGAAAAAATTCTATTGGGGCATAGCCACTCTTCAAAAGTAAAACAAACAAACAACCTGGTCAGCAAAACATTTCTTCTTTATTGCTCACAAATAGTCTTAAGTACTTCAAATGTAAGTAAGTTGGTTTATTTAATGGAAGACACGCATGTCTAATTTCAGTCATCTCTATGCTTACATTCACTCATTGTATTTGCCACACCATCTAGTTAAATTAATGAAAATATTGTGTCTGTCATAAGATATGGGCACACAATCCAAAGCAATTGATGAGCAGTAATTTATCACTTACTGCTGAACTGTAATAACAGAATGCATACATGGCCTTCACCTACAGCAATTCTGAGGTGAAAAGCATTTAATCAGATCACCATGAAGACTTTCAATCACATACCCGTAGCATCATCCTGTATATTTCACATGAATTATTCCAACACTCTTTCTTAAGCATACATTTTGAAAGTTGAGTAATTTATTTACCCTTAACATTGTTTTTACATATTCAGCAAACACTGCCCAGTAGAGTCTGTTCCCACCAAAGGAACGTCGCATGAAAAAGGCACCTGCCCTTCGTAGCAGCTCACCAACTATTTTCATTCCTAGGAAATCTGAAAAACAATCAAACAAAAAAAAACCCCAACCCACACATACAAAATTTATTGATTAATATCAGCCAGTAGAATCAACCATGTTCTCTAATACACTGATTACCAGAATACAGAAGATCTGTTTCAAGGATTCTGTTGTTGCCGATATGTTTATTTGCTTTCAGATTGTCTAGCAAGACTTATGTAGATGTGAAAGGTATATTATAATATGCTTTCAATTCTTTTTGGTAAGCTGTGTTCACTTAGAGTAATTTATTTTCATAATTCAACCATAATAAAGACTAAGTTTTTGAAGAACAGTCTCACTCATCTGTAGAAAAAAGCAGTTACTATTGAACGTATCCTAGAAGACACAGAAATTAACTGGCCAGTTAAACTATATTAGACCATTTATGACCCTGACTCATCACTTTGGGGCATGTATTCCAAAGCAGCTGAAATTTTTCAGAGTTTCTAGTTTTAAGCAATGACAGTCAATGCTTAACTTGTCAAAACCAGGAAACACTTCATGTTAGAAAATTTCTTAAGGAAGCATTTAAAACGAGTCTACGTAGTAGATGGCCATGTGCCACTTCAACATCCTTGCCACCTCAATCCATGAAATACTTGAGAACAGACACTCAGTAAAACAAATTCACATTTCTAGCTGCAACGCTGACAATGACTACCTTGAAGATGTCATAGATGTCAGAAACATGGTCCCAGCACCAGCTAATGTACTGTATAGGATTTACTAGTGTTACTGGCAACTGTTTACCTTCCCTTAGCTAATCCCCACAGATCTATCTGTATGCTACTTGAAGCCAAGCGATAAGTAACAAAGTAAAATCACTACCTATATCAGGAGAGTGTCCCTCCACTCAGCTCAAGTACCACTTTGAGTGTGGGCTTGTAAACCACATCCTTTGAACCTCTAACATGATATGCAGTAAATATAACTACAAGCATAGAGAACTGTATTTTCCTCAGAGGAATTTAAAATAATACACACATGCAACATCAAGCTGCAAGCCCCTAAAACTGTAGAACTTTGACCCTGAACCACCTAAAACACTTGAAAAAATGTTAATCGCTAAAAAAATCCCTGTAAGCTAAACTAATACTTTCTTAAGATACCATTTTGAGATTTAAAACTCAAAAATACTTTAATCCAAATCAGCAAAGGATTACACCAATACCTATGAGTGCATGTGAGCAGATTTTGAACAATACACAACAGGCAAGCACCTGCAACATCTTGATCAAGGCAGCTATGAGACACTGACTTTTGAATTCACCAGAATCTAACCTGCATCACCCAAATGCAAACTCAAAGACCAGGGGAATTTCATCTTCCACAGCAAGCACATTCTCCCAGCTTCTGCTGGTTTTCTACTAGTCTTCCTAACCTCTTGATTGGAAAAGCAGACTACAGTAAAGCAACAGGTTCCCAGATCTTTGCTAGCTTACCTGTGCATATTACAGTGCTGCACCAGACCTGAGGTGGTTTTCTGCTTGCTTAGAAGACCTGGTTGATAACTGGGAAGCCTGACCTTGGAAGTCTCAGGTAAGTGCTAACAGAGTCCAGATTTTCAGAAAGGACAATAACTCAGAAGACATTTACTGTTCAAGTCTTCAAGAATTGTTTCCCACAAATATACTGGCTTCATCTGCTGTAGAACTAAGCATGTCCAAAATCCTGACCTCTGATGTGAAATTTCACTTCTCAGCCAGCTCTGCTCTCAGCATTTCATATAAAAGAGTTCTGCCAATGCTTCAAGGGAATCAGTCACATCAGCAACAAGCACGAAGCAGCTAGCTCTTTATATCTGGCTACTATGACTGCACTGAAAACTGTATGAAGTATCACAAAAAGTTCTGCATCCACAGTAGCTCTTGAGCAAATTTTTACCTATTCCCAGACCATAAAAGCAATATAGAAGTTGTCTTCACAACCCTTATCTTTGCCCTAGCCTTGGGTCTACAGATGGGGTACTTCTGGACAAACATGCTATGAAAAATATTCACCTTTGATTGAACTTGGCACCAATAGAAGCTTTCAGATGTTGTAAGCACCTCACCCAAGGAAGCTTTTACAAGACATATTTGGAACAGAAGTTAAACACAAGTACTTATAGTAGCAGCTACCAGACCTCTTGCTACTGATTCTCTGAATCCTGAAAACATTGTTAAAAGAACATACTTGTACTTGCCTATTCCTGCTGCAATGACAGGCAAAGCCAAGTCATACGTATATAGCAAATAAGACAGCATCAAAAAGTCTACGTAGCTTCGGTGACTGGGCAGCAGTACAACTGGGTGCTCCTGAATGGCATGTTGTAACTAAAAAAGAACAGTGCAAACAATATTGTTCCAATATTTACTGACTGACTGTTGAAATTTGCAAATACAGACCTGTACTGGACTTAAGGCAAACAGAAACTGATTCGAGTGAGGGTGGTTTCTCTGTCCACATACTCTATACCTTTTTCAGCAGAGAACCCCTAGCAAATTTGGAGCAATTGTTTCCAGACTAGCAACCTGTGGTTCACAAGCATCACAGGACTCAAAAACCACTGTCACTCCATTATGTGATAGTATAATTCAAATCTCTTTTGATGGGGATGAAAAACCAAATAGGGGCTATCAGGACTGACACTGCTACTTTCCAGGAAATGCACTGTGCCCTTCAGAACAGCAGCATCCCAAAATGAAACAGAGAGACAATGGCTCCCAGGAAACTGAGGCAAACCTAAACCATCTCCTGCCTCAGAGGTGCTGTTTCACTACCTTTAGTTGTATGAACAGCCAGTCCACTCGGCCACATAACATTATGTTTTCACCTTCAATTCTGCTAAAAGCATTATTATTTTATAATATCAGAAAAAGAAGACTCTCTCAGTAGCTGATCTAACAGAATCATGGGCACATGGTATTCCTTACCATAGGAAGCATTTGGAAAATATACAAAAATTCCTGATGGCTGTTTGCCTCTGAAGTTCTTATATACCATCTCTCTTTCCTCCCACATTTATTAAAAAATACAGTAATGAACACAAGTGCAGTAATTTTTTTTTTCCAAAGGGTATTTTTTGTATTTGTTACTAGAAGATTAGAGTTCTTGTCCAAGTGACTGGTATGAAAACACTATAACATTTTTCCCCCACTAGTACTCACCCTCTGCATTCCTTCTTCATTCACACAAACTCTCTGGAAAAGTTGTTTAAATATTTTGCTCAGAGTGAAGGCAAAAAATCTGACAGCTCCTAATTGCATACGGTGCCCCATCTCATCCAGGATTTCTGTGGCTTCTTCTTGAATAATATCAGGTGATTCTCCCATCTCTTTTGCTAACTAAAGAGAAACAAAACAAATAAAACAGCAGTGAGAAGTTGTTCCCTCCTCCTTGCCCATGTACACCATTTTAATGTGCCACAACTACTATGGCAGAACTACTGCAATAGTCTGCAAGATTTTATTTTATGTGATAGGCATGCATCTAATCATACAGAATCTGTCTGGTGTCTGTCAACACAAGACAGTCAAGTTAAAGCTGTTCAAAAATCAAGAACAAGCTCAGATGTCAATGGCAGGGGGGAGGGTGTGCAATGATTCCCCCTCTGCCCAACCACAGCATATGAATGTTTTAACTTGTAGCATGTTCATAGGAGATCTAAGTTCAAAGAATATTTCCTATATTATCAGTCTGAAGAAGGTTGTGTGCATTTGACTAGTAAAATGGAGCCTATGTTTGAAAAGATATTCACAACATAAATATTTTAAGTGCATTTGGGTTAGAGTTTACAAAGAACCCCAGCCCTATCACACTTCAATTTCTTTGTAATGTATTACTTTGGCAGTGGGTAGCTGAATTGCACACAAAGCACTGTCTCTACCAACTGTGCATATCAATGATCTTTTTTCTGTTCCCATGCACATTCCCTTTTGAAGTTTCTTAAAACAGACTTGAAAAGTGGTCATCTCTTCTATTTGATATTTTGAATCTAGAAATATTTAATTGAAAAGTTAAGCCTTTTACTGTTATGGAGTAAGAAACGTGACTTTTACTGAAAAGAGAGAAGGAAAGAGGAGGAATGACAGAAGAAAAAGTCTCCTAAAAAAGCACAGCTCTGTTTAGAAGCCAGCACTGCTTATCTATTGTTTCTATTTTGTAACATATGAGAAAATCCATCTCCTCCAATCTACCCCCGCATACCACCTTACTGTCATATCTACTGGTCCAATTGTGTTTTCTTAAATGCATTATCCCTCATCCTAAGTATTTCCACATGAAGTTTTAACTGATTATTTCAAATGCTTAAAGAAGTCAAAAACTGCTTCCACTGATATCTGAGAAAAATCAATCTTGCTTAGGAAGTTAAAAAAATTTGTCATTCACTAGGGCAGAGACACTGTTCCCATTCCCCAGTAAAAGGCTTACCACACAGTTCATCCTGTGCTATTTAAGTGACCATCTACTATAGAGCTAAGGACTTATTCCCCAAAATCAAGAATCAAAAAACAGGACCAGTTACATATAGCAAGCTAAAACAAACAAATGACCTTAATTTGACTGAACTTTAGTAACCTCAACAATTTGGCACAAGAACAAATACTAGTATGACCAAGTAAAGCTGTGTAAACCCTGTTCAGGCAGGAGGGACACTAATTGTAGACTGTTGGGCATATTGCCCAAGACAGTCTCAGATACTGCCAGTAATCTGTAGTGCAAAGCTGGTAACTAGGCTGTAGTGGGAGGTCTGCTAACCCCCTTCAGCCACTTGACACTAGCCTGGAAAATATCTCTCAAAATCACTTTCCATCAAAAATGCAGCACTTCAAAGGAAAACATCACACAAATGTCTTTCTGTCAAGTCCACTCTATTTTCTTTCAGTAAATCTTTTAATGTTTCTAAAGTTGCAAGACTGTTTTGGATTTGATACTACTTAGCAATCCAGGATGCCAACCGGACTACTTTGTAGGGCATGGTTTACTTCATCACATCATAACAGATTCTGATATATCATATGTAACACTGACCATTAACAGAAAAATTTTACAGCAGCTACTCACTGAGGAGTAACCAAAACTTCTTATATATGTGTATTCACTTGGAACTATTTTTCATGAATACTGAAAATAGCTACTCTGCTAACCAGCACACACTCTTATTTCAGGCACTTCAATATAATGTAAAATATCAGCCAGTCTGACCATAAAATACTTTATTAATTACAAAGTAGCAGCTGCCTTTCATCTGACAACAAAAATGTGGTTACATCTTAGACAATGTTTCAAAGAATTATCTGTGAAATATAACTGTCATTTTTAGTGAAAGTAGCATTTAGGACTGTTCATAAACACATCACTAGCCTGTAAAATTACAAGAAGACATCCTCAAAGTACAAAAATGTCTACTAAGAAGGAGAGTGCTTCTGTCTTTCACAATATTGCTCTGTGGCAATGGCAGTGGAGTAGGAGTACAAATTTAAAAGAAAAATCAGGCACATTGGATAAGTTAATGATGAAGTGTTGTATATGCAAAATCAAAACACTGTTTCATGAATGAGCCATCTGACAGCTTCAGTGGCAACTCTATGATAAATCAATATTTGTTTTTCCTGCTAAAAGAGTACAGCTCTCAAGCTATTAATTTATTGAACCATGTTCCAAACTACAGCTATCATTTTGACTAGGTCAGCAACAATCTCTTTTTCCCTGCTGCCTGAAGCTTGGCTGTGTTCAACCTACCTCATCCTACAGCTCAGTGTCCAGACTCACCTGCTTGATAACATATTGAACTTGCTCTGACTGGAGAACAGCACTTTTAATAGCGTTCGGCTTGCAAGGCGAAAGCCCCTTGTAGATCACAGGAGTATAACATTTCATCGCGTATCTCAAGTCACTGGACAACCGTCTTTCCTCCAAGATATCTTCAAACTCATCTCTCTTCTTTGACGTGAGCTCTTTCTGCTAGGAACATACAAATGAAGAATGAGACACTGTCTTGAGCCATTTGGGGACCTGCTTGGCTACAGCACCAGAGTAATGGTATGCAATATATCTGCAACATTTGGGGTTTCCTTTTAGCTTCTGATAACGTCCATATTCCACTCTGTGAGTGCAGGAACAAATATTACCTGCTTGAAACAGTGATCCAGAAAAAAACTAAAAAGCAAAACTCCCCAAAGAAAACTCCCCAAACCCCCATCCCAACCCTTTCCAGCTGCAAAGATTCTCAAATCACCCTATGCCACATGTTACTCAATTCTGTCCAACAGGAAGAAGATGAGACAACACCTGGAGTATTAAAGCTAAAGTGCCTTGCCTCCAGCCTCTCCATGATTAATAGGTATTAACTAAAACACCTTTGATTTCAACTCTCACAGCTTCACAAAGACAATGCCATGATTGACATTATAAAAATGCAATCATCAACACACAAAAAATAATCCCAGCTATTAAAGTTGCATCTGGGACCTTGGTGACTTGTGGTGGCTTTCACAAAGCTTGGAGACAAGGTACATGAAACATGGCCAGGCAGGAACAAACCAAAAAAAAACCATTGTCAGCCATGTAGAAGACCAAAATGCAATATGGTGCACACCTAGGTAAAAAGAGAGCACAGCTTCTGAGTAACCAATACCACTGCTAAGCAGGAAAACAAATGGTACATCAAGGACTAATTGTACTGCAGAAATCTCAGAGGCAAAACTCTTCCACTTGAGCCAGTAGATCCCTGCACTGGAGAGAGATGTCTCCTACTATCTCCTATAATACCACAGCTTGTATCCCCTTGGTCTTTCCAAGACTGAAGAATGTATTTCTCTAAACTTCAAAACAGCAGCAATAGCCACCAGAAAAGTAAGACTACTGGAGTAAGTCTCTGTGAAATACAATTATAAAAGTATTGGATATCGTCAAGTCTATCTATTAGAAGAAGATGCTAAAAATGCTTATGTCTTCCTTCACAGTACCATTTGAAGGGTAGCAAAGGCATCTTTTTCATTCATTCTGCCTCTTTTTCCTATGTATCACCTGTGCAGAACCAATCTGATAATGAAGGATAAAACACATTGTTTCACGGGCTCCTATAGTGACCTTTTCGGGTGCCGAGTGGAAAGCCTGGCCAGCGAACATGCAGGAAAACAGCAGGAACAGATAAGCAAACTGCCCAGCGGTGGCAGCTGGGTTTTCAACCTTGGGAGAGGGAGTCAGGTTCCACTGCCACCTGCCCACAGCCACATCAGCAACACTATCAGAGCAGTTGACATTTAAAGTAGAAAGCAAACCCTTAATCACTGTCCATTTATCAACACAAGATAATCTGGCAAAACAAAACAAAAAAACTCAAATCAGGAATATCTCCACTTAAGAACGACAAAAATTTCTTCAAAGCCTAAACCGTGTAAAGAGCCAATTTTGTTTTATATATTGGCAAGTTTGGAGACCATCCTTTTGCCTATACTGTGTGGGGAAAAGAACATGAGAAGGTCAAACATTATAGTAGGATTTGTGTCCTCCAATGAGACTGTCCTTCTACTATAATCGCATTTGGTAAATTGTATAGCTTTTCTTTCCGCTACTGTATTTTAAAGAATTGCCCCACAGTAACTGTAGAGCAAACTCTCCAGGGACTTTGAAAACAATCCCATATGGGGTATTAAACCCAGACCCATATTCATGTAAAACTTTTAGGTTTGTTTTTTCTTTTTTCCTTGATGGTTTATAGCATTACAGTTTTCAATCTTTCTTCTTCTTCCATAGCTTTCAACGGGTTGGTATTTTGCAACAGCTAAGAACTGTTAAGATGACTGGAAATAGTTTGTATTAGCCATCTGTTGCTGTTGACACCTTCTATCAACCCCCTTGATTAAAAACAAATCAGAAATTAATCCCTTATGCTCTGTAATGGTAAAAAAAGATTGCTCAGAATAGCAGCAGAAAATATTATTTGGCTTTAAGTATACACCTACTTAGATCAGTGTGTGATGAGTCAGTTCTCAGAAAATCTAAGCAACATTTATGTCGATAACAGAAGTTTAAATCCTGCAATTTGCAACTACACAAAACCCAGACAAAGAAAAGCAGCACTCAGCATGGACACCATGAGCCACATCAGCAGTCACTGTGCTGCTACAGCCATTCCCCAAAACAGCTCTGGTGGGGAGAGCTTTGCAAAAGCCCACTGAAAAATTACCTCTCTGCTCCTCATTTGATGTTTTCAGACTCGATTTCTCTCCACGGCAAAAGCTGTTTTTACACCCTGTTCTGCAGGAGCACTGGGGGAGCCAAACCACACACTTTGCCATCCACTAAGGATTTGTAACGCTGCTTTTAAACATTACAGCCAAGCCGCTGTCCCAGCTTCAATTGCCAGCTGGTAGAGAGCACGCTTAGAAAACACACTGTTGGAAACCTGGACATCAGAAAACTCAGTGACACGCACTGTCACTGAGACAGCGGCAAACTACTGAAGCGAAACAGCGGGAGCCTGGGACTCCTCCGCTTCCATATTACTAGGATACGCAGTGCAACGATGGTGCTTGCGTAGCACATGGGATACCAGCACGCTGACAAGAAAACGCAGAAGGGAAGTTTGGGGATCTTTGCCGAAGCAAGGAGCCTTTCCCCCTCTCCCTAGTCCCCTCCTCCGAACGCCGGCGCGGGGTGTGTGTTTGGGGGCTCACTCAGACCTCCTCGTCTGAGCCTGGCAAAGGAACTGCAGGCAGCAGACAAGGTCAATAAATCATTGTCACCGTGTAGCACGGGGAAACCCTCTTCGGGCCACCCCCATGCCCGCGACAATCGTCGCAGCGCCGCTCTCCCCGCGGCCGGCGGGGCAGCTCCCAGCCCGGAGCCGGGGCTGCTGCGGGGGCAGGCGGCCAGCCGCCCGGGACAG